>CANNZV010001340.1:12104-174689 GCA_947561585.1 Caprella mutica
AGTGAAGAGTTAAAACAACCACCAAGAGTTGTAAATAAAGTTCATAGTGAAGAGTTAAAACAACCACCAATAGTTGTAAATAAAGTGCATAGTGAAGAGTTCAAACCACCACCAATAGTTGTAAATAAAGTGCACAGTGAAAAGTTAAAACAACCACCAATAGTTGTAAATAAAGTGCACAGTGAAGGGTTAAAACAACCACCAACAATTGTCAATAAAGTGCACAGTGAAAGGTTAAAACAACCACCAACAGTTGTAAATAAAGTGCATAGTGAAGGGTTAAAACAACCACCAACAGTTGTAAATAAAATACACAATATCGAGTTCAAATGTTATATGATATGTTTTCCCTCTCTGTAATATTCCTATAAAATATCTCCACAAGTGTATAAGCCCCCAAATTTTTCGGCGCTATATTTTCGAATGCAAAGCAAGATATTAGTATCCAACCGTAGATTTGTCCCCAGAAAACTAATGACTGATGGCAGGATAAGAAAATAGTTTAGGAGAGTCCTTGCGAATCCTTCTAAAGACTCCTCATCATGATTGCGGAAAATGTCCCGTATATTTATCTGACATAGATCCCTTCACGGACCTTCCTAGATCCCTTCAAGGACCTTCCTAGATCCCTTCACAGACCTTAGTTGCGTGTTGTTAGATTGGCTGAGCAGTGGCAAGAGATTGCTATATCATATTGGGAAGTATTTGGACCTACACGAAACAGGTGGATGAATTCGTCACCTCATCTCTAGCGGAATATTATTTGTATTGGCTTTAAATAGATATTGTATGAATGTTCTTCACCGTAAGAGTTCATCCCTAGTGGAATATTATTTGTATTGACTGTAAATAAATAATGTATGAATGTTCTTCACCGTAAGAATTCATCCCTAGTGGAATATTATTTGTATTGACTTTAAATAAATAATGTATGAATGTTCTTCACAGTAAGAATTCATCCCTCGTGGAATATTATTTGTATTGACTTTAAATAAATAATGTATGAATTTTCTTCACAGTAAGAATTCATCCCTAGTGGAATATTATTTGTATTGACTTTAAATAAATAATGTATGAATGTTCTTCACCGTAAGAGTTCATCCCTAGTGGAATATTATTTGTATTGATTTTATTGTTTATCAAGAGTTATATTTTGAAAAGTATTTTGCTACTCTATACGCAATGATAGCCAATGCAAAGAGACAGCGCCATTTCACTCATTGCATCAATTGTTTGTGTTGTCTTTGGATTATTTTATACAATTTTAGAATAATTTACTTCACTAAAATCTAGGATTAAGAAATGAAATTTTACCCAAAGTAATTTTTTACAGCTCATCCTACCTGCAAAGTGTTGGAATTTAATTAATGCACAGGGACTTCTGACACCTGGATAGTGGAAAATAGAAAATTGCTAAATATATCCTGATTAATTCCTATGTAACAATTAAATTGGAGAGAAAACAGCTGAAAAGGGGAATTTTCAGTATTTTCTTTGCCCCTCATTCCTGTAGGAGGTCTAACCCCGGTGTGACTCTATCCCTCTTCTCTTTTTGTCAGTGACGCAATTAGGTCGTAACTGAGTAACTAGGTTAGCGTGAGTGACACCTCCGTTATGAACCGCTGAATGATATTACACCCGCCACCACCGGAGGAGGGGGGGGGGTGAGTTCGCGTGATTGGAGTTGGGGGGGGGGGGGGGAGTGGTGGTCTAATTAAAGTAAGGAAAATGCAGTTTGTTTAGTGCTCATCATTTGGGAAATATTTGCTAATGATAACATTGTCTTAGATCTTTACAATATTATTAAAATTAATATCCAGGAACTTGACGATAGATTCATTTATTTCCCCTTATTTAAGGGTTTATTCATTAATTTTCATGTACTTATAAATTTGAAGAACTTGAAAATGATCAATTTTAGTACTATTATTTTTCTCGAAAATGTAAATAATTCTATAGATAACTTTACATGCAAATATATGAATTTTGATGGGTGAATTATACGGCTTTTGATGGCAATACGTCTTTTAGGTGACAATTGGGCTTTTAGGCCTTATGTCCTCTAAAGGTGGTAATGTCCTCTATAGGTGGCAGTGTCCTCTAAAAGTAGTAAAGTCCTCTAGAGGGGGCAACAATGTCCTCTAAAGGTGGTGGCGATGTCTTCTACAGGTGGTGGCAATGTCCTCTACAGGTGGTGGCAATGTCCTCTAAAGGTGGTGGCAATGTCCTCTACAGGTGGTGGCAATGTCCTCTAAAGGTGGTGGCAATGTCCTCTAAAGGTGGTGGCAATGTCCTCTAAAGGTGGTGGCAATATCTTCTAAAGGTGGTGGCAATGTCCTCTACAGGTGGTGGCAATGTCCTCTAAAGGTGGTGGCAATGTCCTCTAAAGGTGGTGGCAATGTCCTCTAAAGGTGGTGGCAATGTCCTCTAAAGGTGGTGGCAATGTCCTCTAAAGGTGGTGGCAATGTCTTCTAAAAGTGGTGGCAATGTCTCCTAAAGGTGGTGGCAATGTCTTCTAAAGGTGGTGGCAATGTCTTCTAAAGGTGGTGGCAATGTCTTCTAAAGGTGGTGGCAATGTCTTCTAAAGGTGGTGGCAATGTCCTCTACAGGTGGTGGCAATGTCCTCTACAGGTGGTGGCAATGTCCTCTAAAGGTGGTGGCAATGTCCTCTAAAGGTGGTGGCAATGTCCTCTAAAGGTGGTGGCAATGTCTTCTAAAGGTGGAGGAAATGTCCTCTAAAGGTGGTGGAAATGTCTTCTAAAGGTGGTGGTAATGTCTTCTAAAGGTGGTGGCAATGTCTTCTAAAGGTGGTGGCAATGTCTTCTAAAGGTGGTGGCAATGTCCTCTAAAGGTGGTGGCAATGTCCTCTAAAGGTGGTGGCAATGTCCTCTAAAGGAGGTGGCAATGTCCTCTAAAGGTGGTGGCAATGTCTTCTAAAGGTGGTGGCAATGTCCTCTACAGGTGGTGGCAATGTCTTCTAAAGGTGGTGGCAATGTCTTCTAAAGGAGGTGGCAATGTCCTCTAAATATGGCAATGTCTTCTAAAGGTGGTGGCAATGTCCTCTAAAGGTGGTGGCAATGTCCTCTAAAGGTGGTGGCAATGTCTTCTAAAGGTGGTGGCAATGTCTTCTAAAGGTGGTGGCAATGTCCTCTACAGGTGGTGGCAATGTCTTCTAAAGGTGGTGGCAATGTCTTCTAAAGGTGGAGGAAATGTCCTCTAAAGGTGGTGGAAATGTCTTCTAAAGGTGGTGGTAATGTCTTCTAAAGGTGGTGGCAATGTCTTCTAAAGGTGGTGGCAATGTCTTCTAAAGGTGGTGGCAATGTCCTCTAAAGGTGGTGGCAATGTCCTCTAAAGGTGGTGGCAATGTCCTCTAAAGGAGGTGGCAATGTCCTCTAAAGGTGGTGGCAATGTCTTCTAAAGGTGGTGGCAATGTCCTCTACAGGTGGTGGCAATGTCTTCTAAAGGTGGTGGCAATGTCTTCTAAAGGAGGTGGCAATGTCCTCTAAATATGGCAATGTCTTCTAAAGGTGGTGGCAATGTCCTCTAAAGGTGGTGGCAATGTCCTCTAAAGGTGGTGGCAATGTCTTCTAAAGGTGGTGGCAATGTCTTCTAAAGGTGGTGGCAATGTCCTCTAAAGGTGGTGGCAATGTCCTCTAAAGGTGGTGGCAATGTCTTCTAAAGGTGGTGGCAATGTCCTCTAAAAGTGGTGGCAATGTCCTCTAAAGGTGGTGGCAATGTCCTCTACAGGTGGTGGCAATGTCTTCTAAAGGTGGTGGCAATGTCTTCTAAAGGTGGAGGAAATGTCCTCTAAAGGTGGTGGAAATGTCTTCTAAAGGTGGTGGTAATGTCTTCTAAAGGTGGTGGCAATGTCTTCTAAAGGTGGTGGCAATGTCTTCTAAAGGTGGTGGCAATGTCCTCTAAAGGTGGTGGCAATGTCCTCTAAAGGTGGTGGCAATGTCCTCTAAAGGAGGTGGCAATGTCCTCTAAAGGTGGTGGCAATGTCTTCTAAAGGTGGTGGCAATGTCCTCTACAGGTGGTGGCAATGTCTTCTAAAGGTGGTGGCAATGTCTTCTAAAGGAGGTGGCAATGTCCTCTAAATATGGCAATGTCTTCTAAAGGTGGTGGCAATGTCCTCTAAAGGTGGTGGCAATGTCCTCTAAAGGTGGTGGCAATGTCTTCTAAAGGTGGTGGCAATGTCTTCTAAAGGTGGTGGCAATGTCCTCTAAAGGTGGTGGCAATGTCCTCTAAAGGTGGTGGCAATGTCTTCTAAAGGTGGTGGCAATGTCCTCTAAAAGTGGTGGCAATGTCCTCTAAAGGTGGTGGCAATGTCCTCTAAAAGTGGTGGCAATGTCTTCTAAAGGTGGTGGCAATGTCCTCTAAAAGTGGTGGCAATGTCCTCTAAAGGTGGTGGCAACAGTGTCCCCTAAAGGTGGCAACAGTGTCCCCTAAAGGTGGCAACAGTGTCCCCTAAAGGTGGCAACAGTGTCCCCTAAAGGTGGCAACAGTGTCCCCTAAAGGTGGCAACAGTGTCCCCTAAAGGTGGCAACAGTGTCCCCTAAAGGTGGCAACAGTGTCCTCTAAAGGTGGCAACAGTGTCCCCTAGGTGCCTTCCTCACTGCTAATTGTATCTGAGACAGTGTTCCAGTAGACGCTAATAACACTCTATGACACTCGTGTCTCTCATCTCACTTTAGAGTTAAACAATAAGGGCTAGCGCTGGATTGTCAGCCTCTTACACCATTTCTATGGTGATTAAATCAGGGAACGCAGCTCTGGAAACGGTTGTTTAGTGACTTTTACACGGACTTGGTCTTAGTTCAGAATTTTCTCAGTGGTTCCAGCAAGATGATGGTGGTAATAGGACTTTTTTTATTTAGCCCTTACTTTGATCTTCAAATGAATTTCTTGTTTAACTTAATTCTAACCCAGATTCATTCAAAGGAACATAATTACATCATATTTCTTTGAATTATAATGTGTTATATAATTACTTCTATCTGTTAATATCTTCCACTAAACGGAACATATAAACAATTCAATTTCTAGCTGAGGATATCACTAGGATGAAGACTTCAGACATTGTCCTTTAGAGTGGGGATCTCAATTAACCCCTCCCCCTGCTATTATGCATGACTTGGACGCTTGAATACGGAGTGTCTATCAAAGTGAATATCATGACTGAATCCGTATTTAAATTTCATTAGTCGACGCCTTTGGAATTATTTGATTAGGAGATCCGTGCAGCTCCTTTAACTGAATCAAGTCACTGGGTTTGTAGTCTAGCTTTGTGCCTTCAAATCTTCTAGCTCCTTTGGTAGGTTTCAATAAAAGTGAATTGCGATAAAGAATCAGATCCTTTTCATCTGTCATCCCACCACCACCACCTCCGTTCATTTCTTTTATTGGAGGCCGAGTGAAGCAATGGTTTGATTCTATAAAATCGAATTATTATCACGGAAAAGTTTCAGTCAGTGACAGGTTACTGATTAGATTATAGTTTGACTAAAGTGATATTGATTGGACATTGAAGAGAATGCATATTCAACCGGTTAATATCTGTTGTATGGCATTCAAGAGAGTTAAGAATGAAGAGTATGCTAAATAACACATAATCTTTATTGAATAAAATTAATTACAATCGTTACACATCAGACAAATTTAAAAATATATTCAAGCCAATATGAAGTTTTCCCTTGTAGGAAAAGGAAAACTTTTCTGGCCAAAAAAAAGTAAATGTTAAAAAAAAAATTAAAGCTAAAGCATTACAAAAAAATTATACAAAAATATTATACTACAAGAAAAAGGACAAAGAAAACTACTCACAGAACAAAACAAGAAAGGATAGCTCAATTAAAAATAAAATCCTAGATAAACATAACATGACAGCATTACAGTAAGGTATTAAGCAGGTGTTCTTTGTATTTTAGTTTAAAAGTACTCTTTGAATGCTGGTTACCATTATTCAAAAGTTCTGTGACAGATATTGGTCCGGCTAATATTCCTCGTACAGTTTCTTTGGCTGAAGTTTGCTCAATACCGATAGCATAATTTGCTCACAATCTTATGAAATATTATATGTATTCTGCCATTATTGTCACGGCTTGTCATAAATTACTAATTTTCTGATAAATGTCTAACACGGTTAAATTACGTAAAATGTAACTTTATAATTATTGTATTGATAGGATTATCTATTTGAAGTTTGATATTTGGTTGAAATAACTTTTTAATCTTTTTCTAAAGTTAATTCCATCATAATGTTTCAATTTAAACTTGTAATCCAAATGATTAGATCTTCACTAGGATTCTCCTCCGAACACACTAAAATCAATTCCCTTGGATCAATACGCAAGATTTCTAAATGGTTTATAACCGAATATGCATTCTTAGATCCTACTTGTGTACTGAGATCATCCAGAAGGTGGGGGAGTTCCTTCCACCTCATCTGATATCCATTAACCATCAATTAGGTAGCCTGAGCAGTTGGAGTCGGGACGCCCTGGCTTTGCATTTCAGGGCGTCCTGGCTTTACATTGCAAGGCACCACTGATTGGCTGGATTAGAGGAATTAATGTAGTGACGTATCCGAGGATTAGCTTGAATACCAGCTCGCATGCCTCTCGCTTATACGATTCATACTAGACGTGCCTAAGACTATTTCTAATGTCAAGATGGCTGTTCGTCAGTTAAATCTGTGTTTGGTTTAATATATAATTTACCAATAGGATATATTCGGGCTTAAAATTTTAAAGGCAATTGCCAGATAGCAATAAGTTGTACCAATTTGAATATCTTCCATCTAATTCAAAGTTGAAATTCTATCAAATGATGACATAATCATGTATAATATCTTCATAACAGTCTCTCTGTATCAAGTGCTTACAGAACTAATTGCTAGTTTAGAAAATACATGTGACTGCATAAAGCATCCCTATGCAGATGAGCAGCCTATGACCAGTCCGGTGATTAGTATCGAGTTATGGGGAGAATATCATTAGGGGATCTAGAGAATTAGTGAACTCCATCACACGACTGTGTCATGCAAATCACTCAATTGATTTGGTTTAAGTTTGCATTAGTGTCCAATGAGATATCGATACCTATATTTATATATAATTTCAATTGTATTGTTAAAGTTTTAAAAATGGTATGGTGTATTAGGTATTCTCTCTTACTAATTTTAGGTTTTATACGACCTAAAAAAATGTTTTATTCATGTGATATGAATATATATCAATATTTGTTGTAGCATGTTTACTTGAAATAGACGTCATTCAAGGTCGCTTTAAAAGTTGGCAGTATTAATTTAATGATTAGATTATCACATTAATTTTAGTTTACTATCACCTCTTCATTTTCCTCTTCTATCCGTGAGTGCAGCCACCAGTGCTTGCGTCCCTTTTCGTCACATTCCTTGGTAAGTAGCTCACGGAGTAGTTTTACCGTATCCATGAGCTTCTCTATGACGGTGGCAGGTAACTTATTTCATTAAAATCCACTTTCCTTTTCAACTGCTTCTTCCAGTCCCTTGTGGTTTAATTTCCTTTTGTCGTGAACGATAAAACATTTGATTCCGAAGCAGACGTTAAATTTCCTATTATATAATTAATTAATTTTAGTTCAGTTAGTGACACAACGTTTCTAATTCTATATGCGGATATGAACTGCTATTTTTTTATTTAATAGAAAGCAATGTACTGAATATAATAATCCCGTTTAGAAGATTCATATCTTGTGAATATCAAAAGCACGACATAAAATTCACCGCCCATCTGTCGGCTCGCTAATGAAACACAGAATTTAATTACACCAACTCTTTTCAAGTCTCCGTCATTTTTTGCAACGTCTAATATGTTTGCCAGGTAGAGCAATTTAAATTGTAATAAGTCATATTTTTGTTGTTCAAACATAAAGAAATGTTGCCTCATCTACAATGAAAGCCATCCATGCGAACCTTAGAAATTGCAGCGAAGAAAAACCTGTAACTATCGAGAACGTTTGTACCTAGTATATGTGCGTATGCTCTTCAATTTTGTTACTTCCGAGGAGTGTCTGTGGTGAAAAAAAGATCTCTGTTATCGACTCGAAACCCATTGAGGAAAAACACAAACAAATCCTATCTTTTCATCTTCGTCCAGATTGCTACCGCCATCCCGTGAGTGAAATTAAAAACCAACATTCGTACATCATCGAGGAGTGAGATGGCTTTTGGAAAGAGTTCTTCAAGTGATAAGAGTGTCTTGGTGTGTGTGCAGAAGAAGCCTTTCTTTCTGTCTTCCAATCTTCTTGTTTATGTAAAGACCAATGTTTGTTCATTCAGAATTGAACTGAAGATTTTCTTTGATTCTCCTCCTCGATATGACTGTCCGAAGAAAATAATTGGACATATTTCAGTTGAGCATTGCTACTCGAACTCGTCGAGAGATTTTGTCTCATTAATAAGTGCTGCTACTTACGTCAATACAAACATATGTAAATCATGAAAAACGGTTAATTATATTTTACGAATTTATCGATTATTTACTCCATTTTTTAATTGAATTGAAAAGTAACTCTCAATGGTTGCTCTGAGAGATGATAGGAAGCTCTACATTCATCCTATGTTTATTTTATTTTTATTGGTAGTAGATAGTAATTAATATATCCCACTATTGGCCACATTATAAAACATTCAATGTATATTAATATTATTTTGAATGCTTTCCCTCTAATAATTTCCTTCCATTTATCTTAAAATGAACTTAATTTCGATAGCCTGACATGCTGTGTGTAGTAGGGAGGTGAGGTATAGGCCTACGTAGTTGCTTTTAGTCTAGGCCGGTCATTAGAGATTCTCAAAATGAAGTGTAATCTCCCACTACGGTCTTTGCTAATGGACTTCAATCCTCGAAAGCCGAAACACCGAAAAGAGCAAAAAATAATTCGACACAATATCCAAAGTGGAATTACTAAATGCAGAATATAATCAGTCAAAGTTAGTTATGGATTTAGGAAAGAATAGAATTGTGATGAGTATTTGGAAGTGGATCTTGTAACTGGGTGTTTCATTATTAAACCTTAGTAAATAAAGATACTTCGTTGATTTCATCCAACAATTTATGTATATTGTTTATACTTTATATATAATACAATGACTTCAACAAATATATTCTAAAATAGTATTGAAGAACATTGTAACGATGCATTTGCATCATGGAATATTCGATGCTACTCAACTTCCTCAACAATTTACAGAAGAGAATTCACGGATTACCAAATCAGAATTTCAATATTCAATCGAGCTATTTGGAGTGTTTTCTTTTCCAAACTCTGGACTTCGACCGCTCGCTAAGAAGATTTCACTGGAGATTTTTGAAGACAACCAAAATGCAAAATCGGTGGTAGGTTCTACCGCTCAGATTTTCAGAAGGCTACTTTGCATGAAAGTTTGATAGGAAGTTGAGAGTCTGTTCAACCTCTGGGGAAGGAATCGCACGGTTCAATCTAAGTGAACTACAAATGTCACAGTTGAGTGCTACCTTAAAAAAGAAGGAAAATCCTATCGAGAATATGACCTGGGACTTCAGTAACATTAAAATTACCTAGGTACAATTTGGTCATTTTAATCTTTTGAAACTTGTATTTCACATTGTAAATGATTCCTTGAACTATTAAACCTATCTAATAATTTTTATTGTTAATTTCGTTCTAATTCCATTAAATTATATTATCAATGCTCGTGTCTGTCCAAATAAGTTACTGTTCCATGCATTTTATAAATTGACCCTATATTTCAGCAAGTACCTACCTACTTCCACTTCTTAAAAGATTTACTCGAATATTCAATGTAAGCAAAGTAGCTCTGCCATCAAACCGCTATAGTCGTTAAAAAGAACTCCACATTTAAAACATTCTTAGATGCTCCAGAAACTATTTTTCGATGCACTGTTTTAAAACCCAGTTACTTTGAAGTTACTTGAAAACCGACACTGCGACAATTCTGAAATTTGTATGAAGAATGTAAATTATTTTGCCCAATCTTTCGAAACCAGTGTTCTGGAGTGGTATTCTAATTTTTAATTTTCATATTTGTTAAAAATGCAAATATTCTCGGAAATTTGATAAACTGTTCTCTCTCCAAACTTTAATGTTTTGATAAAAATTATTAATAACTAGTGTACTTTCCCCGTTAAATATAACGGGTCATCATCAATACCAATTTACTTCCCATTATTGGGTTACTTTTGATGAATTCAATTAAAATTAAATTTTCTGCATAGTCTAATTTATTTTGTAGTTTAAATAAATTTAAAAATTGAATAGAAACAGGATATTTAAACATCAAGTCAATATATTCCCGTGCGTATCATAGTTACATTCTTCATGTTTAATACCCATAGTGTAAAAGCGGACACCAAATAAATAAATAAACACACCAAGGAAATTATTATTATAGATATTTTACCCAATAATTTAAATTTTATTAATCATTTTTATCTGCTATTTAATTTAA
Organism: Caprella mutica; assembly: GCA_947561585.1. Taxonomy (NCBI): domain Eukaryota; kingdom Metazoa; phylum Arthropoda; class Malacostraca; order Amphipoda; family Caprellidae; genus Caprella; species Caprella mutica. The sequence goes on from CANNZV010001340.1 coordinate 22,597, forward strand.
TGGTAATATTTCTCTTACATTTTCTCTTTCGTTGTATTTAAAGAACACAAACTCGTATTATCTGATCCTCTTCTTTGGTAAATAAATACTAAAATTTATGTCATCATTTAGATGTACTGAAAATATACCGTTACTTTAATGAAAAGGATTGTAAAGCTTAAAAGTACAGCATACTTTGCTCTCATCAGTTCACTACTAATTTCCCACCATTGAGATGACTCTTCTTTTACCTTCTAATTTTCCTAGTGAGGTAAAAACCACAGCCTTTGATGTTACAATGAACAATAATTCTTGTTACTAGCTGCCAGTGAGAGGAATACAAACGTGACGTCACACTATACTATATATTCGGGTATTATGATTTAGAAACATTTTAAAAACAATAAAAGGATATAAAGTTCATCATGCTAATAACTTGAGTATAAATTCAATCTTATGGAAACATAAACGTCAATTATAATTATATTGCCTATCCTATAATACGGACACATGTTATATAGAATTCAACATATACTGTCTTTAATTTTATTTAGAGTAAAATTATTCTGTATCTTTCTTTTTATAGATTACTATTATACTCTACACTAAATTTTATTCTACTATACTGGCTTATGATATGGAAATATTGATTACAACTAAAGAAAGAGAAGTTCCTTAAATGTCCCTCCACTCTAATTTTTTTATTACTCTATTCATTAGAACTAAGGTCACTGATTGCAAAACTGCAAACCATTTCTAATTTGGTTCTATAGTTTTATTATAATATGTAATTTAAAAAAAGTTCTGTTCTTTCTTCCGCCCTCTGAATTTCAAGCAAAGAAAAAGGATCTATTGAATCTTGAAAAATTCAAAACTACAATAAAGCTTTTATAGACATATTATAAATGGCTACCTACACTGCTATTTAAATACCATTACCCTAAAAAAATAAGTATCTAAGTGAACCTATATACTTAATTACCATCCCATTAAATTAACGATAGCACGTGATAAGTTAGAGTGCAGCCTTGTTCTTCTATTGAATCTTAGAAAGAGTGAAAGTTGAATGTGAATATTTCTTATAATTAATTATGAACTGTATACTTGATCGATTTATTTTCTGCTAACTGTTATATGTTATATAACCTTAGCTCTACAAATTTAAAGCAATTCCAGATTTTTTTAATTTAGAGTGAGGAGAACCTTTAACATTAAGTCAAACATTAGATATTGTATAAAAAATGGGAAAGTTCAATTGTTTCTTAGGAAAAAAGTATTCTTTCCATACATAAAACATGTGCTTTTTATTAAAAATGAATATTTTCCTTTTTATCTTTTTCTTTCGTTTATGTGCGATTAAACGGACCCTACTGACTCCAAGATTTCCCACTAATTTCTCACCTTCTAATTTCCCCTCAGATTAGATACCAAATACAGAAATAAAGATGTATTATTTACGGAATAGAAAATTTACGTAGTGATCAGTTGTTCATAATTGAGACACTCTCCTGTGTATAATTTGGTTTAATTTAAACTATTTCAAAGATACTTCATCTATTTAGAGATATTTCATCACTAACTGAATTTACTCGCTGTCACTCCCCAGGAAAGAAGGAATTATTCCTGGGATATTAAGGGAATATCTCAGGCAAGAACGATACATTTCTGTGATTTTCCCTTATTATCCCAGGAATTAATCCGTCTTGACTTGGTCTAGTTACTAATATATTCTCTCCCTATAAGCAGCATATCAATATCTTACCAGCGAGTACCACATCGGCTACGACAGTTCCAGACTACATTCGATCAGACTCAGCAATCGAACGAATGTTGACGGTTTAGCGAGGTCCGTTGCACGGGATTACGAAGGACAAAGAAATCCTTCATTCCGGCGACTGATGACTGGAGGATTAAGCAAAGATCCTGGCTCTGTTGCTTTGTGTCCGTGTCTTTGAAGTCCTGTGTATCTTTTTGTTTGAAGGATTTGCCAGAGTGTGCGTGTAAAATTTGTGTGACGTTATCCCCGAGGTTTAGAATTGCATATTGTGTGGCGTGTTGTGCGAGCCGCTACGTGAACTACATTGTTCACGACTTGTAGTGTTGGTGATATATTGATGTTGGGGAGAAAATCAGCAAAATCTAATTAGTTACGGCGTATTTATTGAGGAATGTGTGGTTATCAATTAGAAAATTGTTATATTGCGTTGTGGTTTTGGTACTTCATCTAAAATGAAATAATAAATTATGTGCGTCTCCTGATGATTTAGTTACGATCTGTTATTAAAAAAATATATTGAAGTAGAAAGTAGAATAAAAATCGCAATTAAGTGTGATTAGTGTTTTAATTCACTTTGTTAGGAAATTATTTCAAAATTATGATTTATAGTTTCTTGATATTTTATATTAAACAGAATTGTGTATTTTTTCATTTTACTGAAGTTATTCTCTAATTTATTTTCCATAAGATTGAATTTATCTTAAATTTATTAACATTATAGCCTTTACATCATTTTATATTTAAAAAAATATTTAGTGTACCGAGAAGGAAAACTTTTCCTCTTTTTTTGAAAGGCGTAACGTAACTCTCGCAACGAAAAATAATTATAATAACACATTCATTGTTTATTATTCAGTAAATTCCATAGCTTCAAAAACAATATCTTAGAATGTAAGAAACTATTTCTTTTGAATCAACATTTCTTGACTCATTTTTTTGTTCCCCTTTAAGCTGCAGCTTCCAATACACATGTTATTTACTAATAAAAAATACCTCAGAATTACATTAGTTCTAATTTTTGATGCTGTTTGATAATTCAGTGTTAGGCCGATTATTGGTAGGCTGATTTAGAATTCCCTGTGAATGAGTGTGCGGCTATTTCCTTCTGTAACTATACCTTGCAAAATGCAACTATTTTCTGCCAACTTCATAAATTATTCTACGAGCTAGCTAGTTGAAGTGTAGAATTTTTTCACCAAGAATTTGCACTTCAATCTTAATTAGTTTTTCAATATTCATTTCTATTTTGTATTATAAGTATTGATATGAAGTGCACTCTGCGTAATATCAAATTTTATATTTAAAAAGATTTTTTAAAGAATACTGCATGAATATTGGTTAATAATTTCGTCCTTTCTAATTTTTTGTTTATCATTTTCTAAATGCTATTTTAATTTAGAATGGTGGAAATATCTTAAATTTAGTAACTTTTTTATTATAAATACTTTGTCTAAAGTACAACCTATATCTCCCTCCACACCAAGAAGACTTCTAACAACACAATGATGTTTTCCTTTTATTCGCACTGAGTTATTTTTGCCAATAAATATTGGCTTATATCTTCTCCCTTCTGGTAATCCCAGTCATTTAATTACACGATAAGTTGAGGAATGTCCGCAACTGAATTAGCCTCCCCTCCAAAGTAACTAATTTCCCCTCCTCTTCCTCCTCTAGCTCCTCCATATCTCCTCCTTTATCTTTTCATTATGTGTGCTTAGGCCAGGTGTTCTATTGATCAATTTGTCGACTGGTGTGCCGTATCGATCTATGCAATGTGTCTCTCTACACCATATCTAATACTCGATATCTTATAGATAGTCCTATCAATAAAAGGCTATAGGGTAAAGCCACAGTTACCAGATGCCTATGAAGAACAGCGAGAAAATTTATATAAAAAACTATCAAAAGTATGAGCATTAATATATTATTACCTTTGCAAAATTGCAAAAGGTTATGTTTTGAACGGATTTTATTTATTTGTAATCTTGTTATTGTACTAAAAAAACATTTAACCAAATGGCCGAAATTTGGTGCTGATTGGGAGTGATCGGGTCAAAGGTCAAGGTCATTTATAACTCAACAAAAACAAAATATGCAGCGGTGGCTACGGTATGCATGCGCTCTACGAGCTCCCGTTCTAGTTTTAATTGGTTTCCATGATAAATGCATATGTCATGGATACCAATTAAAATAATTAGTATTCTATCCACATTGAATGTAGTTTAATTCTCATTTTTAATGATAACTCATTGGAAATTTGGTCTGGCATTTGATTCGCATTTGGTAATTGTCCCTTTACCCTATTTTTATTTGAATTGGATACTATTTAAATAGAGTTACTTTTAACAGTTAAAATGAACATTTTTATTGCTTTTAAAACGTATTTTCATAAATAAATAATTGATCGAGCTGAATTCGATTCATGAATTTCTCCATTACTTTATTATTTCAATCATTAATATTTCAACACTAAAATAATAAATTTAATATAAATAATATCAATATATTGTCTATTATATTAAGTGGTAGTTTTAGTACAGTTTTCTCATATTGGCAGTGTTATTTCCGTGTGAGTATCGACCCCTAACACATGGTGGAGTATTGCAACATTTCATGACTATTACATTGATTTTCTCTGGTGCTGTGGCATTTAAATACCACTCACAGTTTCCATGGTCGATATTCTAACACATTCGCTAGAATGGAACTGTATGGAAGAGACATAGGTATGTTTTACCACATGGGAAAGTATGTATGTTATATACTATTGGAGAAGTAATAGTTTTCCAGCTTCTAGTAAAAAATTGGCCTCAGAAAAAATTGTCTTCCGAAATATCTGCCTCTCGTAAAATTGGCCTCTCGTAAAATTGGCCTCTCGTAAAATTGGCCTCCCGAAATATCTGCCTCTCGTAAAATTGGCCTCACGAAATATCTGCCTTTCAAAAAATTGGCCTCCCGAAATATCTGCCTCTCATAAAATTGGCCTCACAAAATATCTGCCTCTCATAAAATTGGCCTCACAAAATATCTGCCTCTCATAAAATTGGCCTCACGAAATATCTGCCTTTCATAAAAATGGCCTCACGAAATATCTGCCTCTCGTAAAATTAACTTCCGAAATATCTGCCTCTCGTAAAATTGGCTTCCCGAAATATCTGCCTCTCATAAAATTGGCCTCCCAAAATATCTGCCTCTCGTAAAATTGGCTTCCCGAAATATCTGCCTCTCTTAAAATTGGCCTCCCAAAATATCTGCCTCTCATAAAATTGGCCTCATGAAATATCTGCTTCGTTAAATCGCCTCCCACAAAATGTGCCTCTTGCATAAACGGTATCTCTTAAATTTTCTTTTTATAAAATATTATCTTAACATCACACCGATATTCTATGGACTTATTAAAATTGTCTCTCTCTAATCTCTTAATAATAAATTCCGTGAAGCTCACAAAATAAAAAACATACATAATTGCTGTATCGATTATCACATGGCCGGGGCAGTGGTTCCCACGCGTGCAATGTCCATACGCTACATTGCCACCAATTGAGTGGCAAAGTGGAGCACTTGAGAGGGAAAAGTGGCACTTAAGAGTGGCATCTCTCAAAATACGCACCAAATGTCACACTTACGCTTACTTTTTTAACATCAGTACAGTCAAAGAAAAGTAACTATGTGATGATTTTGATCACATTTTACTAATTTAAATTTTCAAGAAAGAAACTTTACTAATTCTAATGATTGTGTTTTAAAATTGGTGCAGGTACACGACGACAAATTTGTAACATTTGAAAGTAATAAAAAACTGTTCATGATGCAGTGACTCTTTTCTCTGATAGTACATCATCACAGTGACTCTTTTCTCTGCTAGTACATCATCACAGTGACTTTTCTCTGATAGTACATCATCACAGTGACTCTTTTCTCTGATAGTACATCATCACAGTGACTCTTTTCTCTGATAGTACATCATCACAGTGACTCTTTTCTCTGATAGTACATCATCACAGTGACTCTTTTCTCTGATAGTACATCATCACATTGACTCTTTTCTCTGATAGTACATCATCACAGTGACTCTTTTCTCTGATAGTACATCATCACAGTGACTTTTCTCTGATAGTACATCATCACAGTGACTCTTTTCTCTGATAGTACATCATCACAGTGACTCTTTTCTCTGATAGTACATCATCACAGTGACTCTTTTCTCTGATAGTACATCATCACAGTGACTCTTTTCTCTGATAGTACATCATCACAGTGACTCTTTTCTCTGATAGTACATCATCACAGTGACTCTTTTCTCTGATAGTTCATCATCACAGGGACTCTTTTCTCTGATAGTACATCACCACAGTGACTCTTTTCTCTGATAGTACATCATCACAGTGACTCTTTTCTCTGATAGTACATCATCACAGTGACTCTTTTCTCTGATAGTACATCATCACAGTGACTCTTTTCTCTGATAGTACATCATCACAGTGACTCTTTTCTCAGATAGTACATCATCACAGTGACTCTTTTCTCTGATAGTACTTCACCACAGTGACTCTTTTCTCTGATAGTACATCATAACAGTGACTCTTTTCTCTGATAGTACATCATCACAGTGACTCTTTTCTCTGATAGTACATCATCACAGTGACTCTTTTCTCTGATAGTACATCATCACAGTGACTCTTTTCTCTGATAGTACATCATCACAGTGACTCTTTTCTCTGATAGTACATCATCACAGTAACTCTTTTCTCTGATAGTACATCATCACAGTGACTCTTTTCTCTGATAGTACATCATCACAGTGACTCTTTTCTCTGATAGTACATCACCACAGTGACTCTTTTCTCTGATAGTACATCATCACAGTGACTCTTTTCTCTGATAGTACATCATCACAGTGACTCTTTCCTCTGATAGTACATCACCATAGTGACTCTTTTCTCTGATAGTACATCATCACAGTGACTCTTTTCTCTGATAGTACATCATCACAGTGACTCTTTTCTCTGATAGTACATCATCACAGTGACTCTTTTCTCTGATAGTTCATCATCACAGGGACTCTTTTCTCTGATAGTACATCACCACAGTGACTCTTTTCTCTGATAGTACATCATCACAGTGACTCTTTTCTCTGATAGTACATCATCACAGTGACTCTTTTCTCTGATAGTACATCATCACAGTGACTCTTTTCTCTGATAGTACATCATCACAGTGACTCTTTTCTCAGATAGTACATCATCACAGTGACTCTTTTCTCTGATAGTACTTCACCACAGTGACTCTTTTCTCTGATAGTACATCATAACAGTGACTCTTTTCTCTGATAGTACATCATCACAGTGACTCTTTTCTCTGATAGTACATCATCACAGTGACTCTTTTCTCTGATAGTACATCATCACAGTGACTCTTTTCTCTGATAGTACATCATCACAGTGACTCTTTTCTCTGATAGTACTTCACCACAGTGACTCTTTTCTCTGATAGTACATCATCACAGTAACTCTTTTCTCTGATAGTACATCATCACAGTGACTCTTTTCTCTGATAGTACATCATCACAGTGACTCTTTTCTCTGATAGTACATCACCACAGTGACTCTTTTCTCTGATAGTACATCATCACAGTGACTCTTTTCTCTGATAGTACATTATCACAGTGACTCTTTCCTCTGATAGTACATCATCACAGTGACTCTTTTCTCTGATAGTACATCATCACAGTGACTCTTTTCTCTGATAGTACTTCACCACAGTGACTCTTTTCTCTGATAGTACATCATCACAGTAACTCTTTTCTCTGATAGTACATCATCACAGTGACTCTTTTCTCTGATAGTACATCATCACAGTAACTCTTTTCTCTGATAGTACATCACCACAGTGACTCTTTTCTCTGATAGTACTTCACCACAGTGACTCTTTTCTCTGATAGTACATCATCACAGTAACTCTTTTCTCTGATAGTACATCATCACAGAGACTCTTTTCTCTGATAGTACATCATCACAGTGATTCTTTTCTCTGATAGTACATCACCACAGTGACTCTTTTCTCTGATAGTACATCATCACAGTGACTCTTTTCTCTGATAGTACATCATCACAGTGACTCTTTTCTCTGATAGTACATCACCACAGTGACTCTTTTCTCTGATAGTACATCATCACAGTGACTCTTTTCTCTGATAGTACATCATCACAGTGACTCTTTTCTCTGATAGTACATCATCACAGGGACTCTTTTCTCTGATAGTACATCATCACAGTGACTCTTTTCTCTGATAGTACATCATCACAGTGACTCTTTTCTCTGATAGTACATCACCATAGTGACTCTTTTCTCTGATAGTACATCATCACAGTGACTCTTTTCTCTGATAGTACATCCACCACAGTGACTCTTTTCTCTGATAGTACTTCACCACAGTGACTCTTTTCTCTGATAGTACATCATCACAGTAACTCTTTTCTCATAGCACATCATCACAGTGACTCTTTTCTCTGATAGTACATCATCACAGTGATTCTTTTCTCTGATAGTACATCATCACAGTGACTCTTTTCTCTGATAGTACATCATCACAGTGACTCTATTCTCTGATAGTACATCACCACAGTGACTCTTTTCTCTGATAGTACTTCACCACAGTGACTCTTTTCTCTGATAGTACATCATCACAGTAACTCTTTTCTCTGATAGTACATCATCACAGTGACTCTTTTCTCTGATAGTACATCATCACAGTGATTCTTTTCTCTGATAGTACATCACCACAGTGACTCTTTTCTCTGATAGTACATCATCACAGTGACTCTTTTCTCTGATAGTACATCATCACAGTGACTCTTTTCTCTGATAGTACATCACCACAGTGACTCTTTTCTCTGATAGTACATCATCACAGTGACTCTTTTCTCTGATAGTACATCATCACAGTGACTCTTTTCTCTGATAGTACATCATCACAGGGACTCTTTTCTCTGATAGTACATCATCACAGTGACTCTTTTCTCTGATAGTACATCATCACAGTGACTCTTTTCTCTGATAGTACATCACCATAGTGACTCTTTTCTCTGATAGTACATCATCACAGTGACTCTTTTCTCTGATAGTACATCATCACAGTGACTCTTTTCTCTGATAGTACATCATCACAGTGACTCTTTTCTCTGATAGTACATCACCACAGTGACTCTTTTCTCTGATAGTACATCATCACAGTGACTCTTTTCTCTGATAGTACATCATCACAGTGACTCTTTTCTCTGCTAGTACATCATCACAGTGACTTTTTTCTCTGGTTGTACATCATAACAGTGACTCTTTTCTCTGATAGTACATCATCACAGTGACTCTTTTCTCTGATAGTACATCATCACAGTGACTCTTTTCTCTGATAGTACATCATCACAGTGACTCTTTTCTCTGATAGTACATCATCACAGTGACTCTTTTCTCTGATAGTACATCATCACAGTGACTCTTTTCTCTGATAGTACATCATCACAGTGACTCTTTTCTCTGATAGTTCATCATCACAGGGACTCTTTTCTCTGATAGTACATCACCACAGTGACTCTTTTCTCTGATAGTACATCATCACAGTGACTCTTTTCTCTGATAGTACATCATCACAGTGACTCTTTTCTCTGATAGTACATCATCACAGTGACTCTTTTCTCTGATAGTACATCATCACAGTGACTCTTTTCTCAGATAGTACATCATCACAGTGACTCTTTTCTCTGATAGTACTTCACCACAGTGACTCTTTTCTCTGATAGTACATCATAACAGTGACTCTTTTCTCTGATAGTACATCATCACAGTGACTCTTTTCTCTGATAGTACATCATCACAGTGACTCTTTTCTCTGATAGTACATCATCACAGTGACTCTTTTCTCTGATAGTACATCATCACAGTGACTCTTTTCTCTGATAGTACTTCACCACAGTGACTCTTTTCTCTGATAGTACATCATCACAGTAACTCTTTTCTCTGATAGTACATCATCACAGTGACTCTTTTCTCTGATAGTACATCATCACAGTGACTCTTTTCTCTGATAGTACATCACCACAGTGACTCTTTTCTCTGATAGTACATCATCACAGTGACTCTTTTCTCTGATAGTACATCATCACAGTGACTCTTTCCTCTGATAGTACATCATCACAGTGACTCTTTTCTCTGATAGTACATCATCACAGTGACTCTTTTCTCTGATAGTACTTCACCACAGTGACTCTTTTCTCTGATAGTACATCATCACAGTAACTCTTTTCTCTGATAGTACATCATCACAGTGACTCTTTTCTCTGATAGTACATCATCACAGTAACTCTTTTCTCTGATAGTACATCACCACAGTGACTCTTTTCTCTGATAGTACTTCACCACAGTGACTCTTTTCTCTGATAGTACATCATCACAGTAACTCTTTTCTCTGATAGTACATCATCACAGTGACTCTTTTCTCTGATAGTACATCATCACAGTGATTCTTTTCTCTGATAGTACATCACCACAGTGACTCTTTTCTCTGATAGTACATCATCACAGTGACTCTTTTCTCTGATAGTACATCATCACAGTGACTCTTTTCTCTGATAGTACATCACCACAGTGACTCTTTTCTCTGATAGTACATCATCACAGTGACTCTTTTCTCTGATAGTACATCATCACAGTGACTCTTTTCTCTGATAGTACATCATCACAGGGACTCTTTTCTCTGATAGTACATCATCACAGTGACTCTTTTCTCTGATAGTACATCATCACAGTGACTCTTTTCTCTGATAGTACATCACCATAGTGACTCTTTTCTCTGATAGTACATCATCACAGTGACTCTTTTCTCTGATAGTACATCACCACAGTGACTCTTTTCTCTGATAGTACTTCACCACAGTGACTCTTTTCTCTGATAGTACATCATCACAGTAACTCTTTTCTCTGATAGTACATCATCACAGTGACTCTTTTCTCTGATAGTACATCATCACAGTGATTCTTTTCTCTGATAGTACATCATCACAGTGACTCTTTTCTCTGATAGTACATCATCACAGTGACTCTTTTCTCTGATAGTACATCACCACAGTGACTCTTTTCTCTGATAGTACTTCACCACAGTGACTCTTTTCTCTGATAGTACATCATCACAGTAACTCTTTTCTCTGATAGTACATCATCACAGTGACTCTTTTCTCTGATAGTACATCATCACAGTGATTCTTTTCTCTGATAGTACATCACCACAGTGACTCTTTTCTCTGATAGTACATCATCACAGTGACTCTTTTCTCTGATAGTACATCATCACAGTGACTCTTTTCTCTGATAGTACATCACCACAGTGACTCTTTTCTCTGATAGTACATCATCACAGTGACTCTTTTCTCTGATAGTACATCATCACAGTGACTCTTTTCTCTGATAGTACATCATCACAGGGACTCTTTTCTCTGATAGTACATCATCACAGTGACTCTTTTCTCTGATAGTACATCATCACAGTGACTCTTTTCTCTGATAGTACATCACCATAGTGACTCTTTTCTCTGATAGTACATCATCACAGTGACTCTTTTCTCTGATAGTACATCATCACAGTGACTCTTTTCTCTGATAGTACATCATCACAGTGACTCTTTTCTCTGATAGTACATCACCACAGTGACTCTTTTCTCTGATAGTACATCATCACAGTGACTCTTTTCTCTGATAGTACATCATCACAGTGACTCTTTTCTCTGCTAGTACATCATCACAGTGACTTTTTTCTCTGGTTGTACATCATAACAGTGACTCTTTTCTCTGATAGTACATCATCACAGTGACTTTTTTCTCTGGTTGTACATACTACATAATTATGTGCATGAGCTATTGAAATTGTTTGCAAGAGAAAATTATATCTGTTGCTATATTCTCGTGACTCATACATTACTGACAATTGGTGTGAGTGTGTAGGTGTATGTGTATATAAGTAAGTGTGTGTACGAAAATAGTACATCATATACACCTGTTCCAGTATGTAAGTGAAGTTTTCACAACTCTCGTTATTTGAAGAGATATAAGTCATCCAATTGAATATTTATACAGTTAAATTGCAGAGTACTCCGCCACTTTAAGCTGAATGTTAAAGTGTCTAATTGTAGGTGACAGAATGATGGGTTTTCATGAATTTTAGATGTTATTTCAATACAATTTACCAGGCTTTACCTCTGTTCTTATTAATAAAATAAAAGCTTCTAATTATTTACTATCTAGTTCGCGGTAATTTATGTGTGAAGTCCACTCTGGTTAAGAGATTATTTATGTGCTAATTTACTATGTCTAAGATACCTTTATTTGTGCCTATATATGTATGTATAATTTTAATTATAAAGTATTTAAAAATTATTTTCTTTGATATCTATTTACTTATTAACAAATTTCTAGCAAATTTAAATATTACATTTTATGAACGACAGAGATATTTCTTATCGTTTTTCAATGAATTAAATTTTCAAACAAGTGATAGCCAATGCAAAGAGACAGCGCCATCACACGGACAGTCATTGCATCAATTGACTGTGTGGTCTTTGGATTATTATATACAATAACACATATCTTTCATAGGAATAATTTGCTAGAATAATAGGAACTGCAGTGAACCTATAAATGACTGCAGTGAACCTTTAAATGACTGCATTGAACCTTTAAATGACTGCATTGAACCTTTAAATGACTGCAGCGAACCTTTAAATGACTGCAGTGAACCTATAAATGACTGAAGTGAACCTTTAAAAGACTGCAGTGAACCTTTAAATGACTGCATTGAACCTTTAAATGACTGCAGTGAATCTTTAAATAACTGCAGTGAACCTTTAAATAACTGCAGTGAACCTTTAAATGACTGCAGTGAACCTTTAAATGACTGCATTGAACCTTTAAATGACTGCAGTGAACCTTTAAATGACTGCAGTGAACCTTTAAATGACTGCAGTGAACCTTTAAATGACTGCAGTGAACCTTTAAATGACTGCAGTGAACCTTTAAATGACTGCAGTGTACCTTTAAATGACTGCAGTGTACCTTTAAATGACTGCAGTGAATCTTTAAATAACTGCAGTGAACCTTTAAATAACTGCAGTGAATCTTTAAATGACTGCATTGAACCTTTAAATGACTGCAGTGAACCTTTAAATGACTGCAATGAACCTTTAAATGACTGCATTGAACCTTTAAATGACTGCATTGAACCTTTAAATAACTGCAGTGAACCTTTAAATGACTGCATTGTACCTTTAAATAACTGCAGTGTACCTTTAAATGACTGCAGTGTACCTTTAAATAACTGCAGTGAACCTTTAAATGACTGCAGTGTACCTTTAAATGACTGCAGTGAGCCTTTAAATGACTGCAGTGAACCTTTAAATGACTGCATTGAACCTTTAAATAACTGCAGTGTACCTTTAAATGACTGCAGTGAACCTTTAAATGACTGCAGTGAACCTTTAAATGACTGCATTGAACCTTCAAATGACTTCAGTGTACCTTTAAATGACTGCAGTGAATCTTTAAATGACTGCAGTGAACCTTTAAATGACTGCAGTGAACCTTTAAATGACTGCAGTGAACCTTTAAATGACTGCAGTGAACCTTTAAATGACTGCAGTGAACCTTTAAATGACTGCAGTGAACCTTTAAATGACTGCAGTGAACCTTTAAATGATTGCATTGAACCTTTAAATGACTGCAGTGTACCTTTAAATGACTGGAGTGAACCTTTAAATGACTGCAGTGAACCTTTAAATGACTGCAGTGTACCTTTAAATGACTGCATTGAACCTTTAAATGACTGCAGTGAACCTTTAAATGACTGGAGTGAACCTTTAAATGACTGCAGTGTACCTTTAAATGACTGCAGTGTACCTTTAAATGACTGCAGTGAACCTTTAAATGACTGCAGTGTACCTTTAAATGACTGCAGTGAACCTTTAAATGACTGGAGTGAACCTTTAAATGACTGCAGTGTACCTTTAAATGACTGCAGTGGACCTTTAAATAACTGCAGTGTTCCTTTGAATAACTGCAGTGGACCTTTAAATGACTAATCCAACTTTTCTTTCTGTTAATAATGGGGACTCCATATTAGTGGCTGTGGTGACGTCATTCCTTCACTTGTGGCGCCACCTGTTGTAGACAATTGACATTCACTTTGATGTAGAGAAATGTATGACTCATTTAGGAAGCTCTAACTAATTAGGCAGTAGTGACGATATTTTTGCCACTTGGTAATATTATATGAAACATTTTATAAACGTTCATCATACCTATAACGTGAAGTTTTTAAATAATTCATATGTTTCATATCTTTTTTAAGGTACTGATATTTCTGTCTAAGCTAACTGGTGATTCAGTGTGGGTGTCTGAGTGACTTCTTTCTTTTCTTTCGTCTCTTCTTTTCATTATGGTTTAGCGTTCATGCTTATTTTTTACGATAATTCACAGCGTATCTTGCGTGCGTAGAGAGCGTATTAAGGTTGCAGCTATCGAAGTACATGCATGAGAATGGCGTATTTATGTGACGCAGTTTTGGCGCCACGCAGAATGCTTTATTTAATCGATTGGCCAGTATAATGTAGAGAAATGTGACGGATAGTTAGTGAGCTGTGATTGCTGCAGCGTAAGTTATGCACTTTGGAGTATGTTTGTTTAAGTAACGTTATTCCGACAGTTACGCAATTTCGTACATTGTAATTATGTTGGCAGTTCGATAAAATGTGTCACAGTATCTTTTAACAATTAACTGTTATATTTTTATTATACATATTATATTATATTTGTATAACCCTTGCCAAAAAAAAAATTCACTCGAGTTCGCCAGTGATAAGACAGAAATACATAACAGTTCGGGAACACGTAACTTACCCTAATGTAGGGAAACAATTTAAACTAAAAACTACAATATTAACAATTGTATTATTCAATCTAATAGATTCAGAAATTACTTACAAATTTTGCCAACTGCAAATAATTAACCATGAAATAATTTTAATTTTTTTAATTGTAATTATAATCCACTGATATAATTAAATAGCTATCAAAATACAAGATGAAATGCATAACCAGTGCAATGATGACCACATTCAAAACAGAGTGTGGTGGTCAGGCAGACTCATTCCCCTGGGGTGGGGAAGCTGGTGATCGTTGATTGCTTTCGCTCTTGCTCTAACCACTATTTGCATTGACTGGCGCTAAATACTGTAAATTGGCTGCAAATAACTCTGATTGCGTGAATGATGTTATTGCGCTTAAGCTCTAGGGAGTGCCACTGCAATTTAGAAATTGTTCAACAACATCCATCTGCATTTTTATGACAAACTTTCATACTCTCTAACATGTTGTGGATTTTCACCACAGAGAAGCACTTTCACAACTGTTTCCCCAATTGTACTGAAATCCCTTAGATGTTTTTTATTTTCCTTCTGATCAATCATAAGCTTCTGAAAAGCTTTCACAGGGTCTCCAGGTTTTTCAGATAATTCTAAAAGCTGCAATGGCTCTCTCACATTTATCTTAAATAGCACTCTCCTATATCTATATTAAACACCATCCTAAGTGATTTAAATGATTCTATTTATATAAATATTGCTGAAGAATTATTTGTAGTTATGTAGTTTATAAATAAATTCATTCAATTTCTTTTTATCTCATCTTTAATTTAATTATTATTGTTTAATGAAACAGAATTTCTTAAATGAAAGATTGATCAATCACCCTTTATTTTCGATATGATAACAACTAAACAAGTTATTTTACATATTATTCGATATACAAGCTATATAAACAAGAGTATGTGCCATCATCTAGCCAAGGGTTAAATGTTTGTTTTGTCCGATCTGGTAGATGACTTGGCAATTTGTTTGAGGTATTAACAGACTGACCGAAACAAAGTAACACTCTTTGTCTTTCCTATCCATTTAACTAAGCTCATGTCCGACCAGCCATACATGGTGTGTATTTACCGCAGAGTTATTCCCCCTCACTCTATTCCGCTGAAATCATTTCACTCTTCTTAGGTATAGAACCTTTACATCGAATATATTTCAATTAAAGTACTATAGAATATATCTATTACTACCTGTTGATGATTTGTTGATAGTAATTAATAAAAAAAATCAATAATAAAAAATTAAATCATCCTTGTTAATAATTTAATAAATGGAATATAAATTTCCGAATGTTTTATAACCTGCTGCTAAAATATTATAAATGTTGTTATTATTATTATATCTACAAACTTTAACTTTCTATTGCAATTATAATCCAAATGAATTTATTAATTTTAATATCTAATATTTTTTAGTGAAAAATGTGTTTACTTTTTAGAAAATGTATTTTTTAGAAAAAATTTATTTTTACAAAACAGTTCCTAATTTTTTGAAACAGTTTTTTTTTTTAGAAAAAAGCATTTATTATTTTTTATGTTAGGGGGAAGTATTTTTATTAAAAATTGATGAGCTTGCATTTCATCTCCATAAATCATGGTTGCACGCTTACATGTGTTTGTATTTCTATTACGCATTATAGCGCGTAATCAGACATCACAGATGTGCGGCACGCTGCTCTTGCCCTTGGCAATTTGTTGTACCGAACACTCGATGTTTCTTGCCGTTTGTTCTGATTGATCCAATTGACTAGAAATTGAAACTGATGCCGAGATTGAAAATTCGGAAGTGACTGTGAAGAAATCGGAAAAAAATCTCCACGCCGCCCCATATCACTTTTATATATTCTTATTTATATTAGCTCTGGTGATTGCATGTATATTTATGAATTCGTGTACAATAATTATATATATATATATATGAGTTTGGATAAATTACGATTCATTGAACAGTTCCACATTTTGATCATATAGAATGCATTCTTCATGAATACACATTTTTATGATTACAAAACAATGTTTAAAATAAATGAAATGAATAGTTTTCTATGAATAAATAAATTAATAGTATATATCTCTCAGCATACCTCTCTCAGAATACCTCTCTCAGCATACCTCTCTCAGCATACCTCTCTCAGCATACCTCTCTCAGCATACCTCTCTCAGAATAACTCTCTCAGCATACCTCTCTCAGAATAACTCTTTCAGCATACCTCTCAGCATACCTCTCTCGGCATACCTCTCTCAGAATAACTCTCTCAGAATAACTCTCTCAGCATACCTCTCAGCATACCTCTCTCGGCATACCTCTCTCAGAATAACTCTCTCGGCATACCTCTCTCAGCATACCTCTCTCAGCATACCTCTCTCAGAATAACTCTCGCAGCATACCTCTCTCAGCATACCTCTCTCAGAATAACTCTCTCAGAATAACTCTCTCAGAATAACTCTCTCAGAATAACTCTCTCAGCATACCTCTCTCAGAATAACTCTCGCAGCATACCTCTCAGCATACCTCTCTCGGCATACCTCTCTCAGAATAACTCTCTCAGAATAACTCTCTCAGCATACCTCTCAGCATACCTCTCTCGGCATACCTCTCTCAGAATAACTCTCTCGGCATACCTCTCTCAGAATAACTCTCTCAGCATACCTCTCTCAGCATACCTCTCTCAGAATAACTCTCTCAGAATAATTCTCTCAGAATAACTCTCTCAGCATACCTCTCTCAGCATACCTCTCTCAGCATACCTCTCTCAGAATAACTCTCTCAGCATACCTCTCTCAGCATACCTCTCTCAGAATAACTCTCTCAGAATAACTCTCTCAGAATAACTCTCTCAGCATAACTCTCTCAGCATACCTCTCTCAGAATAACTCTCTCAGCATACCTCTCTCAGCATACCTCTCTCAGCATAGCTCTGAGGTATGTCGTACCGGTGATTGCATTCTCTTCCAATCTAGCGGAACCATCTCACAAGATTGGCAAATGACATCACACCGCAAATTGCTTCTAGCCAGCCATTCGATCTCATGTCCATCTCCATACACTGTGTATACAATAGTGTATATAATATATCCCCATACACTGTGTATACATAGTGTATATAATCTCCATACACTGTGTATACATAGTGTATATAATATCCATACACTGTGTATACATAGTGTATATAAATCTCCATACACTGTGTATACATTTTGTATTTAAATACAATGTGAATATTAATCTCCATACACTGTATCATGGATACAATGTGAATATTAATCTCCATACACTGTGTATACATTTTGTATTTAAATACAATGTGAATATTAATCTCCATACACTGTATCATGGATACAATGTGAATATTAATCTCCATACACTGTATCATGGATACAATGTGAATATTAATCTCCATACACTGTATCATGGATACAATGTGAATATTAATCTCCATACACTGCATCGTGTATACAATGCGTAAGTTAATCCATTCACTGCATCAGAGCTACGTTGTGCATGCATCTTCATACACCGTATCCTTTATATATTTTATTTACACCTAACTTACAGAGAAGGGGCAGAACTTGGAAGTTATTACTGATATTTTTACCAACAGAAGGACTTTATATTCTATTTAGACATGTGATTAAATCAAACCAATGGTGTTTGTAACCCATTGAATGCATGCATTATATGCTCACCTTCATCATTTGAAACAAATGCGTGTTTTCATGCACTACTAGCATTAAAGGTGTCACGCGCGTTTGAGTGATCTGCAATATCGACCGATTTCGCTGCGCAATCTGTTGATCAACAATTTGCGCAGCCATCGATCGATAGCGCAACCATCGATCGATCCCTGCGCGTTCGAATGATATGATTTTTTTTTTAATTTGTACATCAAATTTGCACATTTGATCGCGTACCTATATCAATCGATAGCGCAACCATCGATCGATTTCTTCTCGTTCGAATGATACAGGTTTTCTTTGTTTATTCATTTAATTAATTGTTTTGTTTTTACTGGAAAAATACTTTTTTTATATTTAATGAGTCAACCATCAGTCGATTGTTGCGCGTTTGAATGATATGGATTTTCTTAGTTTATGCATCTATTTGTTACATTTAATAGAGCAACAATTGACTGATGGTCGACTTATTAAATATAAGAAAAGTATTTTTTATAATAAAAACAAAACAATTAATTAAATGAATAAACAAAGAAAACCTGTATCATTCGGACGAGTAGAAATCGATCGATGGTTGCGCTATCGATTGATATACGTTATAAAATGTGCCAATTTGAACTACAAACTAAAAAATCGTATCATTCGAACGTGCAGGAATCGATCGATCGGGCAGCCATCGATCGATTCTTGTGCGTTCGAATGATATGATTTTTTTTAGTATACGCTATAAAATGTGCCAATTTGATGTACAAACTAAAAAAATCATATCATTCGAACGCGCAGGGATCGATCGATGGTTGCGCTATCGATCGATGGCTGCGCAAACTGTTGATCAACAGATTGCGCAGCGAAATCGGTCGATATTGCAGATCAGTCAAATGCGCGTGACAAAGGTACTCTCCCTCATTCGGTCTGATTGGTACAGCTCTATATAACCGAATTAAGTGTTCCATATTATCATATATATACTCATATGTTGTATAAATCACTTCTTTAGTGTGTTCTTTTTTGAACTATTGTATCAATAATATTTAATTACAATTTGATTCATTTATTATCATTCGTCTTATGATATATTTTTAAGTTCTACGATATCTCTCCTATATTTGCTGGTAACAAGTTACTTATCTCTACGATATCTCTCCTATATTTGCTGGTAACAAGTTACTTATCTCTACGATATCTCTCCTATATTTGCTGGTAACAAGTTACTTATCTCTACGATATCTCTCCTATATTTGCTGGTAACAAGTTACTTATCTCTACGATATCTCTCCTATATTTGCTGGTAACAAGTTACTTATCTCTACGATATCTCTCCTATATTTGCTGGTAACAAGTTACTTATCTCTACGATATCTCTCCTATATTTGCTGGTAACAAGTTACTTATCTCTACGATATCTCTCCTATATTTGCTGGTAACAAGTTACTTATCTCTACGATATCTCTCCTATATTTGCTGGTAACAAGTTACTTATCTCTACGATATCTCTCCTATATTTCCTGGTAACAAGTTACTTTTGTTCGTATCTCTTTTCTGGAAACAAGTTACTTGTGTACGTTTTCCTGGTAACAAGTTACTCGTGTACGTATATTTCTTTCCTGGTAACAAGTTACTTGTGTACGTATATTTCTTTGCTGGTAACAAGTTACTTGTGTACGTTTTCCTGGTAACAAGTTACTCGTGTACGTATATTTCTTTCCTGGTAACAAGTTACTTGTGTACGTATATTTCTTTCCTGGTAACAAGTTGTGGTGGAATATGAACATGTGTGCCGAGTGGTTGGCTTGGGCACATGCCTTTGTTCACAGCAAAGATGCCATATGGCAAGTCAGAGGGTGAACACGCTACCCTAAAGGCCTTTTAATTCTACAACCCTTGGTGTGTCTCGAGTGCTCTTCTTCGAGAATTTGCATTCAAACACACATAATGTATGGGCTTTATATGAAATTTAGTATTTATTAATATCAAAGATATAACCTGTTGATGGACAGAAATGTAGTATAGTTATTTTTTGTATGTAATTTGTTTTGTATAAGGAATGTGTATTTAATAAAATGTTATCAATAATTCAATAGTGCAGTAAATTATTGTCTTTTAAATAATTCAAGTGTAATGATTGATAGAAAAAAAAACTATCTCAATAATTGAAATAGAAATTCAAGTTCCTTTCAATGTAACTTTTATTTTGATAATAATTATTATACATTATTTTTTATTTAATAGTTGCAAATGTGGAACTGTCTGATATCTCAGAACTTGTCCTATGTTAATTATAGTAAAAATTATTTTGAAAATATTTAATAAAAGTTCAAAGTACTAGAAATCACTGCTGTGGATTAAGATTTTTTTGTTATTTTGAATATTGATTGGTTTATGAGATACAAGTTGAAATGATACTCAAGACTATTAATAAATAATACTATTAGACAAAATTAAATGAAATCAAAAAGGGTTGAATATGCAATATTTGACAGCTGTGAAGATATGCACTGCAGAGAACTTTTAAAATGTTAGGGAGAGTTGGATTCTGTTTTTAAATTGACTTTCTTCAGAATACACAGGGT
This sequence comes from Caprella mutica, assembly GCA_947561585.1. NCBI lineage: Eukaryota > Metazoa > Arthropoda > Malacostraca > Amphipoda > Caprellidae > Caprella > Caprella mutica. Next base: position 43,556 of record CANNZV010001340.1, read on the forward strand.
GATCGTGGGAAGAACTCCTATCATTGGTAGCAAGATGAAACTGGTAGGTACAATATTAAAAAGAAATTCAATGATTTTTTTTGTAATGCTAATTATTTCTAATATTTTCAAGATATTCCATGATGACAAAGTTTATCAATAAGTTCTGCAGCACCCTACATTTTAAATTAAACTCATATCTTAGGAAAATCTTCCACCCGATTTTGGTAGTAAATATTATTAATATTTGCTGAATATATTAATATTTAAATATATTAATGGGGATATGCTTAATCACCGACACTTAACACGTTAGGGTTGTTCTTAATTCAATGTATTGTAAATTACGAATGATTGATTTAGTGGTTGGTTTATTTATTTAATTTCATAATGAGTTTAAGTAAACTTGATGAATATGTAGGGTTAATTATAAGGTAAAGTTTCATATTAATGACGATCCTGTGAAATTAAATTTAAAAATTTATTAAAATAAATGGAATCTTAAATACAAAAATTGACACAGGTTGCATTTAAAATTGTAATTTATTTAAATGATAAATTGCCCAAGAGATGTTTCATTTATTTTTCAGTTCTAAAATTGTTATTAATTTGTTGGGCTACTTTGTGTAAAATACGTTTTAACAATATATTCACCATAATCTAACTAACCATCATAATTTAACTTTTATATTCTATATTAAAGATAAATAAGAATGTTAATATTCTCATTTAATGGACAGAACTCTTTTTACTTTAGTGACCCCTCTAATTCCTTTGCGTTTTCTATTACTAGCTCATTTTCTATTCATTATAGAAAACCTGCAGTGGGTAACTATTCTAGACTAGAGCGTAATTTTCTTTCATATGTATATGATTTGTTTATTAATTATTCTGCAATTGATGCATCTGTTGGATATGTTAACTCTAATTTGTTAAATAGGCTTTATATATATTTATTATATCACATGTGTTCATAATTGTTTATTTATTAATATCAATTAATACGGATCTTTATCTATACTCTATAGCAACATTTTATGATGATAACAATTTACTGAAATCCATACTATGTAAAACATCAGACATTTCTCTTATTTATAATAAGATTTCTAACTATTCGAATCGTAAATACTGAACTCTTACCGTAATTCTGAATCCCGAGTGAAAAACATTCGAATAGCTTCAGGACATATTAGCGAGGAATTCCGTAAAAACTTTGCATGTTTATCATCCGTAGAAATCGTCGAACAGATGAACCTGTGCCTCCCTAACATTTAATTTGTCTCTGATGATAAAAATGACCAACTGGAATACCTGAAATTACGCCTGATCCCGTCCATATTCCAACTGGAATCTAAAGGTTCATTAAGCACAATCCTATGTTTAATTCAAAGTTATTTCAAAATGGTAGCGCATGAGTTAGGTTTATGTATGATTATTTACTTTTAAAAACTGTTATCTGGAAAAGGAATCGGACTTCCATTGGGTATATCTATAGCTGTATGTCCGCCTTGGAAGCAATCTTCATTTTTGGAGATTCCAGTCGTGTTCCAAGATTCCAGGTATCCACGCGAGCGGGAATGGCAATTATTACGGCGGCATTGACGATAGACATTGCCCGAATGTTCTGCATTCCGAGCTTTAGGAGTTTGTCCGGCTTAATTAGCTCAGTGGATTGAGATATCGAACTCCTTCTGCTATAACGGGCAAGCTATCAATTACCGACTGTGACTAAGTTAACGTGTAAGAACATCTCTACAACTATTGAATCATGAAATTTATCATGTTTTTACAGATGAAGTTTATATAAATAAACAGAATCTTTTTCTATTTCTGATAGAGAAATATATTTTTACACAAATATTCTGTATCTGTGATGAAGATGTATATCCAAATAATGTTCTCATTCTCCGTGGATTTTCTCAATATTTGATAAACTTACACTTTTCTTCATTTTATATCAATAATTTTTTCAATTATTCAGTATTTGTTTTGATTTATTTTTGAATCCAAATAATATCCTTATTTGCAGTAGATACTCTTCAATAGTTGAAAAATTAATATATTGTCATTATCACCTACTCTATTAAAAATAAAATTGTTAGTGTTATATATGTTCAATAATATCGACAGTGTTCATTACAATCTATGTATTATATTTTTTTCGTAAATTGACCAACGCTTAAATATATAAGTATTTATTGTCTTTTTGAAAATCTTACTATATTTGTGAATATATGAGTAAGAGAAACTAGATTACGTGCATTCGGTAGGGCGCATACCTTCGCCCAGGCAGCAAGGATTTATTCCTGGGATATTAAGGGAATATCCCAGGAATATATCCTTCTTTCCAGGGTTATTCCCTTAATATCCCAAGAATAATGCTTGCTACCTGGGCGCCGCTGCTTATCTGTTTGCTATCAAAATCTAACAAATTGGTGACGAGATAGTGACCAATCGCCCCACCAAGTTTCATGCAATATGGTTCAATACTTTTTGAGTTATTGAGTTATAAATGACCTTGACCTTTGACCGGATCGCTGCCAAAATTTTACCAGATTGTTCCTTGGCTTTGTCCAATAGTCTCATCAAATTTCAGACAATTTGGTTGAATACTTTTTGAGTTATTGAGTTATAAATGGCCTTGACCTTGATCTTTGACCTCTGACCTGATCGCTCCCAAAATATAAAAAAATGGTTCCTGCACATTGACCAATCGTCCCACTAAGTTTCTTGCAATATGGTTCAATACTTTTTGAGTTATAAAAAATCATGACCTTGATCTTTGACCGGGTCACTCCCAAAATTCCTCCAGCAGGTCACTGTACATGGATCAATCGTTTCACCAAATTTCAGGTAATTTGGTTGAACACTTTTTCAGTTAAGCGAATAACAAGATGATAAATAAATGTACCACGGCTAAAATATGACCTTCACGCATTCTGCGAAGGTAATTATGAAAAAGTTAACATCTATACTAATATTTTCCCTCGTGTGTTTATCTTATTTATTTAATTATTTGGTGTCCGCTTTTGCTCGACGGGTATTTAATATAAAGAATGTAACTATGATACACACGGGAATATATTAATATGATATTTAAATTCGTATGTTTTTTTCAATTTTTCAATATATTTTATTTATGAAATAAAGTATCACTTTATGCAGAAAATATAGTTAATTTGGGATTCACTAAAAATACCATATCAACGGATAATAATTTACTATTGAAGACCCGTTATTTTAACGGGCAAGTACACTAGTTTCTTTTTATATTAATTGGATATTTTATTTATTTGAAAAATTTGAAAATTATTGCACTCTCAAACTTGTTGTGTTATTCGCATATTGGCATCTATATATATATTTTCATAAACAGCCACTATCGCTAACTAAACAAACAATTTCATTTAATTTAACCTTTTTGAGTTAATAACTTAAGATTTTTTCTTTAATTATTTGCAATTCTTTAGGTGAATTTTTACTAATTTTGGTACTAATAACATTACCTAATTTATTACACATCAAAATTAGTAAATTGATAATGAATATTAAATTATTCAAAATCTTTACAAAACTAAAGGGGTGTCAACTTTTTTATGTGTTTTATTTGTTGATACCCTATCTGTCTCTAATATTTCCGTTACAAGCAATAGCGCCTCATCATGTTGGTAAGATGTGTATAGTCGTTAGTAATGACTCCCATTTCCTAAGTTTTTACCAACAAACTGGACGAGAGTAAATCTGTCTATGAACATCCGCATTATAGGATATGTTGCTGAACATCCGCATTATAGGATATGTTGCTGAACATCCGCATTATAGGATATGTTGCTGAACATCCGCATTATAGGATATGTTGCTGAACATCTGCATAATAGGATATGTTGCTGAACATCCACATTATAGGATATGTTGCTGAACATCCGCATTATAGGATATGTTGCTGAACATCCGCATTATAGGATATGTTGCTGAACATCCGCATTATAGGATATGTTGCTGAACATCTGCATAATAGGATATGTTGCTGAACATCCACATTATAGGATATGTTGCTGAACATCCGCATTATAGGATATGTTGCTGAACATCCGCATTATAGGATATGTTGCTGAACATCCGCATTATAGAATATGTTGCTGAACATCCGCATTATAGGATATGTTGCTGAACATCCGCATTATAGGATATGTTGCTGAACATCCGCATTATAGGATATAATGCTGTGTAATGTTGCTATAATTAGGTTACTTTATTTATAAGTTCAATAATAAAGAGTGAATTTTAAGGAGTTTATTGATCTTGTATCAATAGTTTGTATACCTCTTATGTAATATTTTGTAATTTATTATTTAATATTCTAATTTTTCTATATTATAAGAAAAACATTTTCAGTATATTTTTTAAAAGTATATATGTATGTATGTAACACAATCTTCATATAGGTATCGATACTTCACTAAAACATTTTTTTCCGTTTTTATCATTTTATTAATTCAGTAGTGCACGATATAATTATTTTGCAAATATACCCACTAATAAACAGTACATAGCACGTGTTCCTCTCTTCCTCTTTGCACATCTGTTCCAGTTCCTGATATATTCCCGACTCTCGCTGGAATAGGGGCAGACTAGCCACCTGCTCGGGTCTAGCCAATCACGAGCTAGAGATCTTACCCTAGCTAGAGACTGAGTCAGCTGCACAGAAAATAAAGTGCTCTACCCGCATCATTGGCAGATTATCTTATGAAGTTAATATCTGTAATGAACAGATTGGAAATAGGGACAAAGTACTATAGTAAATGTAGCTACCAGATTTTGGGAAAATTACGAATTATTGGTCAGTTTCACATCTTCGGTCATATAAGAAAAAACGATATTATATTTGCTATTTTATTTCTATTTTAGTTGGTATCTATGATACGTTCAGGTATCATGGGTACCAACTGAAATAAAAATAAAATAACAATTATAATATAGTATTTTCTTATATGACCGAAGATGTGAAACTGACCAATAATTCGTAAATACCCTATAACATTTAGGATAAATAGATACTATTTTTTTAAAGTAAAAACTATACAAATTTATAGGCTATGGTATGAACTCTATTTTTATTTTTTTATGTGGGTTTTCTTTATTTTCTGAGTAAAAACAATACATATTTAAATTTTATAAAAGATAAATACTATTTTTAAGTGGGTTGCCTATATTTCTAAATAAAACCATATATATTTATTTATAGCCTTTGTAGCATATAAGTACTATTTTTTGTGAAGATTATTATATTTTCTAAGCTTTTCTTTTAATTGAAAAAAATGAGTACGCGTTGAAACAAAAATTTGAAGCCTTTTGTTTTTATAGCTCAAAAATTTCCATCTTACTCAACAACAATAATTTTGTTCTTAATCAATAACAATAATTTAATTTTAATCAATAACAACAATTTTCATTTTAATCAATAACAATTTTCATCTTAATCAATAGCAACATTTCCATCTTAATCAATATAACAATATTTTCCATTTTAATCAATAGCAACAATTTTCAACTTAATAATATCAATATTTTTCATTTTAATCAATAACGAACAATTTCCAACTTAATAATAAGAACAATTATCCATATACAATTCCTCTAGTTTTTATATATAACAGAATTGCATTAACGTGCATTATTGGATAAATATAGTTTATAACATTGACTTCAGTTGCATATATCGTATTATAATATAAAGTTTTATTATTTAAAAAAAAAAGTTGTCATTGTCTTCACTATACTATAGTAGCTCAGTAGTAGTAGTAGACACTGTAGTAGCACTATACACTCAATTGTGTAGTTACAGTGCATAGGCTTACAGTGCATAGGCTTACAGTGCATAGGCTGACAATGGAATAGTGGTATCGATAACAGGCCTACAGCGTGGAAAAAAACTATCAGCACTGTTGTAATCTGCGCACAAATTCATTAAGAACAATTTCCTAAATTATTGTTGAAGTGGGATTGTGTTTAATTATTTTCTATTTTTATGACATAAATGTGATTTCCATATGCATTTTCCAAATTATTCATCATTTATTGTGTCAATAAACTAGGAATTTAAATGATTGCAAAAGTATATTTATAAATATTGTATTCTGTTCGTTAATATATTTACATAGTTTTCTATTTGATTTATACCATTAGCCTTATTTTATTATAATACATTAATCAGTATTTGTATTTTGATTTTTTTTCTGCAATGATGAGGACTAGAGCAATTGAGTTGGCGTTGCTATAGCCCCCAAACCGCTTACAATAGACCTATTGTATTCGAACACTGTGCATATTGTACACCATAGCTGCTGCAGTGATACAATGAACTGTGACGCTCATTGTACTCCGCAGTGAGATTAGTTATACCGCACTGAAGTCATTGTCCTAGGTGTGAATTGCGATAATTATCAACCTAAGATTAAATAATAGTATATTGAAATTATAAAATAATATATTATTTTGTTGAAGTAGCCACTTTCCTTTCTGACTGCTTCTTCCAGTCCCTTGTGTTTCCTTTTGCCGTCAGCGATATGGTCTTCAGTTCTGAAGCAGACATTAAACCTCTAGCTACTAAATTCTTTAATTTACAATTTAATAACCTGATCAAATTTATATGGTAACATGTTTAAAAACTGGATAACAATTTTAATAAGCTTTTATTAAATTAAACATCAAAACATATTCAAATTTTTTTATACTCATAGTTTTATGTCTTTTTAATAATAAATTATTGACATTTTTTACCTGCTATTTAATTCATTTCTAGTAACTGTTTTTTATCCTATTTATCTTTTTATATCATATTCTTAAATGTTTTTTTTTCCTGAGACATTTCACCCTCGACTAGCTCCACTAAATAGATCACCTTCATGCGACTAAAAGTGTGGTCATTTTTATCCCATCGCTATAGCTTTTACATCTCAGAGGTTTGACGAGCAATGAATTGGTGTACTAACCGTGAAAACCTTAATGATTTTCATTGAGCTGCTCATACTATTATTCAATGAAGACATTAAAATATCAATGCAGGGTACGATCCCATTTATCGGACAGTTCTACATTTTCGGTCATATAAGAAGATTTTTCAACATTTTTGATGGTTTCATTATTGGTATCTATGATATCTACAGGTATCATGGATATCAAATTAAATGTTTGATTATGTATGTTTTCTTAAATTATCGAAAATGTGGAACTATCCAACAATTTGAAACAATTTTCTGTATTAAAAAGGAAAAATGAACAAAATGCATCGCTCTGGACTTTTAATTGAAATTTTACAATTTTTTGAAAATGTTGTAATATGAACTTTTTCGTATTGTCTCTTGTTTAAATTTATATCATAATTTTGGTATAAAGAAACCAAATAAACTTATAGTTTAATTTCAGTAATAATAATATTTATTGAAAATATATAAATTATATTGATATGATATATAAATCAGTATTAATTAATATTTATTGATTTTTTTTTGTTATTAATAGTATTTTTCTTATAATAACTAAATCCAATGAACAGAAATCATATGACTAAAAACATTCTTTTTGGAAATTTCTTTAATAATAAACAAGAGACTCAATAAGGTTTGTAGACAATTTATTCAATTGTAGTAAGTTAAACTAATTAAATATAATAATCATCAAAATCTTTCAGATTACATTTAATAAACATTTATTACTAAAACTTGTTCAAGAAAGTGTATTATTTGTGTTAAATTGGGTAAATTATGTTTTTTTTAATAATTTCTAAGTTAAGAACGAGAAATTTTCAATTTCAAATTAACCAATTTCAAAGATATCATATTAGGTAATATTATCATACTAATTATTTTCTCACTTTTCTTATATGATCGAAGACGTGAAACAGTCCGTATTTCTCGTACTATCCCTATCCCCACCTTGCCCTGTCCCTCACGCAGCACGTGCCCACCTCTAGGCAACAGACACTTGCCTCGCTTCCTTGGTCACTTCCTTGCCTTTTCTTGCTCTAAATTAGGTACTAGTGTATCCTTTCAGAGATCCTTTTAAATTTCCAAGGACAAAGAGGCGGTAAGAAGTGTGTCTTGAGTCAGGTGCAAGGTTTGCCCAAAAGAATAGGACTTGCGGCCACATTTCGATGCCATTCTTAAATTGTACTGTAGCTACTATTTGAAATAGCTTTAACTGTTTTAGTAGTGATAAGCGGTTTGGGACAATATGTAGAGTTTGATGGAAAAGTTTAATGATAATAATTTATGAACATTGAGAAAACACTATATTAGTGAATATTGAGATTTTTATGACCCGTGTGTACTAGTATTTGTATTTTGTTTTTCATATATATCTTTGAATTTTGTTGATATTTCATTTCAATGTAACATCTTGATTGTATACTGACAGATGTTTCTGTTTATTAGTCAACTGAAGTTATTTCTTCTCTTGCAATTGTCTTTAGAAAACACATGCTAATATGCGGATATACTTACATAGAGGTGTATGAACTCAACTGATTTGCAGGACTTTTGCACACACTATTTAAAATGATATGAACTGTTTTAATTAGTCTAGCACATGCTGAAAAGCATTATGCAGTATGAATAGAGGGTGTGCCGGCTATATAATAGCTATAGACGGCATCAGCTGGCATATGGTCCAGTGCACCCTTATCATCTCATTACACAGTGCTATAGCTACCGTAAAATGCTACTGCCAGGTGGTACTCGGTTAAAGGTTTGCATAGCGTGTTATTCGTACGCAAGTTGGTCCCTAAGGGTATTCTTTGCAATATTGGCCTCTATGCAGAGGGACATAAAGCCTATTATATAGGGCAGGTGCAACAGCTTCATTGATACCAAATTATATGCTTATATTACTTGTATGGAGTTATATTTTTATTTATTGGCTACGTATTAAAACATACCTATATATGATATTAACTGTAAATTCTGTGAGTGTATAATAAATTAATGTAAATTTATTTTTTACTTTTTTAATTTCAGTACATGTTAAATAACATATTAAAAAATACTTTATATGTGTATAATAATAACAGTATTTAAAATTTCCTTAGCACAAACTAAAGGGCATCAATCAATCAATAAATAAATACAATCATTTTTATTCACAATAATAGGTACTGCAATACCGTCACTCCAAGCCATTGTATTTATATCAATTAAAAATGAATAATAAATAAGTACTTCAAATGCCATGAGAAAGATCGATCTAAAGTTCAAATTACGCCACAGCTCAACAAAAGCCAAATCTAAAAACACCTTATACTGTACAAATCTTTTTTCCCTTGAATTAGCTTTCAAAAGAATAATTACAATACAAAAGATCTCTCTGGATAAAAAGTGCAGAGTGTGCAGCATCGGAGCAGATGTTCCAGGCTGTTCCAGGCTGATGTGGGAACCGGAATATAATAGACTGGATAGGTAGCAGTGCACGGCAGCTGCCAGTGTGGGAATTTCGGGAATAGGAATAAAGGAAGGTTGTAATAGAGCGGAGTAAGACTATAATAGTAGTAGTGGGAATGGTTGTAAGGTAGCTTTTTGTAGTATAGTAATCTGTGTTTGTGTAGTAGTGATAGTAGATCTGGTGTAGTAATGCGTACTATAGGTGTACCCAGAGAAAAAGTTAGAGTGGGATAGGGTAATATACGAATTATCGGTCAGTTTCACATCTTCGGTCATATAAGAAAAAACTTATGATATAAAATAAATATAAGTTATTTTTTCGTTTTTTCTTATATGACTGAAGATGTGGAACTGACCGATAATTCGTAATTTACCATATAATGCAATTTAATTTCATATGTCCCTATTTTATGTTTCCTACCAAGTTTCCCATCTGAAACAATTAAACCAAATCTGTTACTGTTTGAAATATGACTACATTTTAATGGTCTATTTTTTCCAGAAGCCTATATAAAATAAATGTTTATCAAGCCAAAACTGTTTATTTTCATTCTTTGCTATCATTCCATGTATACCCATTCCATGTTGGGCAGGAAGTTGGAATGGGTACTATCGGATGTGGTGAATAATTGCGGTAATCAAGGAAGAAGGGAATGAAAGGCAGGTGAATGAGGAAAGTCCAGTAAACAGGAAGGAAGAAGAAGTCACAGAGGAGATAATCCAGTAATATTTAGAGGGGTGAAGGCTGTTTGTAGCGTCATTTCGGTGAGGGTAGGATCGCGTATCCGGCCTGGAGAGGAAACTGTGCGAGGGTGGCCGGGAATTGAGAACTGGCGGGAATAGTTAATTGTGTCGCTATTTCAGTTGGAGTGGGTTATTACGTAAATATACGTTATAACGTTATTAACGTAAATATAGATAGCATAGGTATGGTTAGTTACGAGTCATAGAAGAGAAAATATATAATTTAACTTATTATCTTGTAATATTAACTCATATATTTTCTCTTATATGATTGAAAATATAAAACTGTCCGATAACTCGGAACTTACCCTATTGCTATATATGTATAATAGCTGTACTTACAGCTGTACTTATTTGCATAATAAGTTTTTAATAATATGTATTGTTTATTGGATACAGCTCATATCTACGAATAAATACAAGTTCTTGAATATTTTACTAATTGTTCTTATCATCAATGAATTTTATATTGAATATCAGACTTACTTAAAATAGAAAATAGTATTGTTATTTTCTATTTTTATTTAACTGGAATGTTTTTTCAAGAAATAATTGTTTCTTTTCATTTAGGAAACCTTCAATAATTATATTAGCTGTTAATTTATATTTTCTATCTTATATTGAAATAAATTATTGGGCAACCTTTTTCATTTATTAATTGTACAGCAAAATCTTTACCTTTACCACTGTACAGCAAATGCTTTACATTTACCACTGTACAGCAAAGGCTTTACCTTTACCACTGTACAGCAAATGCTTTACCTTTACCACTGTACAGCAAATGCTTTACCTTTACCACTGTACAGCAAAGGCTTTACATTTATCACTGTACAGCAAAGGCTTTACCTTTACCACTGTACAGCAAAGGCTTTACATTTATCACTGTACAGCAAAGGCTTTACCTTTACCACTGTACAGCAAAGGCTTTACCTTTACCACTGTACAGCAAAGGCTTTACCTTTACCACTGTACAGCAAAGGCTTTACATTTACCACTGTACAGCAAAGGCTTTACCTTTACCACTGTACAGCAAAGGCTTTACCTTTACCACTGTACATCAAAGGCTTTACCACTGTACAGCAAAGGCTTTACATTTACCACTGTACAGCAAAGGCTTTACATTTACCACTGTACAGCAAAGGCTTTACATTTACCACTGTACAGCAAAGGCTTTACCTTTACCACTGTACAGCAAAGGCTTTACCTTTACCACTGTACAGCAAAGGCTTTACATTTACCACTGTACAGCAAAGGCTTTACATTTACCACTGTACAGCAAAGGCTTTACATTTACCACTGTACAGCAAAGGCTTTACATTTACCACTGTACAGCAAAGGCTTTACATTTACCACTGTACAGCAAATGCTTTACCTTTACCACTGTACAGCAAAGGCTTTACCTTTACCACTGTACAGCAAAGGCTTTACCTTTACCACTGTACAGCAAAGGCTTTACCTTTACCACTGTACAGCAAAGGCTTTACCTTTACCACTGTACAGCAAAGGCTTTACCTTTACCACTGTACAGCAAAGGCTTTACCTTTACCACTGTACAGCAAAGGCTTTACCTTTACCACTGTACAGCAAAGGCTTTACATTTACCACTGTACAGCAAAGGCTTTACATTTACCACTGTACAGCAAATGCTTTACCTTTACCACTGTACAGCAAAGGCTTTACCTTTACCACTGTACAGCAAAGGCTTTACCTTTAACACTGTACATCAAAGGCTTTACCACTGTACAGCAAAGGCTTTACATTTACCACTGTACAGCAAAGGCTTTACCACTGTACAGCAAAGGCTTTACCACTGTACAGCAAAGGCTTTACCACTGTACAGCAAAGGCTTTACCACTGTACAGCAAAGGCTTTACCACTGTACAGCAAAGGCTTTACCTTTACCACTGTACAGCAAAGGCTTTACCACTGTACAGCAAAGGCTTTACCACTGTACAGCAAAGGCTTTACCACTGTACAGCAAAGGCTTTACCTTTACCACTGTACAGCAAAGGCTTTACCACTGTACAGCAAAGGCTTTACCACTGTACAGCAAAGGCTTTACCACTGTACAGCAAAGGCTTTAACACTGTACAGCAAAGGCTTTAACACTGTACATCAAAGGCTTTACCACTGTACAGCAAAGGCTTTACCACTGTACAGCAAAGGCTTTAACACTGTACATCAAAGGCTTTACCACTGTACAGCAAAGGCTTTACCACTGTACAGCAAAGGCTTTACCACTGTACAGCAAAGGCTTTACCACTGTACAGCAAAGGCTTTACCACTGTACAGCAAAGGCTTTACCACTGTACAGCAAAGGCTTTACCACTGTACAGCAAAGGCTTTACCACTGTACAGCAAAGGCTTTAACACTGTACATCAAAGGCTTTACCACTGTACAGCAAAGGCTTTACCTTTACCACTGTACAGCAAAGGCTTTACCACTGTACAGCAAAGGCTTTACCACTGTACAGCAAAGGCTTTACCACTGTACAGCAAAGGCTTTACCACTGTACAGCAAAGGCTTTACCTTTACCACTGTACAGCAAAGGCTTTACCACTGTACAGCAAAGGCTTTACCACTGTACAGCAAAGGCTTTACCACTGTACAGCAAAGGCTTTAACACTGTACAGCAAAGGCTTTAACACTGTACATCAAAGGCTTTACCACTGTACAGCAAAGGCTTTACCACTGTACAGCAAAGGCTTTAACACTGTACATCAAAGGCTTTACCACTGTACAGCAAAGGCTTTACCACTGTACAGCAAAGGCTTTACCACTGTACAGCAAAGGCTTTACCACTGTACAGCAAAGGCTTTACCACTGTACAGCAAAGGCTTTACCACTGTACAGCAAAGGCTTTAACACTGTACATCAAAGGCTTTACCACTGTACAGCAAAGGCTTTACCACTGTACAGCAAAGGCTTTACCACTGTACAGCAAAGGCTTTACCACTGTACAGCAAAGGCTTTACCACTGTACAGCAAAGGCTTTACCTTTACCACTGTACAGCAAAGGCTTTACCACTGTACATCAAAGGCTTTACCACTGTACAGCAAAGGCTTTACATTTACCACTGTACAGCAAAGGCTTTACCACTGTACAGCAAAGGCTTTACATTTACCATTGTACAGCAAAGGCTTTACCACTGTACAGCAAAGGCTTTACATTTACCACTGTACAGACTTCATATTTACCACTGTACAGCAATAGCTTTACCCCTGTACACAGTGTAGTTTATGACACAGTACTCAACTCTCTATCTTTTTAAGAGTTGATGTCAATGTATTATCTGTGACATGTGGAGGCTTTTCATTGATCGGGTGTAGTGTGAGAGGCTTTTCGCACGCGTCACATGTTAGGTAGTACACCTGGCACAGATACTCTCACGCTATTGGCTGCTGGCGCCGCGACAGATGAGGCACTGTGTGACCCTATGTACACCATAGTCTGCTATCTACATGTCAAAAGTAACCTGCTAGGGGAAGTTACGAATTATCGGTCAGTTTCATATCTTCGGTCATACATAAAAAAACTACGTGGTAATTGTGATTTAATTTTAGTTAGTCCATGGTACCTGTAGGTATCATGGATACCAATTATTTTTATCCATGATACCTGCGGATATCATGGATACCTACCAATTAAAATTAAATAATTATTATTGTAGCTGTAGTTTTTTCTTATATGACCTAGGATGTGAAATTGACCAATAATTCGTAACTTACCCTATTTGTTATTTCATTTCAATAAAATCATAAAATAGAAAATCAGAATTTTTGTGTTACGTAACACTATTCTGTCTTGTTTAGAAATCACGAATTTCTACCATAGTGTTATTGTTTGCGAACCTTATTCTACCTAAGAAAAATTCATGTAAACTCAATACATGATAGGATGATTAATTTTAATCATAGGATATTTTCATTGCATTTTGAGATACGCCGTTATTGAAATATATGAGTGATATTGTTCCGTATTCTACAAATAAAAATTATTTATATTGTAAGTTTACAAATTTACAAAATGAAGGGAAATGAATCGATTTGTGTTTGAATTTAAATAGTTAGATTTGATACGAAGGTTATAGCATTTAAGGCAAGACATAGAAGAGTGTGGAACACTATAGGTCTAACATACCTACATAGTGATTAGCAAGTTTGCACAATCGATTTTAACTTGATATTAGTCTGTATGATTGGTAACGAGAGATGAAGTCTTATGACATGGTACAGCATTGCCAACTTCTGATGAGCTGCTGAATTGCTCTGAAGATTGAAATAGTATTCGTGTCTTGGATTCGAGCTGTGTCTTGGATTGGAGTTGATTCTTGGATTCGAACTGTGTCTTGTGTTCGAACTGTGTCTGGGATTCGAACTGTGTCTTAGATTCGAACTGTGTCTTGGATTTTAACTGTGTCTTGGATTCGAACTGTGTCTTAGATTCGAACTGTGTCTTGGATTCAAACTGTGTCTTGGATTTTAATTTGATTTTGTATTTTATATTTTAATTTTATATTTTAATTTGATTTTGTATTTTATATTTTAATTTTATATTTTATATTTTAATTTTATATTTTAATTTTATATTTTAATTTTATATTTTAATTTTATATTTTAATTTTATATTTTAATTTTATATTTTAATTTTATATTTTAATTTTATATTCTAATTTTATATTCTAATTTTATATTCTAATTTTATATTCTAATTTTATATTCTAATTTTATATTCTAATTTTATATTCTAATTTTATATTCTAATTTTATATTCTAATTTTATATTCTAATTTTATATTCTAATTTTATATTCTAATTTTATATTCTAATTTTATATTCTAATTTTATATTCTAATTTTATATTCTAATTTTATATTCTAATTTTATATTTCAATTTTATATTTCAATTTTATATTTCAATTTTATATTTTAATTTTATATTTTAATTTTATATTTTAATTTTATATTTTAATTTTATATTTTAATTTTGCCATTTATTTTGTATTTTATTTTGATTTTGCATTTTAACTTTATATTTTAATTTTTCGTAATTTTAGATTTTAATTCTATTTTTGATTCAAGTAGAAGTGATTAAGATAAACACGCATGATATTTATGTCGACAGGCTGTATTTATTTAATTCAATGTAGTAATATATATTCTCACTATACTCTATATCAAATTAATTTAACTTAACTTCAAATTTCAGATTATGAAACATAATTTCCAGAACTTTCTACGAAAAATTTGGAATAAAGATTTTTTTTTGTTACTTGTCATAGATATTGAAATATAACATAGTTTGTAACATCTCAGAGAGAAAGTTATGGTGGGGACATAGAAGACTAAATGGAGTCCCCTCTTCTATGGCCCCACCATAACTTTCTCTAATTCTTCTATGGCCCCACCATAACTTTTCCTGCGGGTTATAACTTAACTTTAAACTGTGTTGAACTTTTCCTACAACACCTGCATGCTGCGATACTTTAGTGAGAGAAGAGTCCGAGTGAGAATATGCGGGTGGTATACTTCCAGTAATACCTATACTCATACCTACACCTCATACCTACACCTCACACTTACACCTCCAGTCACACTTACACCTCCAGTCACACTTACACCTCTAGTCACACTTACACCTCTAGTCACACTTACACCTCTAGTCACACTTACACCTCTAGTCACACTTACACCTCTAGTCACACTTACACCTCTAGTCACACTTACACCTCTAGTCACACTTACACCTCTAGTCACACTTACACCTCCAGTCACACTTACACCTCTAGTCACACTTACACTTGCACCTTTTCTTCCATACATATTAATAATTACTCCTGTAACTGGTAAAACACGTATTTCGACTCTTCTCCACTTCACAATATTTCATTGTAATTATATACAAGCCTATCTTTTCTATCTCTAATTATTGTGTATGTAATTCCAAAGAAATTGTATGCAAACTGTAACAAACTTCTGATAGATATTATTATTAATTACTTCTTTTTTCAATTTATCTATATAAGGACGGTAGCAATTGGGTAAATTCTGAGTTATCGATTGGTTACGCGTTGTCGATCAGGTAGGAAATAAAAAAATGTATAATTTAACATTTCAACTCTATATTTTAATTCGATCATACCCTTAAATATTGAGGTTAAAATATACCTATAATTTATTCCTTATGATCCAAAATGTAGAGCAGTTCGAAAACATGGAATTCAAGCAATCTGTGAGGAATAATTGAATATTTTTCGCTATAATCACCCCCATGCAATAATTCGTAACACAATAAATAAGTCCATTGGAATACTTTACATTGTGCACCAAATAGCTCTACAGTCAATTCACTTCTCTGTACAATGGCACTTTTTACGCAAATACCAAAACTAATGGAGAAAATCCGATCTTAAGTTGATATGCCTTGTAGCTTATTATTTACGCCTGCCTGTGCTATTCGTACGTAAACCTCTCCCCTATGTTATTCTTACCAAAGCTCTCTCTCCCTATGTTATTCGTACCAAATTGAAGTCAATAGGTAACAATAACCTTAAGAGTCAATTACCTACAATCACAATGGTGCTATTTTCCACGAAATAACACATTAGTAAGTGTTGTACTTAAGTAGTGAAGGTATTTAGCCTCTATGCCGGTATATTGTGAGTGCAAAGCTATTACATGTGTATTCTTCAAAGTGAATTATATAGCTAAATTGTTTTACTATCTTTGTTATATGAAGATTATTTTGAAATGTAATATAGGTTATTTCTAAATTATTACACCGTTTTTACCGAATTCTTGTATTTGTATTCATGTTGGTATGTATATCTATTCATGCTCAAATAATAAATTAATTAATGTGTTTTATTAATTTAATTTATATATTAACAAAAAATTTATCATAATTATTTAAAATATATATTATTTAAAAAGAGATTATTATTTATTATTAATAACTATAATGAGTATTTAACTTTTCCATACCTGTCCAATAATAAATCATAGGCCTAATATACGAAGATCTTTGCTTCTAATTAGACTTGCCCCTCTAAAAAATAGGCCAGTTTTTTCGGTAGCAAAGAGGCGTTGTCCGGGAGGAGTTTGTGAGGCGATAGACAGGCTCCTCACTTAATTATATCCCCTCCTCACACCTCTCTGAACACTCCTCCTTGAAAATGATTGACATGGTTTTATTGTGCTGGGGAATTGATCTACAATTTGTATAATACAATGTTCATGTTTTGCGCAATTTACCGAATTGAACAATCTCGAGAGTACGCTGCACGTTTTTAACCGTGGAACGTCCATGGCTAGGGTTTGACAGACCCGATCTGATTTGAAACTTTAACGATGCATAATTTAAAACTTATTGATTTGAGTAGCTAAAACAACGTGACTTTCATTGTCTATAACGTACTTATAATGTTTAGTATCATTTTTGATCAGGAGGGCCTCTGGAACCCGAGTGAAGTACAACCGCTGATGCGTTACATTACAAACATCTCTTATAGGACTATCGGCGATTTTTTGTGTGAATCAAAGTGTGACGCAACAGCGCATGTATTTCCCCCGAGCTCTAGATTTCCGCATGATAGTAAAATGAGTGGCGGAAATTTCGGTTTCAGAATTATAGATGCCCTCTCAACATGTAGTTTGCTGTATCAGCTAGTTTGTTGTACTGCACACTTCACTATTGTTTTAAAACCTAGCAAAGTGGTTCGGGGGGGGGGGGATGTATGCAACCCGATACATCTAATTCATAAGTTTTATTTATTCCTGAAACCGAATTTTCCATGACAGAAATTTCCTAGAACCAATAAAATGTTATAAAACTTAAAAAAACATGTTGCATTGTACATGTACAGCTAGATATAGTATAAGATGTACAGCTAGATATAGTATAAGATGTAGAAGTACAGCTAGATATAGTATAAGATGTACAAGTACAGCTAGATATAGTATAAGATGTAGAAGTACAGCTAGATATAGTATAAGATGTACAAGTACAGCTAGATATAGTATAAGATGTAGAAGTACAGCTAGATATATGTAGTATAAGATGTAGAAGTACAGCTAGATATAGTATAAGATGTAGAAGTACAGCTAGATATAGTATAAGATGTAAAAGTACAGCTAGATATAGTATAAGATGTAGAAGTACAGCTAGATATAGTATAAGATGTAAAAGTACAGCTAGATATAGTATAAGATGTAGAAGTACAGCTAGATATAGTATAAGATGTAGAAGTACAGCTATATATAGTATTAGTATAAGATGTAGAAGTACAGCTAGATATAGTATAAGATGTAGAAGTACAGCTAGATATAGTATAAGATGTACAAGTACAGCTAGATATAGTATAAGATGTACAAGTATATATAGATTAGATATAGTATCATATAGGCTTAATTATACTACATGTACTTAATGAACTGTATTTGCAGTTAAATATATTAGATATAGGATGAGTATGTGTAATTTGATACGGTATAGATATAGGATAAGTATGTGTAGTTAGATATGGCAGATATAGGATAAGTATATGTGTTGTTAGATACAGTAGATATAGGATAAGTATATGTGTAGTTAGATACAGTAGATATAGGATAGGTATATGTGTAGTTAGATACAGTAGATATAGGATAAGTATATGTGTAGTTAGATACAGTAGATATAGGATAAGTATATGTGTTGTTAGATACAGTAGATATAGGATAAGTATATGTGTAGTTAGATACAGTAGATATAGGATAAGTATATGTGTAGTTAGATACAGTAGATATAGGATAAGTATATGTGTAGTTAGATACAGTAGATATAGGATAAGTATATGTGTTGTTAGATACAGTAGATATAGGATAAGTATATGTGTAGTTAGATACAGTAGATATAGGATAAGTATATGTGTAGTTAGATACAGTAGATATAGGATAAGTATATGTGTTGTTAGATACAGTAGATATAGGATAAGTATATGTGTTGTTAGATACAGTAGATATAGGATAAGTATATGTGTTGTTAGATACAGTAGATATAGGATAAGTATATGTGTTGTTAGATACAGTAGATATAGGATAAGTATATGTGTTGTTAGATACAGTAGATATAGGATAAGTATATGTGTTGTTAGATACAGTAGATATAGGATAAGTATATGTGTTGTTAGATACAGTAGATATAGGATAAGTATATGTTGTTAGATACGGTAGATATAGGATAAGTATGCGTGTAGTTAGATACGGTAGATATAGGATAATGGTAACATGACCTTTCCCATGTTAATAGCGAAATAATTTGAATGTAGTCACTTCCTTCTGACCTTTTTAATTCTTTACTGCCAAATGTTTTCAGTGGCTGTATGATGTTAAATTATTCCTGCGCTTCTTTTGTTGGGATGGCAGGAATCAATTGGAATTGGAATGTGAATTAGTGCAAATGCACGCAGTGTGAATGGAACCTAAATGTTATTTAGAATAGAACTTCCGGTCATAAAAATGAGGTAATTATTAGTGAATAATATATTACAGATGAAATATGTAGTATATTGTTTTTTTTTTCAAATTAATTTTAATATTTCAGATTAATTCTCGTTAATAACATTAGTGAATAGTTGTTGTTATGTTTTTTTGAATGATATTTGTGAATATTAACTTTTATTGTTTCTTTATCAATATTTTTATTCACATTGAATCAAAACTATTACTAGTTAAGTACCTATTTTATGTGCTACTGTATTTCTGTGTCAAACACTTCGTTTTTAATTGATTTTACATACTATCATTTTGTTCAAATCTTCATACTATATTATTAATCTGTAAAGTGAATTAAATGTACATATTATATTCAGTACAAATTTATAGTATTTATTTTAATTAGTTCTTTTAATTAGTTTATATCCCAAGAGGTCATGTATGAGGTGTTTATTCTTAAACGAACGATTAAACCGCTTTCATTTATTTGACAAAAGTGTGTACGAATACATAAGTTAAATTAAATTTTTTTTTTAATTGTTTAAGATTCTTACTTTGCTTATATATTACAAAGATTTTATAAAAAAAATCCACGTTTTTATATGGTATATAAAAAGTTAAATAAATAGTTATATTTATTTATTATAAATATAATAATAGTTAGAGTTTATAGAATCAAAGAGTAGGTGTAACTGCATCAATTATAAGCTTTAATGACCTGCAATTGCATTTGTTTTACCTTTTCAAAGGTAGAACACAAATCATCAAAGAAAAAAAGACAATTAGCGTTAGAATCAGCTGTTAAAATGCATCTGCCTGTTTGTAGTCAAAACGTGTTAGTTAGTTAGTTAGTTAGTTAGTTAGTTAGTTAGTTATGACTAATCGAATGGAAATCGAACATATTAATGTTGTTATTCTGAATGGAAAAAGGTAAATCTTATCAAGAAGCTTTTTATAAACTAGAGTTTAGATATAATGTTCTTATATTATTGTTCAATTTACTCAATTTTAATGTACCATTTGCCTTTGGTTTACTTAATTAACATAGTTATTTTCAATCTATTTTTCTCATTTTATTTAAATTACCAAATTATATGTTTATTTCTATTTTTGAACGTTATATTGATGTCTTTTTTTTAACGTTTTTTTATTATTGATTAACTAAAATTTACAAAATTTTATCTTTTCTATTTGATCACTTTATTGTATATTTACAATTTTGAATTTTTTCCTTCAGCATAAATTTACCAATTATTTTTTTCAAAAATCAGTTTTGTTACCAAGTTTTCAATTTCTTCCCGTATATTTTCTCACCATTCTATTCAAGTCATCTCGTCTATGGTATCCATTTTTGTTCTCTAATTGTTATTCTTCGTCGAAAATGGCGTCTTGGAATTTTCTCAAGATACTCCCCAAGAAAATGATGTTAAATCTTAAATCATTTGCATATACCATCAATTACCTTCAATTGAATCATTCTTTTTGTGACCATCCTAACTTGCTGATGTTGATTATTTTAATGTTAGGAATATTTAGGTTTGTTTTCTTTAAGATTGTAATACCACGAGCACGTCTATCGGAATCTGTAGCTTGCTAAGCCCCGCCCACACTCAGCATTCCGCTACACAGTTCTCAGACCCAAACAACCAATCACAAGCCTGCATTCCCATACATGGAACTGAAATTACGTCGGAAATTATATCAATTTCAAATAAAATATCTTGGTAGGAAAATCTAGAATTTTACGATAAAAAATATGTCGATGTGACATTTTTGTTATATTTTACATTTTATTTACATAAAGAATTAGTTGATTGTTTTTTTTTTGTATGGTTTAGTATGGGTAACGCATTAAACTCTCTAAGTTTACATATTGTTTACGTGGTGGTATATATATGTACCAATGCACAATATTCTATATTATAAAATAACCAGTTCTTAGACCTGAAATCATATAATTTCAACTGAATAAGTGTACCGTATGTGTCATTTCGACGTCAAAAGCAAGATTCAACGTGTTTGTGAAGAAAATAGTATAAAATTAATAAAGATTAAATAATTATATATCAAACTTTCAAATCTGACATTTTTTCTAAAGTTCACTCCAGTCATTTTCTCTCTCCTGGATATTATTTTAGTAAATTATTCCTATGGAGGATATGTGTGACTGTATAAAATAATCCAAAGACCACACAGTTAATTTATGCAATGACTGTCCGTGTGATGGCGCTGTCTCTTTGCATTGGCTATCATTTGTGTTAAGAGTCACAACTGAAAATCTAATACATAGAAAAACTATAAGAAATATCTCTATTATTTTTGTATTATAAAATCAACCCTCAAAATATATTGTCATCAACATATATCAGAAATGTAACCATTACTGACTGAACATCCCACTAAAGTTATTAATTGGACGCAAAATAAAAGGTTATTAGGAAATAATGAGAATATTTACTCTAAAGGTAATGATTTTATAATATTTTTTAGGAACAATGTAGTTTCGATTTTACAATTTTTATTATATATTAAAAATAACCAAATATTCGGAATATGTCATCATTATTTGGTCCCATTATTTTATTTAAATGCCCTATAGATATATTATGTCCACTGAATCTGTGCCATCATTTATTTCCACCTTTTTATTAGTACTTCGATGCAATGCTATAGGAGGTGTGAGTCCTACATAGTACACAAACTCTGTCATATCATTTGAAGTGGCAATAAAAGGGGATTTTGGTGGAGTGCATGACTTGCAATAATCCCCAATTAGAATAACCCTTTTCATGGGGAATTAATAGGGATTAGCAAAGCTTTTGATTTCAACTCCAGTTATGAGTGGTGCAGTGGTGACGTCACAGACTAGTGATTTAGCAGTCATTACGTCACAGAGTAATGATTTAGCAGTCATTACGTCACAGAGTAATGATTTAGCAGTCATGACGTCACAGACTAATGATTTAGCAGTCATGACGTCACAGAGTAATGATTTAGCAGTTATGACGTCACAGACTAATGATTTAGCTGTCATGACGTCACAGACTAATGATTTAGCAGTCATGACGTCACAGAGTAATGATTTAGCTGTCATGACGTCACAGAGTAATGATTTAGCAGTCATGACGTCACAGACTAACAAATATCCATTTCAATTGGTAAAAAATAGCGGCTAATCATTCTATAACAATATATATTAGAGGTTTTTATGAGAAATACATATATTATATTAACCTTTACTATTTTTTTTCATTATAATTAGAAAAAGTTCTTGAGATGAAAATATCTCTTGTTTTCTATTTTATTATTCGATTCACAGTATTTTTAGGATGATATTCAATGAATAGGTACACAGACATTGTAGGCACGCGCACTGACATTTTAGGACCTTATTTATTATCCCTATGGTGCCTATTCTTGCCAACCATTCGCTGAGATGACGTATACAGTAGCTTATTCTGTGATAGCCGAGTATAGGGTGTGTTTCGAGTTATCGGGTGGTATCTACATTTACGATCATTTTAGAAAAACGTATATAATAATTATTGTTCAACCTTTTATTTTAATTGGCTTGCAATATATAATCGAAAATGTGGAACCGCCCGTGAACTCAGAACTTACCCTAGTCAACCTGTTGATCGGATTGTACTTTCACTGTCCCCTTAAAGTGTGGTATAGTGTCATCAAACAATGTGATAAATCACTGATAATGTCATTGAATGTGATAATGACATTGAATGTGATAATGTCATTGAATGTGATAATGACATTGAATGTGATAATGACATTGAATGTGATAATGACATTGAATGTGATAATGACATTGAATGTGATAATGACATTGAATGAGATAATGACATTGAATGTGATAATGACATTGAATGTGATTATGTCATTGAATGTGATAATGTCATTGAATGTGATAATGACATTGAATGTGATAATGACATTGAATGTGATAATGACATTGAATGTGATTATGACATTGAATGTGATAATGACATTGAATGAGATAATGACATTGAATGTGATAATGACATTGAATGTGATTATGTCATTGAATGTGATAATGTCATTGAATGTGATAATGACATTGAATGTGATAATGACATTGAATGTGATAATGACATTGAATGTGATTATGACATTGAATGTGATAATGACATTGAATGTGATTATGACATTGAATGTGATAATGACATCGAATGTGATTATCACATTCAATGTGATAATGACATTGAATGTGATTATGACATTGAATGTGATAATGACATCGAATGTGATAATGACATCGAATGTGATAATGACATTGAATGTGATAATGACATCGAATGTGATAATGACATTGAATGTGATAATGACATCGAATGTGATAATGACATTGAATGTGATAATGACATTGAATGTGATAATGACATTGAATGTGATAATGACATTGAATGTGATAATGACATTGAATGTGATAATGACATTGAATGTGATTATGACATTGAATTTGATAATGACATTGAATGTGATAATGACATTGAATGTGATAATTACATTGAATGTGATAACGACATTGAATGTGATAATGACATTGAATTTGATAATGACATTGAATGTGATAATGACATTGAATTTGATAATGACATTGAATTTGATAATGACATTGAATGTGATAATGACATTGAATGTGATAATGACATTGAATGTGATAATGATTTAGAACATTTGTCAAGGTTCTCATGTTATGAGTTTCCTTTATTTTCATAGTCACATGAATTGTTTCATAATAGACATTTTTTTATATTAACAAATAATTAGCTTCGCAAATTGCGGAAATATGTGTTTTGTTTGGCATTAATTTATTTATTTTTAATTTTGTAATTCGCATAGCTCAAAAAGTATCCAACCAAATTTTCTGAAATGAGGTCAAGGTCATTTATAACACAAAGTCTTATTTTAGCGGCGACGAAGGTATGCGCTCTACGATTGCCTGTCATCTTCTTTGTTATGTATTCTATATTGTAAAAGTTCTCTATTCATATTATATATTGATATATTCATCTATCAAATGTGTATTAATTTTTTAATATAATTTTTCATCAAACCTATTTCCATTCATGAGCATTTCGCAGCAATTTTGTTAGTATTCATGGAATTTCATTTATTTCATTTATTTATTTATTTCATTTATTTATTTCATTTATTTATTTATTTCATTTATTTATTTCATTTATTTATTTATTTCGTTTATTTCATTTATTTATTTATTTTATTTATTTATTTATTTATTTATTTATTTATTTATTTCATTTATTTATTTATTTATTTCATTTATTTATTTATTTCATTTATTTATTTATTTCATTTATATATTTATTCCATTTATTTATATGGATAGACACTCCCGTAGAGTTATTCTCGCATTGCTAGAGTTTTATCTTTATTTCCTTTTTCTCCATCGCTCCAAGATATCTGTACCGTACCTCTAACTATTCTCATTTAGTTATTTTGTTAATGTTATATTTTAATCTCAACTTTCATTTTACATCATTTTATTCTTTAGAAAACTATTAATGATTTGTATAATAAATTATATTGGAGTGAATTTTTTAAAGCGATATAATTATTTTAATTGAATTAATTTTTTTTCTTTTTGTTTTACATTACATTTCTTTAAAATACGTTTTTTCAATCAATGATGAACTTCCATACAATATTTTTTTACCTTCCTTTTCTAATTCAATATTACAATCTATATTCCATGGTCAAAATAAAAAGCCAAATATTTTTATATTTTTCATATATTTATTTACAACAGATTTGAATACAGTAATTTTCTATCTAAGGAACAACTTTCAAATTTTTTTAAATTTCATTTCGGGTAGGCTCCGAGTTAAAAAATTTTTATTATATTTTTATATTTTGATCGAAAATGTGAAACCGTTCGATAACTCGGAACTTACCCTTTGTCACCCAAATATATTTCTGTTGGTACATCATATACATATATATTTAAAGTGTTAATTTCACATTAAAATCACTATCAGCAAACATCAATGTTTATTTACATTTAGTACAACTATTTAAAAAATGCAGTTACTCTGTAATAAAGATAAACACAATACCATAATACATTACTAATATTAATAATTAAAATATACTAAATAATAATATGGAACATTTCACAAAGAAAAGAAAATCAATTTAAATATTATGTTATGAAAATCATTTTTTTAAGTATTTTTTTTCTATAATTAATTTTATAATCAAAACATTGAATTTTAATACAATTAAGATCACGATTTCCAGCTAATATCTATTTTTTCATTCTATTTTCTTACAATGTTAAAACTCTTAAAACTATAAAATACATACATCCAACTTTTCAATATTTCATTTAAAACTTATTTAGTACACATCTTACATTGTCAAACATATACATAAAATTATTCCTGACTTTTTTTCACCATACTGGTGGTTCAGTGTGGAAGTCAGAGTCTTTATAAAATTATCAGTGAAATCATTTAAGTGAGATAACTAATTATTTTATTACTGGCACACTGTCCCAAAGACTGAAAACAAAGTAGAAAAACTTACAACTAAAGTTAGAAGGTAGACTTAAAAAGAATGACTAGACTGTACTCATCAAGACAGATCTGTAGACTAGATATCTGTGTCCGTAATACTAGACTCTAGACTAGACTAAACACTAGACTAGACACTAGACTAACACTAATCAGGTACGCTAAATACTAATTAATTCAATCCATGTCCTTCAGTAAAAGAATGTAGACATGAACTGATTTAATATGTTCTGCAGGTTAAAATCTTAGATAGAAATAGCTTCATTAAATGACTAGTCTTTACCTAATATCTAAAATGACTAAAAACTAACATATAAAATGACTAGAAACTAATATCTAAGATGACTAGAAACTAATATCTAAAATGACTAGAAGCTAATATCTAAGATGACTAGAAACTAATATCTAAAATGACTAGTCTTAATTAATATCTAAAATGACTAAAATATTTAACTATTATCTAAAATGACTAGAAACTAATATCTAAGATGACTAGAAACTAATATCTAAAATGACTAGACACTAATACCTAAGATGAATAGAAACTAATATCTAAAATGACTAGAATTTATCTAATATCTAAGATGACTAGAGTGCACGGGCCCTTAGTTAATTAGTAAGACATACTAATTAAGCTAACTTAAACAGATTGACTAGAGAAACTCCAAGACTAGTATTTTATCAAAACATAAAAATGAATTGAATAAAATTTGACTAGAAAACTATAGCTAAATTACATACTACACTTGACTATAGATATATCTAACTAAAGCTATATATCTAACTAAAGCTAACTAGATACTTTTGACTAAAAACACAAAAATAATTTTGACTCAACATTTTAAAGTAGATAATATGATATTATAATTTTGACTAGATATTTTTGATTACAATTAAACTGGACTAGATATTTTGACTAAGAAAAATAAACTTGACTAGATATTTTGACTAAGAAAAAATTAAACTTGACTAGATTTTTTTGACTTAGAAGACTTAATATTAATTTGACTAGATAATACAATATTATTTTGACTAGATAATACAATATTATTTTGACTAGATAATACAATATTATTTTGACTAGATAATACAATATTATTTTGACTAGATAATACAATATTAATTTTGACTAGATAATACAATACTAATTTTGACTATAGATAATAGAATACTGAACTTGACTAGATATTTAGACTAAAAAAAATTTATCTTGACTAGATATTTTGACTAAAAAATATTGAACTTGACTAGATATTTTGACTAAAAAATATTGATCTTGACTAGATATTTTGACTAAAAAATATTGATCTTGACTAGATATTTTGACTAAAAAATATTGATCTTGACTAGATATTTAGACTAAAAAATATTGATCTTGACTAGATATTTTGACTAAAAAATATTGATCTTGACTAGATATTTAGACTAAAAAATATTGAACTTGACTAGATATTTTGACTAAAAAATATTGAACTTGACTAGATATTTTGACTGAAAAATATTTATCTTGACTAGATATATTGACTAAACACATTAAATTGACTAGATAAATTGACTAAGATGATACAATACTAAAATTATATCTATAGACTATATATATTGACTTATAAGATACAATATTATAATTATATCTGTTGACTAGATATTTCCCACCCTATGACTTGACTAGCCAATTAGACTAGTTTGACTTAATATAATAATTATACGTTAACTTAAACTAAATATTAATTATATAGGTGATTTTTTTTTTGTTTACAGTTGAGACTGTTAGTTTTTTTATGAGTAGGGTAAGTTCGAGTTATCGGATAGTTCCACATTTTCGACCATGATGGAAAAAGTATATAATAATAATTATTTGATTAATCTTGAAAGGTAGCATGAATTAAAATTAAATAATAATTATTATAATTTTTTCTTATATGATCGAAAATGTTGAACCGTCCGATAACTCGAAACTCACCCTTTGCCTGTTAAACTTTTTTTAATAAGAGGACATTTAACTTTTTAATTTGAATAGGTTATTCCAGTGTTTAGTTTAGTGATAGACGGACAGCTTCTCAAACAGAATTTAGTAAGTAACCCTCACCTTAAATAAACTAATTAAAAGATCTCTCGAAATTTGGAAAGAGTTTATACGCTGCAACTGAATAAATAGAATTAATTTTAAATTACTTTAGTTAGTGTATACTAATTATTGAACTTAAAGAGTACAGGCTTATTATATCGTATACATGGTTAATATAGTTATTCAATTCGTACTGTAATACTCTTAAATGTAAATGATATTAATTGATAAAAATTTATTTGGTGACAAGATAAAATTATATACAAGGTAAGTTCTGAATTATCAAACAGTTCCACATTTTCGATCATGTATTTTTTTTTTCATTTTAAGATACTAATTTTTTTTCTATGATCGAAAATATGAAACAGTTTAATAACTCAGAATTCACCCCTAAACCACCTAATAAATTTTCATCAATTAGGAAAAAAATTTAATATTATTTTTTTTTACATTTTTTTTCATAGATGTTTTTAGATGAATGGATGGATGAATGATTTTAATGTTAGTATGGCAAACTTTGATTTAGTAGTTAATATGGCAAAGTTGAAGATTTCGAGGCATTACATTAATCGCCTTATAAAGTTTAGATTAGGTTTTATTTAAGTTATTATGGCACATATGCAGAACCACGAAAATAAAAAAAATCGCAAAATAAAACTAGAAAGTACAGCGATGTCTCAAAATGTAAATTGATTACTTTATTTTAATAATCACTGTAATTTCTAGTGTTATTTTAATGCGATTGTACCAAACTAGTAAGAAAATTAATGGAAACCAACATATGTGCTTACAAATTATTGAAAAGATAGAACATCGAATTGAAAGTAAAGGGAAATATTTAATGAGAAGTGAATGAATGAAATAATAATGAAAAATAACTTAATAATATCAAAATTAGTAAACCTGAAATAGTACCATCTAATAACTAGGACTACAATAGAGTTTAAAATAACCTTAAGTTAAACACATTAAAATACATAAAAGTTGGATGTATGATTTACTACTAACTAACGGAATGTATGATAGAAGTAAAGGATGTAATCCCAATTCCAAAGGACGTCCCACCAAGTGAAGGATAGCTTTATCCATGAGAAAATAGTTTTGACAATGTCAACAAACTAGTGTAAATGCCTGTAAAATATTGCACTGCTTTACATTGCACCGAGCCAATTAAATCTATAAGGAAATTGCACAAATTCCGTCCTAATTGAAAATTTGATTTTTGCACAATGCCCAGCTTAGCGACAAGTTCCTCAGTCTTCTTTTCTGAAGTCCCTTTTGTATAGGAACCAGATAAGAAGGGGAAATCGTCTGTGAGTAAAAGTAATTATGATTTAAATACCTGATAATTAGATCTATTATTTTTTGTATTGATTGTCAAGACTATGATCTCATATTATGGATTCATTCCCGACTCTTAATGGGATGTCTTGGGGATATTATTTGGTGATTACGTAAATCTAAACCTACAGTAAGAAAACTAAGATATATAGTAATGAATTAACTTTTAAGTTAGAGAGTAACTGCATCTCTTCAATAAGAGAAAGAATTATTTACAATAGTGATACAGAAGAGTAAGAAATCGAATATCTTCTATATAATAACTTACCTAAACTAATAACTATTTCAAACGAACATTTACAATCATATAATCAATTTATATATACAATGACTTAGATAGTTATTTGGTTTCGAATTCAGGAAGTTGCTGATATCTGAGAAGGTCTATGCAGCAAATGATTAGTGAGGTGATTACCAGATTGTTGGTTGTTCTGGCTGGCGTACTGCGGCTTGGGGATGTGGAAACTGCCTGCTCCGGAAGCTGAAATCGTCTCCAAAGCCAGCTCCATGAAGTCCCTGGTTGACGAGAAGTCACCTGACGGCCCTTCCCTCCTATGGGAAGTCGCAAGGTGGATTGCCAGTGCGGTGGAACTGAAGAAATTTGATTGACAAATGTGACATTTGAGGATTTCAGTGGGAGAGAAAGGTGGGGAGAGCATGGGAGGTGTTAAGGGGGATAACATGGGGTTGTGTGGGAATCGGGAGTGTGGGACATTCTGGGAGAGTAGTTGAGGTATGCTCTTATGGGGAATTGGGTGAATTATTGTATCTGTAGAAGATTGTTCTTCAGTGTCTCTTCGATGTGTTGTCAGATGTTTTCGAAGATAAGCTTGTCTTTTGAATGATTTGAAGCAAATGCCACATTCGAAATTCTCGCCAGACTCCTTTTCTTCGTTATTATTCCTATCCTGTGATGTTACCTCTTCAATGTAAGGATGAGTGTCCTTAGATGTTGAAGGTCTTGGTTCCATTATTGGATTAGTTGCATTTTTAATATCAATACTATTGTTATTTTTCCCAGAGGTTCCTTTAGGTTTATGCCACCGACGATGTGACGCTAAATTGGCAGGACAGTTGAAAACTTTTTCGCATTCTGGACATCGATACTCCACATGGATAATTCTAGAGCACCGATGCTGCGCCAAGCCGAATGCATCGTCGTAGAGCTCTTTACAAAGACGACACACGTACTCTCCAATTTTGTTCTCAATTCTCGATATTTCCTCTTTAGCCTCCTCAGTGATTTCAACCACATTATAAGCCGGATCAATATCACCTTTCCTTACGACCAAAGGCTCTTCACCTTCGGCAAGCTCCCTAATAATCGTACCTGATACAGGGGAAGACTTATCTTCGTCGAAATTTAATCTTCGAGTAGCTTTGTTCTTCTTCGGAGATTTGTTCTTTTTGTCAGGGCTATTAGGGAACTTCTGCTTTGAGGAGATTGAATTTCCCCGATTTTTCGAGGGTGATTTTGACGGAGTGTTGCTGTGTCTCGGAGACGCATTACTGGAGTTCAGTTGTGGATGATTACTTTCTCCCATGTTGATGCTGAGATCGTAAGCCGCTCGAGCGACTGGTGATGCTAAAGGGGATGAAAGAGGGTTGTTCAGAGTGTTAGGTAAGTGGAGACCAATTGGAGATGAAAGAGGAGGGTAGCAAATTGAAGAGGAAGCATTTATCAGTTGCTGAGGTATTGGATGCTTTGGTAGAGCACGACTGTTAGCTGTGTAACCATTACTTATAAAGGGTTTGGAGTCTTGAGGTTCACCCAAAGGGGTGGCACCATGGGGCCAATAGAGAGATGGATGTAGCAAATGGTAGGGACTGGTTTGCGGGGGTACTACAAACTTCCTTTCACTTACATTAGTATCTCCACTGACTGTCTCTTTTCCATCTACAACTGTACCTTCATTGGATTGAGAGCGGTCTGCCGCAAATTTTTTAAATCTCCTTTCTTCCTCTTCCACATTTGACGAAATCTCGTTGCTAAATTTTCGTTTCACCACCAAAGCTAACGGACTGACCTGTTCATTCAAAACGCGATTCTCCTTATTTTGAGATTGCCTTTGAAAGATTTCTCTCTGCAAGGCTTCCCTGTAGAAAGCTTCTCTCTGGATGGCGTGTTGATTTGCCAAGGCTTGCTGATAGAAACCGGGAAACCAATGTGGATATGAGGGAATGGGAGCAACTGGGGCTTCAACAGGACTGCAGATGCCTGAGTCGGGAGTTTGACTCGACTTACCAATGGTAGTATTTTCATCTTGAAAATCATCTACTTCTGATTTAGAGACGACGTCAATCTCGGTGAAGCTATCATCACAATCACTCGCTGAATTCTTCTTGCTGAAATCAACAGGTTGGTGATCAGTTTCACTCGCTCTGGATTCATCACTCCAGGGTCTATAGAGCAACAGGTCAACTTGCGTCATGGCTGAATGAGTCACATATCATCTGCGTACTGGTGATGAGTCAACAAACTTATCAGATTTACCAGTTCATATTTATGGAGATATTTCAATTTCACTTGAGGGTCGGTCAATAAGCACAATGTCAAAGATAAACTAACTTTGTTTAATGGCGTAACACGGAAGCAGCCCGCCGCCGGAAGGTATCGGCCGATACTCTATCAGCCCTTTGAGCTGTGAGAACCTTCCACGGTAGCCGCTTGAGACGAACTGAAGCAGAGTCTCCAGACCAGAGAGAGATCGTCCAGACTGGGTTGCACCTGGCCGAGTGACGCCGTCAGCGGCGCCTTCCAATTGGTGCAGCGCTGTGTTGGCTCCTCCCAACGGCAGGTGTTTGGGCACGTGCTGTTTCCCGTGGCTGCCCCTATGGATGCTTGTTACCCTCACCTACCCACCCTACCCTTCTTCAGCAGCGTCAGTATTTGCTATCTGTGAGGGACTTTAGCTCCTCACTGCAGTAATCTTATACCCCATTGAAATGAATTGAGTGATCCTCATGCCGGAATTTGGATTATAAAATTTCACAACTCACTTTTAGGTCTATTCGAATTTTCACTAATTGGAATATCAATGTATTATGAATAAATTCAATATTAATGAATACATCAGTAAATAAGTATATAAAAAGTTAATTCGAATTTTAACCGCTAAGAACTATACGTAACATGTATATATATATGATTAAAATGAATATGAATCAGTATGATTGCATGATTTTTATTGTATGGTGAAAATATTTCAGGCCTCAATACAGTAGAGCTACTGTGTTTTAACCCCTCGTAATTAAGTTAAAAATTGTATATCTTAAGGTAACATATAACCAAGGGTGCAGGAAGCTGCGATGCACATAATAAATGTTTACAATGTCATTAATGCTGTATGTAATCGAACTAGATAAGTATAATACAAAAAAGAGATAAAACTGAGGAGGCCAGGAGATTTTTCAAAATATTTAATATGTACAATTCGAAAAATCAAATCGGGTCTACTTAGAGAGCTACGTAAAAGTAGTCTTACAAGACATATACGTACATAAGCAATCAATATCTTATATCATTCCTTTTGATGAATATGTGAAATAATATCCTGAATCTAGTCTCCGAAATCTTGAGAGACAAAACTGAAAAATATTTCTTTCTTTGATTGATGTCTGTGAGAGGTAGAACTTTGGTATAGAGAGTTTTTAAATATAGTATTTCAAGCAACATGATGTATGTAAAGAATGAATAAAGTACAATAAACTAAATTTGATATTTTAAAATATGAATTGATGTTGAATTGGGACCCTATGCACTTTGGTTCTAATAATCTGCTATATATACTGAGGGTCATGAAAGATTCGATTTCCAATAAGTTAGATATCTTTGAAATATGATATTACTCGATATAATTGTAACTTCCATTCATTCACTGCGTGTTTTATGAAAACCTTAAATTGGTTTCACAGATTTTGATTACACATTATTATAGGGATCTCTGTATTTATTTTTTATTTGTCCCATTTAAGCCAGCTATAGCAGCAGCTGCTGAAGAATATGGATCTCAACGCACGTGCCCCACAATCAATATTGCGCCCTGAGCCATGGTTCACTGTGGGAATTCATCACGGGGTCTGTGGGAATTCTAAGGGGGAGTGTGGGAATTCTGGGGAAGTGTGGGAATTTGAAAGTGTGCCCGGCATACGCCAATAGCTGCCCTGTTTTGTACTGAGAAAGTGATGGATATAAAGTACTGTGATATTGATTGGTGTTCCACGTGCCTCGGGTGATATAACTCGGCATCATTATATGTATATCGATCGAATAGATAGAACCGTTAAAGGCAGTTGAAACAGCAGAAAATTGCTCTGTGGAACTAGAATTTTCAGTTAAGAAATCGATCGATTCTATAACTGAATTTTTGAGAGATTTGTTCCTAATGAATATTGAAGGTCCATGTACATATGTTCTAATTAGAATCCAATTCACAGTACTCTCATGTTTATAAAGATCTATTTGCATATAATATTTTACTATTTATAATATGTACCGTATAGTATGATACCACCAAGGGTATTATGCAAGGCGCAACCTTTCAGATTAGGTCAGATAAAATATTGCCAAATATACCATATCTTTGATCATGACAGCTTCAAGGAGATTTTCAAATAGAATCTCTCCTATGAAGTTTATAATATATAGATGCTAGTATTATACAAATGCTAGGTATGTAGTAATATTAATACCCATGAAGATTTCATATTCTAGAAGATGCTGCCGTTTTCCTGCGTACGCTTGCATTTGACATTGATCTGTCATGCCCTTACATTGTAACGGCGACCAATAGGAACACTGAGAAGTACCTATTTAAGCCCCGCCCCTCACTCTTCATTGGTTAAGAGCGTAACTGACAAACCAATGGCGTTGCTGCGTTCAAATTCAATTGAGCCAATGGAGGGAGTTCCCGCCACCTGCCTCACCAATGCAATGCGCTGTTCCGTGCATGGTTATCCAATAGGAGAAATGCGTACCTCAAGGAACTTTAAAAGCATTCAAAAACACAACCAGACATGGTTACATTTTGGCTTCTCCAATTTGCTCCGTAAGTGAGAGAAAACAAAAATTCTCTTCTGTGAAAAGAGATTTTTATGTTTGTGGTTTGATCCTTGAACTTTTCCGCACCATTTTGAAAGTTGACTCCAGTTTTTTTCTTGACTTGAATGCAAAGCGCAAATAGGTATGCTGTCATTATCAAAAATAATATTTGGCCTTCAGGATATTGTCTGTTAAATAATACCCTCATTTTCAAAATCTTTAGATTTTTTCCTGAATTTTATATATTATAATTCTTTTTATGTTTACTGCCTTTCACATAGGTTACTATTTATTTCAACTTGCATCGTTACTTTGAAAATTAAAAATATAATTATGTAAAAAAAAATATACCTACACTGATAATTACATTCAGATTTTAATTTTGATCCATTATCAAAATTAATGAGCTGGAAAATCTTTCAGACTACAATAAAAAAATTAAAATATAATTTTTCCCTTAACCCTGTATACACTAAGGTGACATATGTGTCCCCATTAAAGGATAATCTATTTTTCGCCTTTTTTTTGAGATATTTTTCTTAAACGACCGTAATCGTTTAAAATTATTTTTTTTAAATCTTTTTTTATTGTTTATTATGTTCTCCATACCTATATATTAACTTGTTACAAGAATATCATAAAAATCACATTTTAACAAGCCCGAATTAATTCAAGGCATGGAGGGTTAATAAAGTGCCTTAATATAAATCTTTCACTATAAATAATTTTAGCAATGAAAAATTTTCATGGTGAAAATTGTTTAAAATAAAATTAACAAAAAGAAAATATTGATGCACATTAGATTGCAGTTTTGAAAGTTCAATGCAATGTATATAGCTAGGAACACACTGCACGTACTTAGGCCTAAATTGGCTTATTAGAGATGAGGGTATGATTACATTTTTAGATCAAATGTATTTTGAAGTACCTTTTTATTAGTGTTTCATCAAATTGCTCTCTAATACAAAGTGTGTAAATTGATTTAAAATTACAGTATTGGTTATTCTTCACTGTGGAAAGTATAGGTACTAGTTTATCACTTTGACTTTCAATTGACATTGTGTCATTTTTACCAGCTATTTTAAGATATGTAGTATAAAAAATATGTCAATAGTAACTACACTCTTACCAAATTGGTTAGTAAAATAGTAAATTATATTATGCAGATTATTTTTAATTATTATAATGTGAATTACTATGTTTTTCATATATTTTAAAAGATATTTGTTAAATTAAGTTGCAAATTAACTGTTATATAGCTACAGTATCTAAGAGAAAATAAGTTATGGTGGGGCCATAGAAGATTGAAAGAAAGTTATGGTAGAGCCATATATAGAAGTTTATAAAACTGAATAATACAGATTTATCCTTATATCACATCACTAAGAGTGTTTAGAACAGGGCACATCTTCTCCAGTCTCAACGATGAGGTTATATATTTATCGATTATCGGTTCTACACTATAGGATTGTCTCATTCACAACCGATATATAACGCTATTCCGCCACAGCTGCCGCAATTGCCTCACAGTGTCCGGGCACGGGTCTCGTATCGACCGGTCGTGAGTCCCTATAACGGATTACACCTTTATCGACCCTCTGAGATTAGAGATGCCCAGTCTTGATACACTTTTGGCATTTGATGTTAAACTTTTCAATATAGGGTAGAGTAACAATTACAAGATGCGAATTTAATACATGATCTGAATTTCAATGGGTTATTATTAAAAAAACTCAATCACATTAAAATATATTCATTTATTGCGGAGAAAACACTGGTTTTATTCGAAACCAAGTTTATTTTTTGAATTCATTCATCTATTTCTATGGACAAAACTCCTAACATATTATCTATATACAGGGTGACCCACAAAAAAGTGTACCCAACTTAGAATTAATATAAATATCGTATTTATAAGTATGTTGAAAAATGAGTTGAAGTGAATTTTAGAATTAGATTTTTTTTCCTGTATCCATTCTATCACCGTCATTGCTTAAGATTGTACGTGTACGATATTCATATTAATTCAAACTTGGGTACACTTTTTTGTGGGTCACCCTGTATAAAGAATGAAAAGGTAAGACATACGTATATTAAAACAATTTAATTAGTAATGTAAAAATATAAATAAAATGAATTAACTCTTGCGGTGAAGAACATTCATACAATATCTATTTACAGTCAATACAAATAATATTCCACTAGGGATGAACTCTTACGGTGAAGAACATTCATACAATATCTATTTACAATCAATACAAATAATATTCCACTATAGGGAAGAACTCTTACGGTGAAGAACATTCATTCAATATCTATTTACAGTCAATACAAATAATATTCCACTAGGAATGAACTCTT
Source organism: Caprella mutica (assembly GCA_947561585.1). Classification (NCBI taxonomy): domain Eukaryota; kingdom Metazoa; phylum Arthropoda; class Malacostraca; order Amphipoda; family Caprellidae; genus Caprella; species Caprella mutica. The sequence continues at coordinate 80,568 of CANNZV010001340.1, forward strand.
ACGGTGAAGAACATTCATACAATATCTATTTACAGTCAACACAAATAATATTCCACTAGGGATGAACTCTTACGGTGAAGAACATTCATACAATATCTATTTACAGTCAATACAAATAATATTCCACTAGGAATGAACTCTTACGGTGAAGAACATTCATACAATATCTATTTACAGTCAACACAAATAATATTCCACTAGGGATGAACTCTTACGGTGAAGAACATTCATACAATATCTATTTACAGTCAATACAAATAATATTTCACTATAGGGATGAACTCTTACGGTGAAGAACATTCATACAATATCTATTTACAGTCAATACAAATAATATTCCACTAGGGATGAACTCTTACGGTGAAGAACATTCATACTATATCTATTTACAGTCAATACAAATAATATTTCACAAGGGATGAACTCTTACGATGAAGAACATTCATACAATATCTATTTACAGTCAATACAAATAATATTCCACTAGGGATGAACTCTTACGGTGAAGAACATTCATACAATATCTGTTTACAGTCAATACAAATAATATTCCACTAGGGATGAACTCTTACGGTGAAGAACATTCATACAATATCTATTTACAGTCAATACAAATAATATTCCACTAGGGATGAACTCTTACGGTGAAGAACATTCATACAATATCTGTTTACAGTCAATACAAATAATATTCCACTAGGGATGAACTCTTACGGTGAAGAACATTCATACAATATCTATTTACAGTCAATACAAATAATATTCCACTAGGGATGAATTCTTACGGTGAAGAACATTCATACAATATCTATTTACACTCAATACAAACAATATTCCACTAGAGATGAACTCTTACGGTGAAGAGCATTCATACAATATCTATTTACAGTCAATAAAAGTTACTAAAATGTCTGAATGATGACTGAAATAATGTACTGAATTCATTCAGGTAGGTTTCTTATGGTTGATGCCTGTTGCAAACATTTCAAATTCCCCGCCAATTCTTTGACCCGTTATTTGCGTGAACGGCGTGACTTGCATTTTTCACTCAATTGCTCTAATTTCAGTTTGGCGCTAAATTATAAGTACATCCTGTCTGGGATTGCATTTTTATGCACACACATTTTGTGAACACGAGTGAGTGTGTTATGTACTGGTAAGTGTGTTGAAATGACACATCTCTGACGATATAGTATAAGATGTGTCATTTCAATACTCATTGAACTGTGTGGACTTGACACACATAGTAACAATTTTGAAAGCCACACACATTATCGACACACTTTTGATGTGTGATTTTTGCACACTTTTCCACCTTCCTCCTTCACACTTTTAGGTGAGTCATAACGACACACTTTTTCTATGAATATTATCAAGTCAATTAGTTATATTTTTTTATTTGTATTCAATCAATATAATGACTACTTTTATGTAAGTTTTTTCATTTATAATATCGATTATTAAATAACTTTAATATATAAATGAATCATTAAACAATCTATTTTTTTTTTGTTCACCCACGTGACAGCACGGTAGAGTGTGACGTCACACTACGTGACAGCAAGGTAGAGTGTGACGTCACACCATGTGACAGCACGGTAAAGTGTGACTTCACACTACGTGACAACACGTTAGAACGTCACGTCACACTACGCGACAGCACGGTAATGTGTGCCGTAACACTCCGTTACAGCACGGTAGAGTGTGACGTCATAAACCACGTGACAGCACGGTAGAGTGTGACGTCAGGTTAGAACGTGACGTCACACTATCACACTAAGTGACAGCACTATAGAGTGTAACGCGTGACAGCATTCCAAGGGAGTGTGTCACACAGGATGTCTCTCCCCTGGAATAGGATACTAAGAATGATCCTTTGGAATTCCAGTCAACATTCTTTAGAAATTATTTTGCTAAATGTGTAACCATGGAAATAACAATCAAACTCTTATTGTAGAGCAGCATTCGATAGGTGAAATGAATTAAATTAACATGTATTTAATAAAAATTAATATACTTTTCTAAATGTGGAATTATAATGTATGTACAAAAATATACTTCGTTAAGGGATATTATTTGCTTGAAATAATCAAATTCTATATTAATTATTACTACAAAATGAATTCCCATTTAATTGAATAATTATATTTTTATTTTCAATGAATTAGTTCCCCTATGTATTTAAATATTATTACCACAAGTTAGTGTAACACAGTAAATAATAATAGTATAGTGAGGGTGCATGTTTAGCACAGTACATCTGAGGGAAATACCTCTGCCACCAGTCCAATCTAGAGGGTGAGGGGAAAATGGCAACACTCACAATAATGAGACACAAATACCTACTGGAATGTGGTGTTAATTAAATTGGTAGTCTACTGGTGTTACGGCTATTGGTATTATGGTATTTCATGGTTCACCAGTGGCACATAGGGTAAAATATTAATTATCGGTCGGATCTACATATTCGAATATGCAATCAATAGATGTTTTTTAACTTCTATTTTAATTTGTATCCATGATACATGCAGGTATCTTGTATATCCATCAAAATTATTCACTGTGACTCACTATGACTAAGACTCATTCTGACTCACACTCACCACGAGTCACGAATTCCTCCAAGTGCCTGCCATCAGCTGACTCAATCTATGAGTGACTCTAAGGTTTCACTGGAGATGAAAATGATAACCAAAGACTTTAGTTCCGTCCACTCCAATGGTATATTGTTACAGCACGTACTTATCAATGAATAAAAACAGGAATCTCTCCTTCATTCACTAGCTGTCAGGTTATTTTAAATCAACTGTGTTCCTATATTGCTAACAGTGTCCTGATTGGGGTACTTACTGTGTCCCTATATTGCTAAAAGTGTCCTGATTGGGGTACTTGCTGTGTTCCTATATTGCTAACAGTGTCCTCATTGGGGTACTTACTGTGTCCCTATATTGCTAACAGTGTCCTCATTGGGGTACTTACTGTGTCCCCATATTGCTAACAGCGTCCTCATTGGGGTACTTGCTGTGTCCCTATATTGCTAACAGCGTCCTCATTGGGGTACTTACTGTGTCCCTATATTGCTAACAGCGTCCTGATTGGGGTACTTACTGTGTCCCTATATTGCTAAAAGTGTCCTGATTGGGGTACTTACTGTGTCCCTATATTGCTAACAGCGTCCTCATTGGGGTACTTACTGTGTCCCCATATTGCTAACAGCGTCCTGATTGGGGTACTTACTGTGTCCCTATATTGCTAAAAGTGTCCTGATTGGGGTACTTACTGTGTCCCTATATTGCTAAAAGTGTCCTGATTGGGGTACTTACTGTGTCCCTATATTGCTAACAGTGTCCTCATTGGGGTACTTAATGTGTCCCTATATTGCTAACAGTGTCCTCATTGGGGTACTTGCTGTGTCCCTATATTGCTAAAAGTGTCCTGATTGGGGTACTTACTGTGTCCCTATATTGCTAACAGTGTCCTCATTGGGGTACTTAATGTGTCCCTATATTGCTAACAGTGTCCTCATTGGGGTACTTACTGTGTCCCTATATTGCTAACAGTGTCCTCATTGGGGTACTTACTGTGTCCCCATATTGCTAACAGCGTCCTGATTGGGGTACTTACTGTGTCCCTATATTGCTAACAGTGTCCTCATTGGGGTACTTACTTTGTCCCTATATTGCTAACAGTGTCCTCATTGGGGTACTTAATGTGTCCCTATATTGCTAACAGTGTCCTCATTGTGGTACTTACTGTGTCCCTATATTGCTAACAGTGTCCTCATTGGGGTACTTAATGTGTCCCTATATTGCTAACAGTGTCCTCATTGGGTACTTACTGTGTCCCTATATTGCTAACAGTGTCCTCATTGGGGTACTTAATGTGTCCCTATATTGCTAACAGTGTCCTCATTGGGGTACTTAATGTGTCCCTATATTGCTAACAGTGTCCTCATTGGGTACTTACTGTGTCCCTATATTGCTAACAGTGTCCTCATTGGGGTACTTAATGTGTCCCTATATTGCTAACAATGTCCTGATTGGGGTACTTATTCTATATCCCCATAAATGTTACTAACTAGCTGTGTCTTAATCCAATTTCTATCCAAATTACTAAATTTTACTAACAACATTGCATTACAAGTAGTAACAATTTCTTATCAACATAACTAATCCTCCACCTCATTTTCCCAATCCTTTAATAGTATCTTTATAAGCAGTGAAATCAAGTGGTATTTATTTACGGTTAATCCTCCCACGCCCAAATACATCGCTACCCCTCATCTCAACAGCCAATTGTTAGTCATAGCGTGGGAAGAGGGATATATGCGCACCTTATCACGTTCTCACAGCCTCACCCCAGGCCCTGTAATCTCACTGGAATATACCTAGTTAAGGACAGTTTCCTATCCCGCGCGAATATTCCATTGCGATGCTCTTGGTGCATGACCGTGCGTGCCGTATGGCGGAAGCGCGATCCCCCCGCTTCTATCTCAGCACCGGAAGGACGTGTCAACTCTATACGCAGCTTTACATACGCATTCGAATTAAATATTAACTGGGAATTCCGGAACACAGCTGCTTAAGGTAATTGAGGGGGAATTGGAATATGGTATTCACGTGGGAATTCGCGTGAAAAGTTTGTGTATAGCTGTGATTTGGGTGTAAACAAGTTGGGGTGAAATAACTGAATGGCGGAAAGGAAGTTACTCAAAACAAACATTGTTAATGGAATACCTACTTGAAAAATTGTTTGCCAAAGAAAAATTCATTTAACCATTATTTTATTTAATACTGTTATTGTAGAAAGCATGCAGTATGGCTTACACTGTTAATTTCAATTGTTACCATCGCAAATTTGCTGAAGGTCCTATTTTACCCGATATTTTTTTATTTATCATCTTGTTATGCGCATAACTGAAAGAGTGTTCAATTAAATCGCCTGAAATTTGGTGAAACGATTGGTCTATGTCCAGTGACCTTCTGGTAGAAAAGGTCAAGGTCATGGTCATGTATAACTCAAAAAGTATAGAACCACATTGCGGTTGACGATTGGTCAATATACAGGGGTGAACTATTTTGTTAGATTTTGGGAGCGATCGGGTTAAAGGTCAAAGATCAAGGTCAAAGCCATTTATAACTCAATAACTCAAAAAATATTCAACCAAATTATCAGAAATTTGATGGGATGATTGATCAATGTCCAGGAACCATCTGGTAGAATTTTGGGAGCGATTCAGTCAAAGGTCAAGGTCATTTATAACTCGATAACTCAAAAAGTGTTGAACCATGTTGTATAAAACTTGGTGGGATTATTATTTATTAGTTTATTAGATTTTGGGAGAGAATAGGTCAAAGTGGCGGCGAAGGTATGCGCTCTACCAAGTGCACGTAATATAGTTTTATATAAGACACTATTATTCATTAAAACTATAACAGGTCAATTGAAATAAATTAGTGGTATTGTTAAATCTTTTTTTTTTTCTACATATTCTACTTATCATTTTTATATTGAATAGTTTTTACACTGCAATTTACTTCAAATTAACTCTTTTATTCTATTTTTTGTATTTCTGTTCCTTCTGTTTTTTCTTGACAAAGTCAGACGTAGATGTCCCATGGCGCAATTGTAGTTGTTAGTTTGGGTGGCGCATTGCCTCTCAGTGTGGCGCACTGGGCCTGATTGTGTTGAATGCTGTCACGCTGTTTCGCAATAATTGCATTTTTTTCTCTCCAATTGAATTATAATGTGAATTGCTTCTGCTTGGTTTGGAGAGATGGGAACTGTAGATGGAGAGAAAAGTAATAAATAACTATTAAGTTTGAAAAAGTTCATTTTATGATGGATGTATCTATTTGGTGTGACCCACGAAATAATTAAATTTTTCCAATTAGACTAAAGAACTCGATTACTTTCTACTGAAGTTATTTCCCATTTTATTTTCCATAAAGTTGAATTCATATTTAATTTATTAACATAATAGCCTTAACATCATTTTATATAGTTTTTATCGTGGACTGACAATTTGGCCCATGACAATTGGGCCCCGACAATTGGGCCCCGATAATTGGGCCCCGACAATTGGGCCTGGCGACAATTGGACCCCGGACAATTGGGCCCAAAGACAATTGGACCCCGGACAATTGGGCCCAAAGACAATTGGACCCAAGACAATTATATTATTTGCCCATTATTTCAGAGTTTACTGTATTATTAATTAAAGATCTTTGCTACTGTAATAACTAGGGTTATGAAAATATGCGTTTTGTATAGAAATATAGTCTTGAGCCTATTTAAAATAAAGATTATTCCTTACATGAAAAAATTGTTCTCGTTATGAAAAATAGATATTTTTTAATGGAACATATTGTTTTCATGTTTCTTTTAAACTACAATAGTTTTCTGTTCCGAGATATGTCATGTAAGCAACAAATTTCCTAGTTATAGTACCTCTATATAGTGAACTCCTGTGAAATAAATGAGTTAGGATGTAGCCAATAGGAAATAAGAATGTTGCTATTAAGATGAATAAACAATAGATAACAAGAATGTGGGTATTTTAGACATGCCAAAATTATTGGAACATGCAAATTAAATTCCAGTTAACGTGAATTATATGATTGCTGTTCAGTGCTCAATATTGAAGAGTTTTATGAATTATTATTACAAAATGTATTCTCATAATCTCATTTTATCCCAACAGCTGTTTAATGTAACGTTTAACCTTTGAAATTTACACATTATTTACTAAATATATTTGTCTTTGTCAGACGATGTACATTGTACAGTGTACACTGCACATTGGATCCACATGACATGATTCAAAATAATTAGACTTATTTAAATACTTCAAAGATTTTCATTACATTGAAACATGAGATTAGCATCCAAATGTAATTTAAGGGGCTTGCTAATATATAACTTATCAAGTATATCAATCGAATTAAAAAAATGTAAACATATTTTTAGAGAATATAAAACATATTTCAAAGATATTATTGTCACTTCCCTAGTAATCACAAAGTAACACTTCTTTATTGTGACTGCTGCCCCACTTTTTTCAGGGCTTAATTGTTTTGGGGCCAATTGTCGTGGGCCCAATTATCTTGGAGCCCAATTGTCCTGGGCCCAATTGTCGGTGCACCGTTTTTATAACCCCTATTTAGTATACCGAGTCAAAGACTTTTCCTCATTTTCTGAAAGGCGTAACGTACGTACGAAACATAAAAATTATAATAACTGATAACAACCAACTAATATTAGAAATTAGGCCGCTTCATGCGACCAAACCACCAAATTCACCTCTTTAGTACGACCATCCCTCATGCGGTCATGGTAAACGTTAAATCTAGCTGTTATAACGACCAGACCACTACTCGTACCAGCCGTTTAGTACAACCCCACAAAGTGTATTAAGAGGTAAATTTTAATAAATTACGCATGGTAACTATAGATCTTGAGGGTAAATTGGTAAAATAGTCTATTTATTTTAGTCTGTGTTAATTTAATATTAGTACAGGTGATTTTATGATAATTACTGTGTCAATATTACAATATTTTTTTAAATATATTGTACTAATAATGTATTAAAATATCATTTGTAAAATACTAGTTTGTACCCTGAATATTAAAATGTTTGATGAATATTACTTGAAGCAATTTTTTGGAGTGTATAACTGTATGCTGAAGATATTTTGCATTAAAGTACAAAAGTTAATAAAGTGTAAGAATTAATGTGAATAAAGTGTAAGAATTAATGTGAATAAAGTGTAGGAATTTGAAGTGAATAAAATGTTAGAATTAATGTGAATAAAGTGTAAGAATTAAAGTGAATAAAGTGTTGGAATTAATGTGAATAAAGTGTAATGAAAGAATATTTTCTTAATAGAAATATTCAATAAAAATTTTCATTATAAAAAATTTTGTTCAATTTTTTTTCATAATACAATTTTCCATTATATTAAAACTATGCTATAATTAAATTATTGAATAACAAATTATCAAATGAATTACATTTAATTTTTATTTTTTCAATTTGCCCTAGGCCTACCGTTGCACTGCGCTAACCTCACTCCATTTCTTTTCTGAAGAGTTTACCATTTTGCAATATAAGGTACAGAGTCCCTCTGATTGTGACAAGAAATTGGTGATGAAAACGAGGGCCAATTAGGGCCTCGTCTTCTCCTCTGAAGTCTATTTCTTTTGACGTATTGCACTATTTTCTCCCTCTGACCTCAAAGATAAATATTTACTTTTATTAGATAGGGTAAATTCCGAATTATCGGACGGTTCTATATCTTTGATCTTATAGAAATAGTAATTATTGTTATTTAACTTTTATTTTAATTGGTATCCAATTAAAATAAAATCTGATAAATTTTGTACCTATATTTTTATGTATTTTATCTATATGTTCATGGATTTTAAATAAATAAATATCCATGCATTTATACATGTCTTTTCATAGAAAATTCAATACATTCAACAACAGAAAGTTTCAAAAATTTAAAATATCGAAACTGAAAAATCTTCCATTTCGATGCACCAATATACTTTATTCTTGTTTCACTTTACAGTAACTATTTTCAATCGAGACTTGAAAGGCCATGTTTAGGTGTCTCGAAGGTAGAATATAAAGTCTCGAGTTCTCGCGCCTCAATTAGCGAGACAGTGTGCCGTAACTGTCTCTATAGGCCGCTGTAACTGTCTCTAGGACGCTATGGGGTTTACTCTAGACACCTGATAGCGTATTCACTTGTGTGTAACATGAACACTCTGTACTCTAATAACTCTCATTAGCACCAGAATATTTCCATTGTGTGGAGACACATTGAATGTGGTCACAAACACCATAGCTTCCAATGGTGTATGTGGTCGTGTGGCGGTATCTGAAAAGAACATCTTCCTTTCTGTCCATTCAACAGAAGAAGAAGAAATGACTTCTTTGTGACAAGAATTCGCCCTGCAAATGTCAGTCTGCTATATTGTGTTTATTTATTAGTTATCAATGGGAATTGGCTTGTCTATATATGTTCTATTATGAGCCATGGCATTCTGTAGAAAGGGAATAAGGAATTTATTAAATTCCTTGGATTGCTCTTTGCAAATTCATTAAAATTAGAAATGGATTTATTTGACCAAGGAAATTTTATTTTTACTTTACTTTGATTTTTTAAGCCATTTTTGGTATTGCATGATAATTAAATATTTTAAATGCAAATTATATCAGATAAAACAGTAAATTTAGAAACAACAAAAATTGAAAAATGTAATTTAACCAAAAAATAAGAAATTCTGTGTTGCAAATTTTAAAAATGACCAAAAATCACAATTTGCAAATATATCATATAACAACCAAATATCCCAGGTTACAATTTACAAAAAAAAAATCTCAATTAGCAAATATACTCGTAACCAAAAATCACGGGATTCAATTTTACCAATACTAAAAAGTACAATATGCAAACAAATATATTATCGACCAACATAACGGGATTCAATTTCACCAATAATAAAAATCACTTGTGAATAAACTAACAACCATAAATCACGTGATGCAATTTCACCAACAACCAACATCCTAATTGTCTCGGTTCTCGTCAACCCAGGTACAACCATCACTACCTACCACCATAACAACTTCCTAACACATCAATTGATGTTCTTTCTAAAAAGTGGATATAGTTTAGGAGAGCAAAATTGAGCATCGAACCCAAGGTACTTGACAACCCAAAGACCTTTTCTTTATTATTCACAACCCTCCTCCTATTCTTTGAACCTTTTCAACATTTCCTTGTTCCTACCACCCGCTCCCCCACCCCTCTCATTCATTGATCCCCCACCCCCCATGTGGAGGTAGTAAACAACCTACCACACCTGCTTGCCAGCACCACGCTATTCCCGCCCTTATGGCCCCATGTCATAAGGGCGATATTGGCACACCACTCCTTATTTTCCTCTTCATGCAGTAGTTGTCAATAATAAATGGTTTCTTTATTCACAAAGCATTATAACATCAAGTAGTGATCTTTTGATGGGTTGTATGAAATGAAATCGAATTTATTAACATTTAGTCATTTACTATTCGCTTTACAATTCGATAGTCATTATTTTTTAAAAGATAAATAAGTTTCACTTAAATTAAGTTTTCATTTATGTTTTATGTTAAATTTAATTACTGTCAAAAATGGTTTACCCCGAATTTTTTTATGGTGGGCCATAGAAGATTAAGAAGGGACCTCATATAAACTGATGATTTATCTATGAGTTTTATTTATTAAAATACTTGTTAATATTAATGTAAAATTTTAGTTTTCTTTTGTGTTGCATTATATGCTTTTCAAACATTTGCATCTCATAAATTGTCATGGGTAGATACTGTAGACATTTTTAAATTTTAATGCTAAAAAAATGATAAATGCAAATTAAAATAAATACCAATAATAATTTAAGAGAGACAAATGTTCGAGTGGCGAAAAACAGTCTAATTGACTGCTTGGTAATTCTACACAGTTTTAACCGACTCTTATAATTTACTAATAAAACGAAAACTATAAACGCTGAAAATGTTCAAACTTGTTTTTTTAAGGATGGCATTATAAAGATCTATATAACTATTCCCTTATCAACTATGAGGGTCAGTTAATTCAGCACCACCCTGTATTTTCATCCTTATAATTTGATGCAACTTTTTATAGCTAATAACCTACTGAAATTTTAATCTCTACCCAAGGTACAATTTAACTGCTCAATATTTACCAAATCTTTAGCAATGACTTGCATCTTCGCTATTTAAAGAAAATTGCCAATTTACATGCAATTTACTTCTCAGGTTCCATCGGCTCGAAAATATTATCTTGTTCGAAAATATTTTTCCCGAAATTCCATTAAGTTCAAATTATTTTATCTAAGCATCATTTTTTTTTTTTGGGGGGGGGGGGATTATTTTATTATTTCACTGCCTCATTTATTGCTCTAAGTGAAAATTTATTCTCTTAAGATAATTGCCGAACTTATTTACGTGCTTTAAATATAATTTTGGTTATTGTTTTGTTTTTCAATGAATAAATAAAAATGATTGACGAAATGATATATATTCTTATAATTGATGTTAGTTATATATGCGTAAAGTGAATAGGATCATTCAAATTTATAAAACCTAACATAATTTTCTATTTAAATGATGTTCTTAATTACCGCAGACTTTATTGATTTTTCATCTTCATATCATCGGTTCAGGCAAATAATTTCAATGGACGAATAGATTAAAACCCATTAGTCATTTTATGTTACATTACATATTACTTTATAAATTAAATTTACCATATTTTTTCATATAATGTTCTTTATTTTTATTATTATTTTAGCTGTCTAACACACTAGTATAATGTTAAATTTTCCATTATCAGCACACAATAATTACTCTATATAATATCGATGTGTTTATTTATTAAATAGTTTTAATTTAGTAACGCAGATATGTGTCGCTCATTGCCATCTATCACCAGATAATGGCATGCTATTTATTTTAAATACTATGTTAGTTTTGACTGAACTGCCCCATCTAATTGCGTGGCTGCAGCTGTTGTGACTTAGCACAGTGCTAAGAAATGAACTGTGTTAACTGTGTTAATTCACTGGTGTTAACTGTGTTAATTCACTGGTGTTAATTTCATATTTATTATTTTTGAATAAAAATCTAAAAAATTCTATATTTTAATTCTATGATTTATCAATTATTTCGATTCCTACAATACATATACATACAGATGTAACTATATACTTATTTAATTTAAATCTATTATAATTTTTATTCAATATAGACAAAGGTAAATACTGTTTAGAATTTCCTTTGTTATTTCAGGAATTAAAATAATGATATATAATTCAAAGGTACATGAACATATTTAAATGACAAAAGTATTTAATGGAAAATATATATTGTTATATACGGTAGCACAATTTTAACCCCCTCCCTCCCATCCCTATGCTATTCCTATGTCACTTCTGTCACTCTGGGCAGGTATACGTTACGCATTCATCGGAGCCCAAATCCTTTCACAGTTTCCGATAAAATAATATTATGATGTCCCTACCTATGGTCTCTATGAGTTATACACCTAATTGACAACTGTATGAATAGATAGGGTGTATGACTGAATAATATGCCACTGTATCGATACCATTAATCAATTTCAATTATTGTCTTGTTAATCGTTTGGAAAACTTCAATTTTGTTACTTTTTATAATAATAAATGGCAATGGTGAAAATCAGGGCCTTTTTTTCGATCAATTTTTTTTTTGAAGGAAATGGAGAATAAAAAACCAGTAATGAATTTAGTAACATATGAAATTATTATTTATTCTTATACAGAATTTTAAACACAAATTTCAACAAAAAAAATCCATATATGAGAGGCATATATTTGAACTGAAATGAATCGAAAACTATATCACCACTCTCAATTTTCTTGCACTTTCTCCATATCTCTTTCCCAAATTTCTATCAATTCTTCTTACCTTTCCCAAATATTTTCACCTTTTCCCCAAATATTCTCCCCTCTTCCCCATTCATCCGGTGTAGGTCGGTAGCGCATAGCGCGAATTCCTTGCCAAATTACATCGTTGACCCCGTGTCGCTGGCGTATCAAACACAGAATCGATTTCCTAAAAGTCGGATCGGCGTGTCAGATTCAAAATATTTCCTCATTGTCCACATGTCAAACTGTGGAATTTTTCTCTCGTCGAATAATGTCTCGGAAAATAACATTATTATAATATTCTCCTTATTTTTAAGTGAATGAAATAAAAAAATATTGGAAATAATTCAAACACTAATAGACAATATAGGATATATACATACAACCAATCAAACAAAACTACGTCAAAACATACAAATGTACATCCTATACCCCTTTTGTTAGGATGTATTTTACAGTCTTGCATCACTTGCATGTTTAATAAGGAACTATGTATGTGTATTTATTTATTTATATCTAGTGTTTTCATCGAAAAAATAGTGGGGAAATATACCACCAATACAAATTATGACATTCATTGCATAAATTATTTTATTTACAATTAATCTACAATGGTAGATTTTGATGAACTCTTTCCTATATACTAAATTTACATACACTCTATGCTATAATATTATCGTTATTATTCAGTTAATAACTTTAATTAAATCTGAGGGACCAGAAGTGTGGATAGTTAAATTACACAAATATTGATACTATTGAGAACACGTTATTCTTTACGGACAATACACTAGTTATAACTATTGATACTATTGAGAACACGTTATTTTTTACGGACAATACACTAGTTATAACTATTGATACTATTGAGAACACGTCATTCTTAACGGGCTAGTACACTAGTTATAACTATTGATACTATTGAGAACACGTTATTCTTAACGGACCAGTACACTAGTTATAACTATTGATACTATTGAGAACACGTTATTCTTAACGGACCAGTACACTAGTTACAACTATTGATACTATTGAGAACACGTTATTCTTAACGGACCAGTACACTAGTTACAACTATTGATACTATTGAGAACACGTTATTCTTAACGGGCTAGTACACTAGTTACATATATTGATACTATTGAGAACACGTTATTCTTAACGGGCTAGTACACTAGTTACAAATATTGATACTATTGAGAACACGTTATTCTTAACGGGCTAGTACACTAGTTACATATATTGATACTATTGAGAACACGTTATTCTTAACGGACCAGTACACTAGTTATAACTATTGATACTATTGAGAACACGTTATTCTTAACGGACAAGTACACTAGTTACAAATATTGATACTATTGAGAACACGTTATTCTTAACGGACCAGTACACTAGTTACAACTATTGATACTATTGAGAACACGTTATTCTTAACGGACAAGTACACTAGTTACAAATATTGATACTATTGAGAACACGTTATTCTTAACGGACCAGTACACTAGTTACAACTATTGATACTATTGAGAACACGTTATTCTTAACGGGCTAGTACACTAGTTACAACTATTGATACTATTGAGAACACGTTATTCTTAACGGACAAGTACACTAGTTACAAATATTGATACTATTGAGAACACGTTATTCTTAACGGACCAGTACACTAGTTACAACTATTGATACTATTGAGAACACGTTATTCTTAACGGGCTAGTACACTAGTTACATATATTGATACTATTGAGAACACGTTATTCTTAACGGACTAGTACACTAGTTACAAATATTGATACTATTGAGAACACGTTATTCTTAACGGACTAGTACACTAGTTACCTCAAAATAGCTAAAGAGATAAACGTACTAACAACTAGATTATGTGCCCTCGGTAGAGCGCATACCTTCGCCTCCGCTTTAACCCGTTCTCTCCCAAAATTTAATAAACTGCTAACTGGATAATAACCAATCTTCCCACCAAGTTTCATGCAATATGGTTCGATACTTTTTGAGTTATAAAAGACCATGACCTTGACCTTTGACCGAATCACTCCCAAAATTCTACCAGCAGGTCACTGGTCATGGACCAATCGTTTCACCAAATTTCAGGCAATTTGGTTGAACACTTTTTCAGTTGAGCGAATAACAAGATGATAAATAAATAAATAAATATATAATTAACGACGGCTAAAATATGACCTTCCCGCTTTCTGCGAAGGTAATAAAAGCGAATAAAGTGCCTTGTAGTAAATAGTACACGTGTTCATTTTAAGGTTTCACCATCTGCTTTCGAATTAAAGACTAGGACTTGCCTATCACTATGGAATAAACAATGAAGTAAAGAGAGAATAAACTGTTCAAAGTAAAAATAACAATATATAATTTATGTATATTCAATTCAAAAAGAGTTAGTTCCGAATTATCGGACAGTTCCACATTTTTGATCCTATGGAAAAAAATATAATTAAATTTATTCTCGTATTATAATTGGTATCTATGATACCTGCATGTGTCATGGATACCAATTAACAGTTTAAAATGATAAAAAATTCTTATATCAATAAAATGTGGAACTGTCCGATAACTCGCAACTTACCCTAGTTTCCAAAAACCTGTTATTTCTATATCATTACTGCATAAAACTCTATTACATTTAAATGTTTAAAAGTTAGTTCAATTTCACCTCTGTTTCACTCAATAGTATCCTAACTATCCACCCCCTGAGTGATAGGCTTAATAGTCCTAAGAATGTTCTACAGGCTGTCTGTTGTAGCTAATCCGAGCTTTAGATTCTACGAGAGAGCTGAGTATTGTAGAGGTGAGTACTTAGCTACGTGTCTAACGGTCACTAAAGTGTTATTCTAGTACTTAACTAAAGTGAATGACGAGACGGAATAACACGTTATACTTAGGCATGTTGTTATATAATATATAGGCAATGTGTATTATTATCCATGCATTTTATATTATATTATTATCTATACATTCTATATTAATTCATTATGAATATATTTTGCGTCATCTAATTATCCCTTTATTTTACCTTTTATTATTATCCATTTTAATTCATTATCCTTAGATTTTATATTATTTTATTGTCTATTATATGTTATTTCATTTTCCAAATTTATTAATATTTTATTTTAAACAAAAGCAATTTAATATTTCTAAACTCATGTTTAATTATTAAATCTACTTATATTATTTAATTTTATCAACAGCTTCATTCAAAATTGCATTAAAATATATATCAAAATGCTTATTCATTTCAGTACTCAATGTAACAATGAAAGCATCTGACTTCCGGTGAAATGAAGCTAATTATTTAGTTATTTTTACAGTCAATTTATCCCTAATTTGAGTCTTAAATTAACATTAGATACGGTATTTAAATCACAATTAACTTTCTATAATAAAGCATATCAGATAAACTAGTCGATAGGAAATAAATAACTGAATTAAATTGTATAAAAATGAACGGAAAGGCTAGTGTAATTGCCCGTTAAGAATAACGTGTTCTCAATAATATCAATATTTTTGTAATTTAACTCTCCACACTTCTGGTCCCTCAGATTTAACTAAAGTTATTAATGGAATAATGACGATAATATTATAGCAGGCAATATTAATAAAGGTAATATAAATAACAGATATTTTAAAGAGTTCATTTTCCTCAAAACTAACACTGTTGATTGTAAATAATTTAATTCAATGAAATTATTTATTCAATTCATATCATAATCAATAGTCACACTAAAACAGCTTGCAAGTTTTCTCTAATGTTTCAGGATAAAGAAATTCAAATATAAATATTCTATGTATTAAATATGATATGGTTCTTTAACTGAAGATCTTAAACACACAGTAGCTTTTCTACCAAATAACTACATTACATCTGCTACCTCTGAACCATATCTAATGGGACAATAATTCCTACAGTCCATTAAGTATACCCTTTAATGTTTTATAATTATGAGGTGGGAGTTGCTTCAGAAATCTACAACTGCAGATGCACTGTAATGGGAAGTATAAGGGTGGGAAGTAGAGGAAGAAAAGGGTATAATGGAAGAAAGGGAAAGAAGAGAGTATAGTGGAAAATAAGAGAAGAAAAGGGTATAATGGAAGAAAGGGAAAGAAGAGAGTATAGTAGAAAATAAAGTAAAGAAGAGAGTATAATGGAAAATAAGAGAAGAAAAGGGTATAATGGAAGAATGGGAAAGAAGAGAGTATAGTGGAAAATAAAGTAAGGAAGAGAGTATAATGGAAAATAAGAGAAGAAAAGGGTATAATGGAAGAAAGGGAAAGAAGAGAGTATAGTAGAAAATAAGGTAAAGAAGAGAGTATAATGGAAAATAAGAGAAGAAAAGGGTATATTGGAAGAAAGGGAAAGAAGAGAGTATAATGGAAGAAAGGGAAAGAAGAGAGTATAGTGGAAAATAAGAGAAGAAAAGGGTATAATGGAAGAAAGGGAAAGAAGAGAGTATAGTAGAAAATAAAGTAAAGAAGAGAGTATAATGGAAAATAAGAGAAGAAAAGGGTATAATGGAAGAAAGGGAAAGAAGAGAGTATAGTAGAAAATATGGTAAAGAAGAGAGTATAATGGAAAGGAAGAGAAGAAAAGGGTATATTGGAAGAAAGGGAAAGAAGAGAGTATAGTAGAAAATAAGGTAAAGAAGAGAGTATAATGGAAAATAAGAGAAGAAAAGGGTATAATGGAAGAAAGGGAAAGAAGAGAGTATAGTAGAAAATAAGGTAAAGAAGAGAGTATAATGGAAAATAAGAGAAGAAAAGGGTATATTGGAAGAAAGGGAAAGAAGAGAGTATAGTAGAAAATAAGGTAAAGAAGAGAGTATAATGGAAAATAAGAGAAGAAAAGGGTATAATGGAAGAAAGGGAAAGAAGAGAGTATAGTAGAAAATAAGGTAACGAAGAGAGTATAATGGAAAGGAAGAGAAGAAAAGGGTATATTGGAAGAAAGGGAAAGAAGAGAGTATAATAGAAAATAAGGTAAAGAAGAGAGTATAATGGAAAATAAGAGAAGAAAAGGGTATAATGGAAGAAAGGGAAAGAAGAGAGTATAGTAGAAAATAAGGTAAAGAAGAGAGTATAATGGAAAGTAAGAGAAGAAAAGAGTATAATGGAAGAAAGGGAATGAAGAGAGTATAATGGAAATAAGAGAAGAAGAGAGTATAATGGAAATAAGAGAAGAAGAGAGTATAATGGAAAATAAGTGAAGAAAAGATTATAATGGAAAACAAGGGAAGAAAAGGGTCTAATGGAAAATAAGGTAAGAAAAGGGTATAATGGGAATAAGAGAAGAAAAGAGTATAGTGGAAAACAAGAGAAGAAAAGGATATAATGGAAAATAAGGGAAGAAAATGGTATAATGGAAAACAAGGGAAGAAAATGGTATAATGGAAAATAAGGTAAGAAAAGGGTATAATGGTAATAAGAGAAGAAAAGAGAGTATAATGGAAAATAAGAAAAGAGAGTATAATGGAAATAAGAGAAGAAAAGAGAGTATAATGGAAGATAAGAAAATAAAAGGGTATAATGGAAAATATTGGCAGTTCTTTCTCTGAGTATAAAAGCATGCGTTGCATCATTAATTTCTATAACTCAATGTTAGCACAGACTAGTGTATTTGTTTGTGTGCTAGTACAGTGCTAGATAACTAGCAAACATTGTGCCAGCTGATGACCTAGCGCTGTGTGCTGGTATGTAGTGTCTGTTTGTTTAGAGGACCGACATGGAAATTACTTAACTATTGGCCTATGGGGAAAACAAGAGTGATCTATGCGACAAAAGTGATAAGGAAAGTATGGTTTCTACTTAGTCTCGAGTGATCATAAATTGATAAAAAGAATCAAAAGTAGCGGGGTAATTTACGAATTATTGGTTAGTTCCACATCTTCGGTCATATAAGAAAAAAAAATAATAATAATAATTTAATTTTTATTGGTAACCATGATAGCTGCAGGTATCTTGGATCACAATTAGAATAAAAATTAAGTTATTATTATTTTATTGTTTTTCGTATATGACCAAAGATGTGGAACTAACTAATAATTCGTGATTTACCTTACCACTTATATGATACAAACTCAATGGTTTTCTAAATTTAACCCCAATGTGGTTTCTAACCCCTTTTCAACTGGGGGAATATCTTCACTTATTTACCCTCAGTAACACAATTACCCTTTCTGTGACGGAAACCGTCACCCCCACTTACCGACTACGTCCCTTGACTCCTAACTCCTTCTTCGGTTCTTAACTCTACATCTTCATACCAACAGCATCCTACGGTATCCCCCTCCCTCCTTGTCAATCATCCACACCATATTTACTTCCACTCCATACCAACCATAATCTCACTCCTCCACCACCACCACACCATCCTCCACCCACCCACTCCACCACTGCTCCCCCATCGCAATCCTGTTCAATCCGCTTACCTCCAGATCTCCCCGGCACTTTCACGCCCAGTTACTTCCCCGCAAACTTTGATATTTTTATTAAGACTATTCAACAAAAGTGTCGGGAGAAATTCTAAAAAGAAGCTTACTCTGAAATGTGCCGCGCAGCCTTTCACTTAAGGAAATATTTCCAATTCTCATATTTTGCGGGTAAATAATTACACAAAGAGTCTTACACAGGAAGTAAGAGCTTTCCCAACATGCTATGGGCTTTAAAAGTCCTCATTATTAAATACATAAATATGTAGCACTATAACAGATTACTTATAATCAGTATAATGTACTTTAATATTAAATAAAACAAGATATCAGTTAACATTGTCAGGAATACAAATACCATTTTAAATACCATTGAAAATATAATTTCTCAATTAACCATTTAGTTTACATTTGAACTGTAAAGGTTGACTGTCACAGCGTACACTACTCCAGAAACACGTGGCAATACTTTGTGTTTTTTTTTCTTGTTAAGTGTTTTTACTTGTTTTAAAAAAAATTTTAACGCCATATATTGAATGTTGATTTTTTTATTTTTCATTATAATTGTACTACATCATTTTATTTTTATCATAATAATTGTACAAATCTACAATTCGTACAATACGACAGTTATATATATTTAGACAAAGTAGTTCTACAGTAGCTCATTGGTATACTCGATATTTGTCAAATAGTTCAAACACTGCGGTGACTGTAAATATACCTTCACATCTTATAGTTATTAATCTTTAATCTGCTCTCGCGCCATCTACCGACAAGAAATTCAACCTCGCAATGTCTATTTTCAAAAACATTTTCATACTCGAATCTGACAGTAACAGATGTGTAATAACTCCTTTAAGTTTCTTATTTTGTAATGTTTTATTTCCTATTTTCTAATGAATTTAGGATTGATTATATGTTACCGGGCAGTACATGCAGTTTTTAAATTGAGTTTACGGTTTCCTCTCAATTTTAATTAGACCCGCCATAAATTCTCCCTGGGTATGTCGTGTAGATAAAATCATCCGATTGTCCTATCACTCCTATCATTCTCCTAATTTCGTAGTTAAATATGAATAAATATTAAATAAGCGGCTAGAATTTATAATATACAGAATAAACATATAATGTTTTTTTAATAGTTATCCTAAGTAGGCATATATGATTGTAATGTGATTGTTTCTGCTTGTGAACATTTGATATGTTTAGTATATTTAATCTTTCTATTTTTACTCTAGATAAAATATAAAATCTTGTAATTTCGTTTATTAGATAATGTGATTTAAGTATGTGTAACCTTTTCTATCTTACCTTTTGCAGTAAAGAAAATGAAGATTTATCTATCACAGTTGATTAGTAGGTCCGAGATAAAATATTTTCCAAATCGCAATGTTTATAAGATCACTGTTTTTAGTGAAGGAATACTGATGTGAAATTTGATTAAACAGAAACCTAGATTCAACACAAAATATAGACCCTAATTTGGTGTTTGTATCAGGAACTCCACTGTATACATTCACATCTTCAGTACATTACTTCACCACAACATATCAATTCTAACCGTGATGTTTGCAGTTGTTCATTCTTCCCTTGAGTTGTTATGTCTCTAAAGGGCCGTACACACGTAGCGTTTTTTAAGTCTTTCCACCAGACTTTTTGCTAAGCTTCTCCTACTTTTTCCACGAGAATATAAGAAAAGACGATAAAATAAATAATAATTTTATCGTTTTTTCTTATATTCTCTTTGAAAAAGTAGGAGAAGCTTAGCAAAAAGTCTGGTGGAAAGACTTAAAAAACGCTACGTGTGTACGGCCCTTTAAGCTTGCAGAGTGAAGCCACTTCTCTACTCCATCATCTACCATGACTTAGATCATTGGCAGCTTGGTGGGGGCTTGCTTATGTTCACCACACCTTTGCCATTGAAGGTGTTTGTTAGTAAGCCTCTCCATCTCCCTAAGACATTTCCATTGAACTAATGTCTTACCTGAGAAAACACGATTATATTGTGTGGTGAGAAGTGATATTGAGTGTGATGTACTTCAGGGATGTAGAGGTTAACACCAGTCATTTAGAGGTTAACACCAGTCATTTAGAGGTTAACACCAGTCATTTAGAGGTTAACACCAGTCATTTAGAGGTTAACACCAGTCATTTAGAGGTTAACACCAGTCATTTAGAGGTTAACACCAGTCATTTAGAGGTTAACACCAGTCATTTAGAGGTTAACACCAGTCATTTAGAGGTTAACACCAGTCATGTAGAGGTTAACACCAGTCATTTAGAGGTTAACACCAGTCATTTAGAGGTTAACACCAGTCATTTAGAGGTTAACACCAGTCATTTAGAGGTTAACACCAGTCATTTGGAGGTTAACACCAGTTAGGCAACTTCATATATTATTCCCTGCGCAGATTGCGTAAGGTAATTTTATAAACGGCATTTATTTATTTGTCATTTTTTTATTAGTATAACTCAAAAAATGTTCAACCAAATTTCTTGAAATAGACACCACCAAAGTGAAGTGAGTTGGGTTCCTTTTTCGATTATCGGTGAAATTTTCCTATGCTATTCGTACGGGAGAAAAATTAGGTGGTGCGACATCCATTAAGCTGACTATTTACTCACCCTTGGAAAATTCTAAGTCGATATTTCGATACCTAATATCTAAACGCATTCATTGATACAAAGTTCATTGAAATGTGTATTCAAATAAAAAAGTTATGAGCAATTTAATTAGAAATAACGTCAATTAAGAGACAAATCCGTAAATTAGATAATCTGTACAACATATTTTTACGCAAGAAATTTGAAAGATTGGTTACCAAATAACGTAAAGTTCTCTCAGTTTTGGGAGTATAACTTTTTATTGAAATATTTTTATTTACTTTATACCCTTTTTATCTTAGGATAGGATTCTGAAACCGAACTAGGTATGGGGAAACTAGGTACAGTGAACCTACCTTTGTAACTCATAAAATATACCTAGTTAGGTATTCAAAATTCTGAAACTAGTTATTATATATTATTTTATCTTATATTCATTTAAACAAATATAATTATGATAGTGATATGATGGATATCATGTTTTGAAACTAACTAGTTATTTTGTATTATTATATCTTGGAATAATACATAAAAATAATACTTAGGTTTCAGAATTCTATCCTAAGATAGAAAGGGTAGAAAGTAAATAAAATTACTTCAATAAAAAGTTATACTCCCAAAACTGAGAGAACTTTACGTTATTTGGTAACCAATCTTTCAAATTTCTCGCGTAAAAATATGATGTACAGATTATCTAATTTACGGATTTGTCTCTTAATTGACGTTATTTCTAATTAAATTGCTCATAACTTTTTTATTTGAATACACATTTCGATGAACTTTGTATCAATGAATGCGTTTAGATATTAGGTATCGAAATATCGACTTAGAATTTTCCAAGCGTAAGTAAATAGTCAGCTTAATGGATGTCGCACCACCTAATTTTTCTCCCGTACGAATAACATAGGAAAATTTCACCGATAATCGAATGAGGAACACAACTCACTTCACTTTGGTGGTCTATTTTGTGAATTGGTTAATGTCCAGAAATCAGTTTAATAGATTATGAGAGCGATCAGGTCCAAGGTCAAGGTCATTTATAACTCGAGAAGTATTCAACCAAATTTCTTGAGATTTGGTGGGACAGTTGGTTAATAACCAGAAACCATTTGGTTAGATTTTGGGTCAAGGTCATTTATTACTCAAGGCAAATTATTTATGGTCAAGGTCATTCATGAGGGGTGGTGAAGTTATGCGCGCTCTATGAATTTTATAGCTTTACTAGTGTACTTGCCCGTTAAAAATAACGGTATTCAATAGTAAATTATTACCAGTTGTATAAGATTAATTTTTAGTGAATTCAAATACATTTTATTTTTTCTCCGCAAACTGATACTTTATTTTATAGATAAATACATAAAAAATGAATAAAAGCATAGGAATTCAAATTTCAAGTCAGTATATTCCCGTGCGTACCATAGTTACATTCTTCATGTTTAATACCCGTAGAGCAAAAGCGGACACCAAATAAATAAACACACGAGGGAAATTATTAGTATGGAATCACTAAAAATAAATCATGCTTCTTAATTCATTGTCATAGAAACCTACAGATAACATACTCTATAAACCTCCATGCACTGATTCTTGAAGTGCCTCCTACGGTCTATGATAGCACTATGAAAGATTTTCCTCATCGCATATTTTGGCATGCAATATCATGATGTGTCCTCTCCCATTCTTCACTGCCATCCATTAGGCCAAACTGACGAAAGTTTAATCCTCCCAACAGACAAGCCGTGTAATGAACTGCTCTAGGATGTTATGGAGATCTTCCTACAACGCTTGAGAAATAAATGTTCAGTAACTTTCATTCCTACTTGAAGTTTATAAAGGCACGGAATATTTTCTTAACTTAGTGCTTAAAATATACATAAAAAAGTACGCCTCCATTGTATTTTGTCACATCCAAGGTAAACTCTTTAATTGGGAGCTAAGGCCTCAATGATCCTATTTTCATTTAATAACTCAATTGCTATAGTATTCTAATGAAGAAGAAGCTTCCACTATCTCAGTATATCGATTGCTCCCTAATCTCCATTGGTATCAGCTGTCTGTGCTCTATTTCGCACTGTGGTTCAAGTGGCTTGCAAACAATGCACTGTATAGATAAAGTATACTACCCTGGGGAACCCCACCATTGATTGCCACATCGCATTATTAATTTATTATCAATAGACAATGAGAATATATTTTAGTGAAAGATTATTTTTAAAGTCTCCAGAACAATGACGAATTTCATTTTCTCTACTTTTGAATAAACTGTTCAATAAATACCCATCACATCGTTCAAATAATGTTGATATGTTGAAGATCTTCCACAGTGTCTTCAAACCTATTTTAAATACGCGTACTGAATCACCTTCACGGAGTTATTCATCGAAGCATCAGCGCGTGTAAATATTCTTTTTTCCCGACTAAAATGCAGAAAAGATTTCTCCGAGTTAGTTCTGGAAGAAGAAGAAGAAACAGCGGCGCTCTTTGAGAGCCTGAGGATAGATACTCTTCTCATCCGCCTGTCAGCAACAGCCACAATGAACCTTTAAAGTATCAAAGAAAACAGAAATTTCTTTCATCTTCCAAAACACGATGAAGGGAGGATAAATAGCGGTTGTGTACCAATTTTTGGAATTGTTTCGAGAACCAGAAAAGAGTTTTGGAAGGTAAGTATCTCTGCTTGTTTGCTCCACAGAAAAAAGTTATAATTGGCGAATCTGCTTTTGTTCCCTTGAATAGGTTTGGCAATATTAGTCCCCGCAAAAGCTGCTTTTAATCAGGATAATTAATTAAGTTCATTTAATATCTCTATGAAATATAGGCACACTCTCGATTCCTTTTGATACTGAGCGTAATTGGCTGAAAATTTGGTGATTAGGTTTCACTGAAATCATGGCTTTAAATTCCAGTAATTAATTTGAGTCTAAATGAGGCCGAAATGAAAGGTTGCATGGAGTCCCCAAATGACGACTAGTCGCCTTAACCCTTAAAAGCGACCTGTAGGGTGTCATTTACAGCGCCTTTTGATATTCAGTTGTTTTTAACCTCCCTGTAATTAAGTCTGCCGGCAAAGATAAAATAAACGAGGTAGGATTTCAACAACCACCTTAAAGTCACTCCACCTGATCAGAGGGAAAATTCAACCTGGTACTTTTGACTTGATATCGACTCTATGTATTGTTGTTAATTAGATTAGTAATCAATAGATTTATTTTGCTATCTCCAGGTCACTTTCTTCAGGTGGCTGTGGTCTTAAGAAAGCCTCGCTCGGAATGCATTCATATGACTTTCAATTAATTCTATATTTCAAAGCAATGTCAGAAAATTGTAAGGAATAGGTGCCGAGATATGAGGAGTATTTCTATGGTCCCTGAGATTAGTAATTAACACAAGGAATTCTTTTAGGACCTTTCATCAAAATATACACTATTGATTATTTCAGGCTGATATTTACTCGTGTAACGTTTATATGGAATCTCATAGGAACAATTGATTTGCTTTCCGATTAAATCTTAAAATTAAAAGCGATGGAATTCAATTAACAAGAGACTCGTCAAATTTTGTTTATGTTTTAAATAACGAAGAAGAAACCACCCAAACGGTAGCTAATACAATCCCCGTGTATTTTTGGAACTGTTCAAACTTCCTTCGAAAGCACGGAAGGTGAAGTCGCTCGAAGGCTTGTTCCTTTATCTTCCATTTTTTCACCACTTTGAATGCTGCCTCAAGTTTGTTGCTGAGAAAAGACTAAAAATGCAGTGGTTCGAGTGGAGTTTTTCCCTGAACTCGATTAGAGTATCTCAGAGGTTTCACCGCTAAACAAAGTTATGTTGGCAGTGCACTTGAAGGTCTTTATCCTTTCAGAACACGGAGGCTAGAAATTAGGATGTCTGGTTAATAACACTAATGGAAAATAAGCAATGTCAAAGAGTGCAATTTGGGAAAAGGGGTTCTGTTAATATAATGCTAAATATACTAAATTAAATATATCTCATTTGAAGAGTGAATTAAAACAAAATTGTTTTATAAGGAACCAATTTTCAACTATTTTTCCCTTATATGACTGAAATTTTGTCCAAACTGTTCTGATCATATTTATCAATAATATTAAATCACATTTCAATTATGTGTACATGATATAAGATGACTTCACTTTCTTATCCCTCGGTACTTGTTGTTGCGATATCAAAGTGACAGAATGTTATAAATCAATATAATTGGGTTTCAAGAAGTCTTGGTCACATATCAAGTGACCTTCTTGGACTATCAAGATTAAACTTGTACCATTTCAATGATAAAAATCAAAATGTGTTTTTGCTTAGCTGATGATTTTATAATGCCTTTAATATTTGATATTGTATATCAAATCATGCTTAAGATTTCTGGAACACGTACACTGTACCATAGTAAATAAATAGTTAGATCTTGAAATGCAGTCACGTGAATTGTTGAGTTTGCATAACTAATAACGTACGTCTTGTTAACATTCTGAATCTACTTCATTGTTTGCGAATGACTTCGAAGAAAACAACTACAGTGGGAGCATTATTGATTAGTAGGCTATCTGCAATTCAGTATCGATGCTATTTGACAGAAGAACATCACAGTTCTGGAACCCGCTCAGTACTCTGAAAGTGAGGAATAACATTTGTCGGGATATGTCAATCAGATTTTTTTGAAGCCCAAGTACCGCGATGGTCTCCTAATAACGGTATTATATCATCGAAATTTGGTACCTATATTTTGAGTGTAAATAGTAAACTTCAGGTAGTATGAGGTTTAACAAATAATGCCAAGGAATGAGAAATTCTCAGTCCAAAATCAGAGGGTTTGATATCTGTTGAGATTGGAGCGGAAGGCAGTGGAGGGTTAAGCTGACACGAGATCCATATGTCTTGAGATTTAGGAGAGAGTTGTAGGCGAATTCTGAAGCGTGAACTAACACCTCTAAATTACGAACAACACTTGACTCTGTGAGAGCATTAGTATGCTTCGATTGCTTTGGGGTGTCGGAGAGAAGGCTGCAGTGTGTAATGTGTATGGATACACATACACTGCACAACAGACACTCGAATGTCCTAAAGGGCGGTACACACGCAGGTTTTTTTTTTTAAGTCTTTCCACCAGACATTTTCCTCGAGACTTTTGAATTATATAAGAAAGAACGATATAGTTATTATTTATTTCAGTTGGTATCTATAATACCTGCAGGTATCATGGCTACCAACTGAAATAAATAATAACTATATCTTTTTTTCTTATATAATTCAAAAGTCTCGAGGAAAAAGTCTGGTGGAATGACTTAAAAAAAAAAAAACCCGCGTGTGTACGGCACTTTAAACTTGCTATGCAGCTAGGCAAATGTCATAAAAACTTTCATTTATCCAATGGTAAAATGATGAACTGATTTCTAGAATTATGTTGCTACCCGAAATGATTAATTTAAATACGAGTACCTATTTTTTAAACACATATGTTATTAAATGAAATCGTTAGAATGTTCTCAAACTTTCAACATAACGATTTTCACTTGATCATGGAAATAATATTTATTAATAACTACAGTTACATAGAATTTAATTTGTAATCAATTAATTAATCAACTACTCGAATTCGTATTTTGTTTCAATGAAGCTTATTATTATTTGGGGCTAGCATAGGAATATTTGTAGGTTCAAGTATAAGAATAATGAAGTTAAAAACTAATTGAATTATAATGAAACTGTGTTGGGAATCATGTATTTACTAGGGAAACCTCGCAGTACTCGGGAAGTGGATTTCAACATATGCCAATGGACCAATCTGTATTTTTGTAATTTCTGATTGCCCCCACTTTCCGAGTACTAAGAGTGTCCGAGGTGCTCCGACATTTTCCTATAATTTTCCATCTGCCTTAAAAGATATGTAATTCTATTTTTAAAATTATTAAATTCTATTTAAATTATTAAAAACAATAAGAAGTAGTTTTACGGAATCTTCTCCCTAACTATCAAAATTAAATGTTAAATTATGTACGAAAAGATAACTTTTAGTTTTCACCTATAGGAATTAGGGACCCTGTTTATGGACCCTCATTCATGGATGCAGAAAAGCTACTCTGTGAACATATTAGAGTTATAGCTACCGTATAGCTACTTATCAAAAAATGTGAATAGACACAATCAATATGAAAGCATACAAACACCAATTATTTAAAAGGAAACAGTGCCTCAAACAGTAGCTCTAAAATTACACTGGGTGAAAATGAAATCCAAATTTCAACAGAATGATGGTACATGTTATCACAGGTAGCGTACACATTTTATTAATTAATAGATAATGTACAGTGAAACACCTAGTTGGTAAATGTGATGTTTATATTGTCTAGACTAGAGTGTGGTGACAGCTTAGACTTTAGAGGTTTAGAGTAATAATATTTAGGGTCAAACAAATCAAACTAGTTATAAAAAAATAATTAACTTTATTTCCAATATTTTATATCCTTTTTGAATATTCTCTTTATTTTCTTCATCCATTACATGTTCAGAATTGTTTTGATGAGAAATACTCTATTTCTATTATTAGTAAGTATTTGTCAATGTGAATTATTAAAGGTCATCTCCAGGCTCCGGTAAAAAAATGAGTTTATAACATAATATTATAGAACTAAGGTCTACGATCATTTTTCTGCAAACCGCATACAATTCGGTTCGGTATATATTTCATAATATGTTTTTAAAGTGTTTTAATACTCTGTGAGCAACAATTGAGCGAATCACTAATCTGATGCCCAAGAAGAAGATTGTACACTCTTTGTATATGCTACCAAATTCGATGCGATTTGCAGCAAAATGATAAGAAACATTAGCCTCGTTGAATAAGGCATTAAAAATATTTGCTTGGAGGGGACCTTTAAATATTTTATCTTTATTTATAATTGCTGAATTGTAATAGTTAATAGATCAAGAGTAGCTGCACCATTGCATGGTATATTCGAGTTGTCAGGTTCTCAATTAACGCACACTATTTTTTATTACTTTACTAATTTCAACTGTAATTTGAAAAGTGAATCGTGTAGGTAGGTACGCAGATCTTCTTAGGATGAAATGAAACAGTCTCTCTTGAAATAATATTTTCTAGAGTTTTACAGGGCCAACTCTGGTATTTCCAAGATTAAATGCCGCATATGAATTGTATTTTGACCTATCAATTTATGTGAGAAAAATGTGCGCCAAATAGATGCTCTACTGAAGATGAGTACCTGCTTATTAAAATTCAGTTGGCTGCATAATTATTATTGGTTAATTTATTTACCGTTTTAGATTTAACAAATCAACTATATTCATTATCCTTATTTTCGAATATTCATTACATCCAAAATTTTTTTTACCTAAGTCATTGATTTGTAATTAACTGGGTACAGGAACATATTATTACATACTATCATGGATTATATAATCTTTTGACCTTGAAATTATCATTCAGATTAATTTGAAAATTAATTTGTTTCAAACGCGAACCGACTCACGTACAAACTTATGTCTCTGTTATTCCAAGCCATTTGAGATTGCTTGACATTTCTATGATTTGTTGCTATTTATATTTATGTTATATATTAAATAATGTAATAAAGTTTATCGATGTACACTTTTTTCTATTTGGAATAGATATATATTCAATTAATTGTCTCCCCTGTTAACTGCTGTAATAATTTCTATTCGCCTATACTATATAATATATTATACGAGATTGAAGTCAATGAACTAGGTATTACATGTTTGATGTTTACAGAGGCAGACTGCAGGAAGTTAGGAACTGGTAAAGTGTTCTCCATGAAATCCTCAATTTTGGCTAATGTTCTCCATGAAATACATGTAAATGTCACGCGCGTTTGAGACTTGAGTGATCTGACCTATCCCTATCGTCCGATATCGCTGCTCAATCTATTGATCAATAGTTTGTGCAGCCATCGATCGATAGCGCAACCATCGATCAATTGCTGCGCGTTTGAATGATATGATTTTTTTAGTTTGTACCTACATCAAATTGGCACATTTTCCATGTTCCAAAGTGTGGCAGAAAAGTCGCCAGTTTAGTGAGAAAATGGATCCAGGTCGCCACATTTAAGGTAGTACTTTAAAGGAGAAATTTGACTTCCTAGACTCCTAAGTCCTAGTGAAGATTTTACACTTGGAAATGTCTTTATGCTTCATGCCTGATGCATGTGCATCTCTTGAGTTGAGACTATTTAGGGAGTGATTTACCAAGTAATAAAGCATGTCCAAACTCGCCATTTTAATGGTGAGTTTGTGACAGTTATTTTGAGCCCTTGAAATGCAAATGGTGAGTTTTTTCTATTTTTCTCCTATGCTACAATGTTATTTTGGAGAGAATTTAGGAAAATTTATTAATTTTGGAGTGAATTTGTTGAATTTTGGAGAGAGCTGGAGAGACAAATGGTGAGTTTATGAGACATACTATTTTACTTTGGTGATTTACTCCTTATTTACATGTTTTTCAACTTATTTAACCCCTCAAAAGTTGCCAATATACTGGTGACCCACTCTGGAGGAATGTACCTAAGGGCTAAGGCTAACAGATTACAGATGAATTTTAGAGGCTAAATGCTGCGGATTATACAGTTCCCATTAATTTATCACTGTATTTTAAGGTTTGCTAAACTCCAACAGAGTAATTAATCCATCAGAAAAGACCCCTTTTTCCAGAGTGGCCCAGATTGTATTTGGTGGTAAATTCCAATGATATCTCGGGAGATATTCAGTTTCTCTAATAAAAAAATTCTTGCAATATCTGAGGATATTTAGGCCAAGTAAAATAGTATGTCTCATAAACTCGCCATTTGTCTCTCCAGCTCTCTCCAAAATGGTCAAATTTTCATAAATTCTCTCCAAAATAACATTGTAGCATAGGAGAAAAATAGTTAAACTCGCTATATTTGCATTTGAAGGGCTCAAAATAACTGTCACAAACTCGCCATTAAAATGGCGAGTTTGGACATGCTTTATTACTTGGTATTTAGGTAGCTATTAATTCCTATATTAGTATATTACCATTAATTTTTGCCAGTCTGCAGAATATGTGAGATATTTGGGATATTCTCTCCGAACAATTTTGAATTAATTCCTATATTTACATTAATTTTGCTACGAACACTTTTGAATTAATCCCTATATTTACATTAATTTTGCTACGAACAAAATAAGAGATCTCTACGAACACTTTACCAGTTTCTGCAGACTGGAATTTTTGGAGGGGAAAGTGGAAAAATGTTGAAGGACTAGACAAATGGATGAAAAATGTTGACAGCTATTTCTCAGATTTTTGAAAAAGTCAAGGAGTTCAGTGCACAAATACAAACTGGAGAGTGGCTGGCGACTTTGTCCACACTTTAAAACATGGCACATTTTATCCCGGATACGGGATATCAATCGATAGCGCAAGTTCGCAACCATCGATCTATTTCTGCGCGTTCCCAGTCTGCAGAATATGGAACATTTTTCCAAGACTCTCTGCGAGAGTTTTTGATTGAATTTTTAGAAATTGGAAATCTCTGCAGTCTGCGGGAGATCTTGAATTAATTCCTATATTACCATTAATTTAGCTGCGGGAGATTTTGAATTAATTCCTATGTTACCATTAATTTAGCTGCGGGAGATTCAGAATCTGCTGCGGAGAGTCAGAGAGTAGCTCTCTCTCAAATTAAAGTCTCTGTGGGAGAAGAGACACATTCTGCAGACTGGGTGCATTCTAATGATACAGATTTTCTTAGTTTATTCATTTAATCCAGTCTGTATTTTTGTGGTAAATTATTCTACCCGGATCCACCGACACGGACATGTCGACTGATCAATACTCAATAGGGTTACGCAGGTATATTGCGGCCCTTTAATTTTTAATTGCGGCCTTCTTAAGCCAGTCTGTATTTGGTGCACAAAATCCCACTGACTTTTTCAAAAAGCTGTAAAAATTCACCATAAATTTTCAGTAATTTGGCTGATCCTCCAACATTTTCCAAATTTATCCTCCGAAAATTATTGGTAACATAGGAATAAATAGCTAAAGATCCACCGACTTTGCCAGAATATTATATTCAAAGGGGGGAAAATTCCACTGAAATGTCGATGGAATTTACCACGAAATACAGACTGGTTCTCAAGAGAGTCTCTAAAACATTCTGAATCGAAATTACACTTAAAAGTAGCATAGCTACCAAAAGAAGCGCAGTACATGCTATAATTTATTAGTTTAAGTTTTTGATGTGTGTTTTGAAGCTATGATGTTTCTGTTGTTAATGTTGGAGGCCGCAGTTAGTTAGTGTGCGGCAATTTACCTGCTTGACTCTAGTATGCGCTGCCATCGATCGATAGCGCAACCATCGATCGATTGTTGCACGTTTGAATAATATGATTTTTTTAGTTTGTATGTCTAATTAGCCCATTTTATCGCAGATATCAATTATCAATTGATAGCGCAACTATGGATCGATTTCTGCGCTTTCA
The DNA here is from genome assembly GCA_947561585.1 of Caprella mutica. Classification (NCBI taxonomy): domain Eukaryota; kingdom Metazoa; phylum Arthropoda; class Malacostraca; order Amphipoda; family Caprellidae; genus Caprella; species Caprella mutica. The sequence continues at coordinate 112,609 of CANNZV010001340.1, forward strand.
AATGATATGGATTTTCTTAGTTTATGCATTTAAATAATTGTTTTGTTTGTAATGGAAAGTATTGTCTTTTTAAACAATTTTTTTTATATTTAATAAGGCAACCGCCAACCATCAGTCGATTGTTGAGCATTCGAATGATATGGATTTGTTAGTTTATGCATCTAATTATTACATTTAATAGAGCAACCATCAGTCTATTATTGAGTGTTTTTATTTTTATCTACACCTCTGACTGAAAGTTTACTATAGTTACCCTCAAAATTATAATTATTATAGTTTTCTAAATTCTATGATAAATTTCATTTTCTATTCCAAATTAAACATCTCAATCAAAGAATGAAAGTGTGTACCATGTATAAGAGTATGTCATTTAAAGCCAATTAATTGGCTTAGATTTGATTCGGAATCATTTGAAAATTTTGAATTAATTCCTATGTTCCATGTTAATATTGGCTTAAAATCTTCAAAAAATGAGCCAAATTGGCTTGGCTTAGATTTTTGTGAAATTTTGGCTCAAAATTTGGCCTACAATTTTCCAGCCTCTGAAACATGGAGTGTGTAGTATATGCATTGGGCCACCAGGGGCTCTATCCTGAAGCTGTCTGTGGTGAATGGAAGAGAAGAGGGGTGGCGTCCCTTGGAACTGTTGTAGTTTGGATTATGGATCGTCTTTTTTCATTTTTACCATGTTTATCATTTTTTTTAACGCTACTTGCAGTTTTAGAGGATAACGCTAGGGTTTTGCTCTTCAACTACGAGGTCTTAGAATTTTGTGTTAGGTAGGCTCGTAGGCTTCATTTACTATCACCTCTTCATTTTCCTCTTCCATCCCTGAGTGCAGCCACCGGTGCTTGTGTCCCATTTCTTCACATTCCTTGGTAAGTGACTGTATTCACGGAGTAGCTTTTCTGCATCCATGAGCATTGTCACCGACGGTGGTAAGTGACTTTTTTCATGGAGCAACTTTCCTCTCTGACTGCTTCTTCCAGTCCCTTGTATTTAATTTCCTTTTGACGTCAGCGATATGGGCTTTGGTTCCGAAGCAGACGTTAAACCCCCTAATAAATTATATGCATTGGATTCAGCATTCAGGTAACCGTGTCATAAATTTGATACAACAATACGGTCAATGAACAATAATTATTAAATTCACTCCATAGGGTCATGCAGCCTGCAGGTAAATTGCGGCACTTTAATTTTTAATTGTGGCCCTCTCAAGAGAGTATCCAAAACATTCTGAACTCTAGTTTGTATTTGGTGCACAAAAACCTGCAGACTTGTTCAAAAAGCTGAAAGTGTCCACCAACATATTTGGCTGATCCACCGACATTTTCCTCATAAAATCACTGAAAATTAATGGTAACACCGTAACATAGGAATTAATAGCAAAAAATCCACTTACATAGCAAGAATTTAATTTTCAATGGGGAAATGAATTACAGTCTGGTCTGAACCGAAATTACATTAAAATGTTTCATAGCTATCGAATGAAGTGCAGTGCATGATATAATTTAAGTTTTTAACATGTGTTTTGAAGCTATGATGTTTCTGTTGTTAGATTCCGCAATTAGTTAGTGGGCCGCAATTTACCTGCTTGACCCTATATCATTAATCTTATTTAAATTATGTTTAATTACCTATCTAATAGATCATACGCTGGTGCGCCGCTCAGCTTTTAGATATGTATTGCTGAGCTGGCAAATTGTATGCCCATTTTTGAGTGAATATTTCACATAAGTTCTGAGTCAAGCCAATTAAATTTGGCTTATTTTAGAAAATTCCAAGCCAAAATCAAAATGTGAACATAGGAAATAATTCAAGATTTTAAGACAATTACATTTATAATCAAATCATGAACTGTAGGTAAATTGGTCATTTGTACTTTAGATCTCCCTCTGATTTTCGACATCTTGACACTTGATATAGTTAGTTAAAACTTAAAAGGAACCATTTTAATATGTTTTTCAGGAATACCATTTGTTGTGTAAATGCTTCGTTTTGAAGATTCCAGTCTGCAAAGGATGAGTAATCCAGGATGGAGTTGTGAAGTTTATCAAACAACTGTTGAGGCCTTGAAATTGGCCTTCTGAAATATCTGGCAACAATTTTCCCAGTCTCAGCCAGTCTGGAAAATACCTTAAGCTAACAGATAAATTTTAGAGGCTAAATGCTGTGGATTTAGATTATGTAGTTTCCACTAATTTTTTACTGTATTTTAGGTTGACTAAACTCCAACAGAGTAATTAATTCATCAGAAAAGACTACTTTTTCCAGAGTGCCGCTCAGGCCAGTCTGCAGAACATGCGAGTTATTTGGGATATTCTCTCCCAACAATTTTGAATTAATTCCTATATTTACATTAATTTTGCTACAAACACTTCTGAATTAATCCCTATATTTACATTAATTTTGCTACAAACAGAATAAGAAATCTCTACAAACACTTAACCAGTTTCTGCACTGCCAACTAGCAATTTTCCAATTAATTCCTATGTTTACATCAAAAATTACATTCAATTATTGGAGAGTTTTTTTATATTTTGAATTAATTCCTATGTTTACATTTATTTTTCTGTGAACAGAATAAGAGAACCAGTTTCTGCAGACTGGGGTTAGGTTAAGTTTGGGGTTCTGGAAAGATACATTTCCAGTTTATTTCAGATATAACATCGAAGATACGTATTTCGGGGCCACTCTGGAAATTGTGGTCTTTCCTTATGAATTGATTACTACGTTGGAGTTTAGAAAACCTTAAAATATACTATTAAATTAATGAGAACTGTATAATCTAGAGCTGCACCGATATCATAATTATTGCCGATACCGATACGAGTACCGATACTAGGTTTTGGTAATCTGCCGATACCGATACTTAAAACTAACCGATATTCTGATACCGATATTTTTTAATTATTATTATTAATTTTATGTACCTATATATTAAATGTACCGAATCTGATTCAATAGTATCAGATTCAGCGAGTCAAATATGAACCGTATAATGTACGTACTACGTAGGTATGCACAATCTATTATCTACCAATGAGCTACCAAATACTTCTGTTGGAAGCATTGATAATGTATGAGTAGAGTAGTGCTAAGAAACCGGATGTAATGAATTGGTATATTTGCGGCTTCGTCCAGTTTGTTTTAAATTTAATATTAATAAGTTTCAAGTATTATAATCATTGTTTATAATCCAAAACATGATTAATTTAATTCATTTAACTGTTATTCTTTATACTCTACTTATATTCATTGAGTAGCAACAACTTATTATATATAACCATTTTAGTACAAGTTTGATGCATATCTGATTCTGTTTGGAATATACCTACTTATAGCGCATCATCAGACAGCCATTTTGTTTACAAACTTACGTATATCACGGTACGTGAGCTTATGATTTATAAATTTAAATCATACGTTTTTAAAACTTAATAAATTCTTACCACCTATTTAATCATTATAATCATAATACATCTGTCATAATTGGTTCAGTTGCCTGTCTGAACATGTTTCATTTTCAGTTTATTGATGTCTGCTGCTGTTAAACTTAAGAAAAGACACTTTATACAAAATTAATTAGTTATGATGATATCCATGATATATTTTTTCAACCATAGAAACTAAAGCAACAAAAGATGTAATAAGTAAATTTTTGATAAAAATAAGACTTTTTAATAGTGGTATCGGCATTTTTTAATTAATATTTGCCGATCCGATATCAAGTACCGATACCTAAAAAATGGCCGATACAACGAGTACCGATACAGATAGTATCTGTACAGCCCTAGTATAATCCACAGCATTTAGCCTCTAAAATTCATCTGTTAGCCTAGAGTAAAACTAAGGTTCCCATGCTAATACATGTAATGCTTAATTTATCATGAAATAAAACTTGAAATTCTTATCTTTGAAATGAAATCTATTTCAAATCTTCTAGCAATAATAGTTTACAAATTACAATCCTTTTAAATCGCCTACTTTTTTTGCGGACACCCTGTATTTATTAATATATTTATTCATATATACTATTATTTATTTATATTTACTAATGGTGATTCATATTCACTAATATTGATTCATATTTATTGATATTTACTAGGTAATACAAAATATTAATAATATTTAGCACCTATTACTACTATACTAAAATACTAAATAATGTAAATATACATTGATAATAGTAGCTAAATATAAATGAATATCAGTAACAATTAATGAATATTAGTAACTATCAATAATTATTAGTAATTATTAATGAATAATAGTACATTTGATATTGATAATAATTAATATTTGTAAATTTGTAATTTTTGAAGCTCTACTTCAAATTAACTTTTCAAAATTATAATTTTTTTGTACTTTTATATTTAATCTAATGCACCTGTTTGAGCTCAAATATATCCCTTATCCCTGTTAATAGTAGTAAATATTAATTTTTCAACCGATAGCCAAGTGTCAATCTACATTTTTTGTTTGAAGAATTTTTTTTTTCAATTGGGGCCTTTGAGGGCAAGTTCAAGGTCAAAGAGGGTAAATGCTATTTTTCATTCACAAAGTTAAAATAATACAGTTTCGTACACCTAGAAAGATTGCCTAGCTTATTTTGAACAGAAAAACGTGCTGAACTTTTTGTTCTAGGTCTAATAATAAAAAAGTTATGACCTTTCAAAAATAGTTATGTCAAGGCATTTTGCTCTTTTTTCAAAAGTTCACAAGGTTGTAACTTTTGACCTATAAGAGCTAGAGAGCTGAGATTCTTAAAATAGAGTTTTGTGGGCACAAGAAGCCTTTGTACTAACTTTCATGCAAATCTGAGGGGGTGTGGTGTTAACTCTTGATCCACTTGTCCTGTAATGCCCCAATATAGGATTTATAATCATGGAATTCCTCCAATGTGCTTGGCCCTTGCTACCAAATAAAATTGTATTGTATCCAGCTTACTAGTTCTCTTGCAATTCTCTTTCACTCATCTCTATTTTCAATTTAATTTAATTATCTTTCAATTAACTTTATTCTTTTCAGCTGAATTTTCCATTTTCATTATGAAGCACTAAATGATTATGTCAAATAGTAAGAACAGCTCCACAGGATATGATGGATATCCATCATCACAAGAAATCTGCAGGTTAGTTCATTACAAATCAGTGCACCATTTGCTTATAGCTAACGTAAAAATTAAATAGCCCACTTGGTGAGATATATGCACTGTGTGAACTAGTGATTAATGGCAATACTGGAGGCTCCTGATTTGGATTAGGTTAAAATCCAGATTTAGGTTAGCTACATCATTGTGGCCAGAACTGGATATTAGAAGCATCTACATGAAATTGTTTCCAGTTATCTAAATTAAGGCTAATAATTGTTTATTCCGAATCAAAGAGAAGGAGGATGTGGTGTCCAATGACTATTGAAATTTGGATAGTCATTTGAATGCTACTTGCAGTTTTAGAGAATAGTGCTAGGATTGCTAGGTCTTAGATTTGATGTTAGGTAGGCCTCTTTTACTATCACCTATTTTCCTTTCTTGGTATCTAAGTGACGGTTTTCATACTGTAGCTTTTCTGCATACATTAGATTGTCACAGACTGGTGGCAGTTGATTCATTCATGCAACCACTTTTGTTTCTAACTGCTTCTTTGTGATCCCTTGCATGTAGAAATATAATTTCCTTTTGATGTCAGCGATATGAGTTTATGGCCTTTGGCTCCAAAGCGGACATTAAAATCATAATTAATTATGTAAATTAAGTTGAACCATGCAATGAATAATTTGAGATTACTAGTAATATCTTTCCTGTTGTTCAACTCGCTGATCTGTTTCAGAATATGTCACTGTGAGGCAGAGCCTTCCCTACCTCTCATTTCACCCTGTTCTTGCTGTGGCTCACTGCAGTACGTTCACCAGTCGTGTCTCCAGCAGTGGATTAAAAGCTCTGACACGAGACAGTGCGAACTTTGTAAATTTCCTTTTGTTATGAGAACAAAGACAAAGCCACTAAGAAAGGTAATGTTGCTGTGTTTTGACTCTTTGTTTCAATTTTTTTAATTTTCATTCTCTGTGATATTCACCAAGCATCTACATAACTAAAAAATATTCCTTAGTTACTTGCCAGACAAATAATGAACATCACATTAATTATTATTACTTTAAAGGATTAACAAGTCTTCATAAAAACCTATTTCTCTTATATAAAAATGAATGGATAGATGAACATTAGCTAATTAGGAGCAAGTAAAGATAACTGACCACAGTCCGTTATCTTTACTAGGTTACATTCTGGTCCGTTATCTTTACTAGGTTACATTCTGGTCCGTTATCTTTACTAGCTTCATTTCTAGTCCGTTAATTTTACTTGGTTCTCTCATTAAATAATTGACCAATAATTTTTTTTAATTTTTTTATTTATACACCTAGCACCCTTACATTCAGGTACAGGGCCCGGGCCTCCCTGACCCTAACAATTTGCACATTTAAATTCATAAGAATGACTATGTGGGCTGGTTAAGCGAATGCTTCTAGGGCAACCTACATAAAAGCAAAAAGGTAATATATCGTTAAAAAAATCGTGCCAATTTAATACAAAAAAAATACTTATATTCTCAAAAAACAAGCAAAATCAAGCTATCGACAATGCTCAACGTAACATAACTTAAAACACTAGACTGGAAAAACATATTTTCTCTTAAAACTCCTGACACTTCCACACCGTCTCAAAGCCAATGGACCATCATTCCATATTTTAACTCCAGTGTACTTGATTGAGGATTTGGTGTGTTCTTTATCATAAAAAGGTAAAATATAATCTTGTCTATTTCTAGTAAAGTGACTTATGTTGATCCTGATGGGAAATTATCGAAATCAATGTAGAAGTGTCAAAATTCTCTACATTGAAAACCTTATACATATACACACCCACCAAATATACAAACAAATCAGACAATTTCATATCTTTAAAATAAAAGCTGTATGATCCAGGTAATTCAATCAATAAATATAGTGAATTGCTCTCCTTTGAAGTATTTTAAATTTATTTTTACCATATTCAGGTGGATTATACCAAGCTTCAAAGCCATAGATTACATGTGGGTGAATCATAGAATAATAAAGAGATTTCAATACATAATTAGGAACACATTTAGAAAGTTTATTCATTACACAATAAGAATATAATTTTTGAATCATAGATACCACATTAAAGGATTTAAGCAGAACTTTTTTCCATCTTTTTACTATTCTTTCTTCACAACGTCAAAATGAATCACGTTTTTTATCAATTATTTCAATTAATAAAATATGCTAAAATATTGTATAATCATGAATATTATCATTTATAAGGTTGTGTATTTATAAAATACTAAAGCAAATATTATTTTAAACTAAAAGAAGTTTTCTGGTCCATTAACTTTACTAGGGTAATTTCTGGTCGTTATCTTTACTAGCTTCATTTCTGGTCCGTTAACTTTACTTGGTCCCGTGTCTGGTCCGTTAACTTTACTTGGTCCCTTGTCTGGTCCGTTAACTTTACTTGGTCCCGTGTCTGGTCCGTTATCTTTACTTGCTCCGCTAATTATAGATAAAAATCTGATGTAGCTAATTTATTTAGGTACAACTAATCAAAATTGTATGCAGAAATTCAAGCATATCTATGTTTTTTTACCGAGTGTTAACGAATTTCTTTTCTCAGTCTTTTTCTTTCACTATGTTTTATATTATAACTTCGGCACTTGTTCTCAGTGGCGAGCATTGAACATGAAAGATAGAGATGTCTGCAAACTATTTCTCTCTGTAGTTCTAACATTGTGTGGCCTCTTCTCCACCACTTGGTCTCTCTATCTTTTCATTGATGATTTCTCTGAGTTTAGCATTTTGCTGAAGGTGAGTTTAATGTTTGTATGCCACGATGTTTTATTTTTAAAATGTGTGTTTTTGAATCTTCAAGTGGGAGAATTTGGAGCTTGGAACCTTGGAGCGGCGCAGACTGGCTTTTTCTGTTCTGCTCCACGTTGTTGGTATCGGGTGTGTTGTTTGGTCACTTTACGTGTTGGTGGAGAGAGCAGCGCAAGAAGTAACTGTGAGTGCAATTTTCAATGTTTTCTCTTAATTTATATGAAATTGTTGATTATACAGTTTGTTCTTTCAGGGAAAAGAGTCACAGAGATGTTTATTTCACAAAGAAGTTTTCTAATTATGTATTTTGTAATCTTACATATTTGTTATGTAGCTACCCAAACCTAATTTGAAACATCTCCCAAGTATTAGAAATTAGAGATTCACTGGAATATCAACATTGGTAGTATGATGGTAGCTATCTGGTAGTTATGTAATTGCAGCTGTAACAGCTTCTCAATTAGTAAATGATGGTTGTTCTAAAAGATTTTTCTATCAAATCATAAAAAATATAACAGTGGAGTAAAAAATATGACTTGATAAAATTGATTTTCAACTTTATTAGTTCAACATCAAATTAAATTAAGTGCAAACATGCAGGAAAGTCCTGTCTCATTTTATCATAAGTAAGATATACTGTGAAATTACATTTTCTGTCTAAAACTTTGTTTTTCTAATTGTACCACAAGATGTTTTGAAATTGCACCATGTCATGAGTGAAATTTTTGATGATTTTTTTCAATTTGTTGGTTTAACAAACCCTCTAAAGTAAATGTATCTACTCTGTCAGTTTTTTATCCGTCAGTCAGTGGGTATCATAACCTTAGGAGACTTGAGCAAAAAAAATTTTTTTATTTAATTTCAAAATTCTTACTCTGGAAAAAAAATAGTTTTTTTCGTTTTTTGGGGAGTCAAACTGCATCTCTTATGTCAATTTTTGACCTAGAGTGATGGTATGGGTATCATTGTATGAGCAAAGACTTCGGCTACAAAGTTAAACTAGCATAAATTTAGAACTCGTCTTAGATCAAAAGTTATTACGTCACAACTAACTAGGTACGTAATTTTCGAAAATTAAAAAAATTGTAAATTTTAGTTTTTTCAATCCCAGAGGTAAAATTTAAAAAAAGCGGGGTTTATCTTTGCCATCGAATTTTGCCAATTTAATGATACCAGTATCTCAATTCACTGAGGAGATGCATTTTCTTGTAAACTTTAGATGTTAATTAAGAGATACCTTGAGACTAATTTCTATTGCCAGAAGAATTAATTGTGAACGAAATTCGATTAGCTACAGAATGTTCTGCAAGAAATAGTCCATATTATATTTTAGTTATCACATGAAAAGTATTCCAGTTTTCTCATTACCTGCTGTGTGTCTAAGCCTTGTGATAATTTCTTTCTGTTGTAACAGGAAGGTGAACTAAAATGGCCATTCTGGACAAAGTTGTTTGTGGTTGGTGTTGGTTTTGGTGGTGGACTGGTGGTGATGTACATCCAATGCAAGACTTACCTACAACTCTGCCACCGGTGGAAGGCTTTCAATAGGGTAATCTATGTGCAAAACGCACCTGAGAAGGTAAGTTATTCACTTGGTCAAGTTTTAGCTGAATCACTTGCTAAAGTTTTAGCTGAATCACTTGCTAAAGTTTTAGCTGAATCACTTGCTAAAGTTTTAGCTGAATCACTTGCTAAAGTTTTAGCTGAATCACTTGCTAAAGTTTTAGCTGAATCACTTGCTAAAGTTTTAGCTGAATCACTTGCTAAAGTTTTAGCTGAATCACTTGCTAAAGTTTTTGAGCTGAATCACTTGCTAAAGTTTTTGAGCTGAGTCACTTGGTCAAGTTTTTGAGCTGAGTCACTTGGTCAAGTTTTTGAGCTGAGTCACTTGGTCAAGTTTTTGAGCTGAGTCACTTGGTCAAGTTTTTGAGCTGAGTCACTTGGTCAAGTTTTTGAGCTGAGTCACTTGGTCAAGTTTTTGAGCTGAGTCACTTGGTCAAGTTTTTGAGCTGAGTCACTTGGTCAAGTTTTTGAGCTGAGTCACTTGGTCAAGTTTTTGAGCTGAGTCACTTGCTAAAGTTTTTGAGCTGAGTCACTTGGTCAAGTTTTTGAGCTGAGTCACTTGGTCAAGTTTTTGAGCTGAGTCACTTGGTCAAGTTTTTGAGCTGAGTCACTTGGTCAAGTTTTTGAGCTGAGTCACTTGGTCAAGTTTTTGAGCTGAGTCACTTGGTCAAGTTTTTGAGCTGAGTCACTTGGTCAAGTTTTTGAGCTGAGTCACTTGGTCAAGTTTTTGAGCTGAGTCACTTGGTCAAGTTTTTGAGCTGAGTCACTTGGTCAAGTTTTTGAGCTGAGTCACTTGGTCAAGTTTTTGAGCTGAGTCACTTGGTCAAGTTTTTGAGCTGAGTCACTTGGTCAAGTTTTTGAGCTGAGTCACTTGGTCAAGTTTTTGAGCTGAGTCACTTGGTCAAGTTTTTGAGCTGAGTCACTTGGTCAAGTTTTTGAGCTGAGTCACTTGGTCAAGTTTTTGAGCTGAGTCACTTGCTAAAGTTTTTGAGCTGAGTCACTTGCTAAAGTTTTTGAGCTGAATCACTTGCTAAAGTTTTTGAGCTGAGTCACTTGGTCAAGTTTTTGAGCTGAGTCACTTGGTCAAGTTTTTGAGCTGAGTCACTTGGTCAAGTTTTTGAGCTGAGTCACTTGCTAAAGTTTTTGAGCTGAGTCACTTGCTAAAGTTTTTGAGCTGAATCACTTGCTAAAGTTTTTGAGCTGAGTCACTTGGTCAAGTTTTTGAGCTGAGTCACTTGGTCAAGTTTTTGAGCTGAGTCACTTGGTCAAGTTTTTGAGCTGAGTCACTTGGTCAAGTTTTTGAGCTGAGTCACTTGGTCAAGTTTTTGAGCTGAGTCACTTGGTCAAGTTTTTGAGCTGAGTCACTTGGTCAAGTTTTTGAGCTGAGTCACTTGGTCAAGTTTTTGAGCTGAGTCACTTGGTCAAGTTTTTGAGCTGAGTCACTTGGTCAAGTTTTTGAGCTGAGTCACTTGGTCAAGTTTTTGAGCTGAATCACTTGCTAAAGTTTTTGAGCTGAGTCACTTGCTAAAGTTTTTGAGCTGAGTCACTTGCTAAAGTTTTTGAGCTGAATCACTTGCTAAAGTTTTTGAGCTGAGTCACTTGGTCAAGTTTTTGAGCTGAGTCACTTGGTCAAGTTTTTGAGCTGAGTCACTTGGTCAAGTTTTTGAGCTGAGTCACTTGGTCAAGTTTTTGAGCTGAGTCACTTGGTCAAGTTTTTGAGCTGAGTCACTTGGTCAAGTTTTTGAGCTGAGTCACTTGGTCAAGTTTTTGAGCTGAGTCACTTGGTCAAGTTTTTGAGCTGAGTCACTTGGTCAAGTTTTTGAGCTGAGTCACTTGGTCAAGTTTTTGAGCTGAGTCACTTGGTCAAGTTTTTGAGCTGAGTCACTTGGTCAAGTTTTTGAGCTGAGTCACTTGGTCAAGTTTTTGAGCTGAGTCACTTGGTCAAGTTTTTGAGCTGAGTCACTTGGTCAAGTTTTTGAGCTGAGTCACTTGGTCAAGTTTTTGAGCTGAGTCACTTGGTCAAGTTTTTGAGCTGAGTCACTTGGTCAAGTTTTTGAGCTGAGTCACTTGGTCAAGTTTTTGAGCTGAGTCACTTGGTCAAGTTTTTGAGCTGAGTCACTTGGTCAAGTTTTTGAGCTGAGTCACTTGCTCAAGTTTTTGACCTGAATCACTTGGTCAAGTTTTAGCTGAAGTATTGCACCTAACTTTTCGAAAATAGTAGCTAGCTACATCAAATTAACTTTATAATTTGTCATATTTCTTTTAATATCAATGTAATGAAGAAACTTTTTAGTATTGCATTATAAGTATGTTAATAAAAGAATATCATTCTAGGTTCCGATGTGGTATTCAGATTTCCAAGTAATTTCTCCATCCACTAGTGGCAAGTACCGTCGAGCCAGCGTAGACAATAACAGTGAGATTAATATTCCCATGGAAGGAGAAACGGTTAGTCTACGCGAAAACATTGTCACTCACCAGTCTCTGACGGACATAGTCATAGCAGGTAGATTGCCAGACAGGTACACCAACGTAGGAAGGTACATCTCCCCCTCTAAGTCTGTGTCAGACGTTACAGCTGTCCATTACGGAAATAAAAATTTGAAAAAGGCCAAATCCGTGGGAAGTGGTCTACCAAAACCAATCACCCTGTCGGTGTTCAAAACTTCCAAGGAAAGTCCATCCACTAGTGATGATGAAGACGCAGCGTCTGCAGTTGGCGCTAACAAAGAGAGCTCACCTCTCCTGCCTGCTCTGGGAACACGGATTAGCTTTTCTCCCTCCTCCATGCCTCCTAACCTTGTGATCGTCCATGAGAGCGAGGACAGCCAAATTAAAGGTGATATTAATTAGCAATAAAGTCTAGTGGCTACGAAATAATTTTGGTAGCGACTATCAAGAGCTTAAAGCGTTCTACATTTTATGATTTGTAAGTCATTGATAGCTATTTATTAGGTATTCTTTATTCATTGAAGGTAATGATGCAGCTATGCAATATAACTATTAAACTTTAGTGATTTTTAACTGCTGATAATTCGATTCTTATATTACTATACTTTCTTTATTTTACCAAAGTTAAGATTTTATTGCACCTATTCATCGAAACTACGTAAATATATGCTAGTTATTCTTGTTATATCAATATTTGTTGTGATTATTTATATGTTCTCTATAATTCGTTATTTTCTTTATTAGAATTTTTATAACTATTATTTCTTCATTATTTTTTAAAAGTAAACATAAACACTTTATATTATTCTTTATGTTTCAAGGAAATATGATTTTAAAAATTATGTTGTGATAATTTATTAATTTAATTATGATTATGTATCGCTAAATTTATTTAATTCTAGCCATTTTGCCAAATTTTTAGTTTATAAATTCGTACTCTCGTGTCATAAAGCATTATTCTGAAGGATCTCTAAAATAAAAGTGTGTTTTCATCTATAAATTCTTAGTATAAATAGAAAGTTAAATTTTGTACATATGTAAAATACTGTATTTAGTGACTTACGTGTGAGATTGTGACAATGCTAATATATTTAAATAGTGCTCTATTTTTCTACTAATATTTACTGGAACAATCACTTCTATATATAATTAGCAAACTTGGATTGGTTAGTAGTAATCAAGAGTGCGGTTCGTAAAAAGGATTCGTTACTATTTATGCACCTAATTTTCGTGCTAATATTGATATAAAAGCTTCATTTACTGCCTTCTCTTCCATGAGTGATTGCATTACTTTTGTCCAATTTCGTGTTACAGAGCAGCTTGTAAACAGATGTATAATAAAGTAATTACAATGTTCCATCAGTATTCAAGGTACCTTAATCATCAGTTATCTCAATTCCTCTAAAAATTTATTTACCAACTGGCTTATATTGAACCATTCTAATCATGTGCTACAAATTAAAATTAAATACTAGTTTTTTAATACTCAAATTCTCCCAATTGTTATTACTTTGCAGCACATTTGAGATTATATTTAAAAATATAATAATTCGTAATATTTTGTTAGGTAAATTTAATGTATTTCTTCACCGATTTGGTATGGTTGCATAGCCGAAGTAAATTGTTAAATAGTATATTAAATATTCTGTTATGCTAAGAGTTACACCTTAGAAATGGGTGAATAGTTCCTAAATTAACGGTAGAAATATAATTTCTCACTTACCTGATGTAGAATTACTTTTCATGAATGTATTTGAATTATTCTTTTTTTCTGAGAGTATGCTTTCACTAACTTGTTCTAAACGAGAAAGATGACTGGCTTCTCCCAAAAATAAATTTATATAATGGCTATATATATATTGTACAAATTACTTTGTATCAATACCCCTCAGTAAATTTGAACTATATGGAAATTATTACTAATTAAAATGGAGTATAGTGAACGGGTCCCAAAAGTTCTAGAACTAAAATAATAGAAGTTGTCTTGGAAAGCATTTAATACTATCAAACCTAGATACATTTATAGCTTTATTTCATTACGTCCTAAGCCGACAAGGGGCTTAACATTAGGGAATTTACCGCTACTAATTCTTAACATTCCTGAAAAAGAAAGTACATAGCTACTTCATATGGATAAAAACAGTTAGTATAGAGCACAGTCTCACATGACTGTAGCTACCAGTTGAATACATTCAAAACAATGGAATTTAAAGATGTGAAAACATTATAGTTGATAAACATTCTGATATGTAGAACAAGTTAATTCTTCGAATAACCAATAAAAAGTGTTAACACTCAATAGATTTAAATTGACAATCAACGGATCAACTCTTTGTGTGTAATGTTACATATAAGGTAAGTTACGAATTAACGGTCAGTATCACATTTTCGGTCATATTTATAATTTGAAAAAATAATATAATACTAATTTTTTAATTTGGTATTATGGATACTAATGAAAATTTAATAATTATATCGTTTTTTCTTATATGACCGAAGATGTGAAACTCACCGATAATTCATAACTTACATATTTCACACTATTTCTTCATCTAAAGCATTTATGGATACATTTACTAAATAAATTAGATTTTACTTACTAAATAGATGTAACAATACCTTCCAGTATACAGGGTGCCGCAGAATTTTTGGGCACATTTTGACATTTTTTAGCAAAGGTTAATAGCAACATATAATTCATCTTTGAATGGTACCAGTTTTATCTTGAACACTCTATTGCATATAATAAAAACGGTAGAGGCCTACAGGTACGTTTAGCAGGCAGCAATCATTTCGATGATCGCCAAGTAATAGAAATACATTGAACTTGTGTTCAGTGATAATCGCTCGTTGCAAAACAGCCCCAGAGCCTTCTAATCGCAGCATGCAAAACGTACCTTAGTGGTGAAGACTAATCCCTGTATCTACATTGATCAGTAATATTTATTTCAATAGAGAAAGATAGACTATTTTGTTCATAGATATAAGAATTTCTCCACATTATCCCTATAAAAAGGTCAATAGCTTCTTTCGGAAAATGTACTATTAACGTTCTGAGTTATCGGTCAGTTCCACATTTTAGCTGATCGAAAATGAGGAACTGTCTGATAATTCGTAACATACCCTATGATTGTCTACTCAAATTCAGAGAAAACTTAAAACACATTAGATATTTCAGTGCAGAAATTGACACCACTTTTCAACTGATTGTAATCTACTAAAACCTTTCCATTATATAATGAACACTAAAGCAACAGTTTAAAAGGCCGAACACACGCAGGGTTGTTTCCAAGTCTTTCCACCAGATTTTCTGCTAAGCTCCTCCTACTTTTTCCACAAGAATATAAGAAAAAAACTATATAAATAATAATTATACGATTTATATAGTTTTTTCTTATATTCTCGTGGAAAAAGTAGGGAGGAGCTTAGCAAAAAGTCTGGTGGTAAGACTTAAAAACCCTTCGTGTGTACGGCCCTTAATGGAATAGTGGTATCAATACCTTGTTGCACTAGCTATTTCCTGACCAGGTATCATTAATTAGAATATCTAAGCAGGTATGCATATAGTAATCCTATTTATTTTAGCAAACAATAATACAAAGTATTTTATCACAATATAAACTAACCAGCAAACATCACTCTACGCTACTTCTCTCTGCAAGATATTTATTTCTAAGCTACAATTCTTTCCTTGCAAGTTAGTCTAAGGCCGCGCCTACTACCACCAAGATCTGCATTACCGGCAGCTCCAGCCGGACTCACGTCCAGGCCTTCTGCGCTCAGCGCGTTCACCAAAAGAAAGATTGTAAGATAGTCACAGCACACACCAAAATCAGTTTGTAACAGTGCATATCAGGAGTGCCTGATTTAAAACATACTCGTGTGAGATCTGACATCACACTGAAGCACTCAACTTGGAAGATCTTTGAAAATCTATCTCTCTTTCAGTGTGCGCTCCAGATAGTATTACCCAGTTCAATCTTACTATCTTTCTTACCCTCCCTCTCTGAAAGATATTCTAAGCTACTCTTCCTCCCTCTCTGCTGCAAGATATTCTAAGCTACTCTTCCTCCCTCTCTGCAAGATATTCTAAGCTACATTCTCTGCAAGATATTAATCACCTACAAGTGCAAAGGTATCTAATTTATGTGCATTTGACACACCTCTTACTGTACCTATTTATTTACCACTACGTATCACTCACAAAATAGTCTATATATTTTCCACGGCTTCTTTAACAACTCACTAATATCGCTGACGCCAAAAGGAAATTAAATACAAGGGACTGGAAGAAGCAGTCGGAAAGAAAAGTGGCTCCATGAACAAAGTCACCTACCACCAGTCTGTGACTAAGCTCATGGATGCAGAAAAGCTACTCCGTGAATACAATCATGGAAGGAAGAGGAAAATGAAGGGTGATAGACAATGAAGCCTACAAGTCTACCTAACACAAAATCTAAGACCTCGTAGTTGAAGAACCCTAGCGCTATCCTCTAAAATAAAAATATAGTAAAAATTAATTTTCCAAATTACAACAGTTTGGGAAGAAGCAGCACCTTTCACTACAAGGTGCTCAAAAACAGAATGGTTAAATGATTAGTGGGCTATCTGTAAATAGGCATCATTGCACCCAAATGAATTTAGTCCGAAAAAAATGTAGATAGCTATTCATTTTAAAATGAAGGAGGTTGTTATTAGCAGATAGCACACTAATCACACCGTTCAAATACCATATCTTATCAACACGTTAGATATCAATAAAATGTATCACATTAAAGTGTAACTACAGTAATTTTATTTGGTAAAGCAGGCTGTGATTTTCTAGAGGAAGTCAGGCGCAATATTCCTAATTGAAGAAAGCTTATAAAGCCAATTAGTATTCACTTAATAAATACTGATTGAAGGGTTTTTATCAACAACATTAAACTCTACTAAAATTCACTTCTTTTTAATAGTAGGGAAAGAGTAATTTGAAGACTGTTTTCAAATTATTACCCACAACTTTCTTTTACTACCTACAAATTTATTAACTAATCTAAATAACTGGATAAGAGGACAGAATTATCCAGTTTTGAAGATTACCCAAAAGTTAGAAAATCTATCCCCACACACACATTAGGACCCGAACCCTCGACACGCTAGAGAAACATCCTACCTTAACAGCGTTGGAGTGGGACTCTGCACTGCAACCAATGAAAGTTCTTAGAGCCTTTGAAATCATATTGTGACGTAGGAGAGAAACCTTCCCATTGGCTCAGCAGTAATGACGTCATAATAAAAACCCTCTTTCAACTCTTACGTCACAATAGCAATTCAAGATTGCGTCAACTAGACTTGAAATTCTCTTCCATTTGTCCCATTGAAATGACATCCTTTGACTTACCAAAGACAAAACAGTTACAACAGTTCTGTTTCGGCGAGAGGATGTACAGCTAGTAAAAAATATATTTAAGCTGATAGTACTTAACCTAAGTAAATGCTTCAACAATTTTCAATATATATAAATATGCCTAGGCTCAAACAAATATCTATTTCTTTTTCTTAGGAATTAATTCGAGGCCTCTGATGTATTTCTTGGGTATATTATAGGTATCTGAAAAAAAGAGGGCAATTAGTGCATGAAAATTACTAGGTGATAAATAGCAATAGAGTAATGATTGTGATATCCAAAGTTTATATCATCAAGTTCCCACTATCCACTCACTAAGTACTATAGTAATTTCACACTATCCACTCACTAAGTACTATAGTAATTTCCCACTATCCACTCACTAAGTACTATAGTAATTTCACACTATCCACTCACTAAGTACTATAGTAATTTCCCACTATCCACTCACTAAGTACTATAGTAATTTCCCACTATCCACTCACTAAGTACTATAGTAATTTCTCACTATCCACTCACTAAGTACTATAGTAATTTCACACTATCCACTCACTAAGTAGTAAGTCTCCACTTACCATTCACTAAGTAGTAAATCCCTACTCTCCATTCACTACTCACTAACTAGTAAGTACCAAGTAACACTAGTAGTAAGTCCCTATTCCCTAACTCCCCAGTCTCTACTTCCAAGTACTAAGTCCCTACTCACTAAGTTGCAAGTCCCTACTCTCCATTCTCTACTCACTAAGTAGCTAGTAACTCTCTACTCACTAAGTAGTAAGTCGGCACACTCTGCCGTAGCATTCCCCTGCACCTGCACCATCATACTGGCTGGTGTTCTGTTAACAGTAGACATCACAGTAGAACTAGCAGCCGCCATCTTGTTCAGCTTGTGAGACAACTCCTGCTCGTCTATTCCGAAGCTGCTGAGGTTGTAAACTTGAGTCACCTGCAAATAGAGCACTAATGGAGTTAATAGAGCACTAATGGAGTTAATAGAGCACTAATGGAGTAATTAAAACACTACTATACAGAATTGTGGTGGGGACATTGGACCTTACTTGACCTTCTATGGTCCATTATAACGTTTTCTCTTCAGTACATGGACTAAATAAGGTGAGTTAAATAAAAAGATCAGATGACAAAGCAATCATTATAGTTCAGACGGTATGCTTTAAAGTGTGTAAATTTGAAGATGAATCGTTGACAAAGTGTAATTCAATTAAATCCTTTATGGTAATTACACATCAGCTCTTAAGAGCCACAGTAAATTTGAAAAATAAATTAAATTTAAAAATCGGATTGGAAATGAAAATCATTTCTATGCTCAATATTAAATAAATTATTCACAACCAGATTTATGAAAAAGTTTTGATAGAAATGTATAAACAATTTAATCATTTGGCTATAGAACTCCAAATCCATGTACGAAATTAAACGAACCAATTTTGATTAAAATTGGAAATTCCTGTGAATAACAATAACCACCTATAGTAACTAAATTTCATCGGAGATAAGATAAGAAACTCGTTCAGCTACTAATTTTTAAATAAATTTTCTTTCAATATAATTTTACTGTCCTAATAAATACGGCTTTAACTTTAGTGAGCTGTCATTATGAGTTTAATATATTTCTTTCTTTATTATATTATATTGAAACAAATAACTTAAAATAAGTGATATATTGAATAATTTAGGAGATATTCCACCAAGACTCACTATTTTGTTGCCTGATCTTTTAGCAACGGACATCTCTATAGGTGTAATTTTGCCTTTCTTAATCTGAGTCTCAAAACCTGGCCTCGATATTCTCACAGCGGGATTCATGCGACCAATCAACCTAAAAAGAAGAGAAAGAAATTAAATGGAGATAGGTAGCTAATACAATAATTTCTAATTTGATGGAGAATACAATATGTGAGATATCTTATTCATATATTGTATGATTTCTACCTTTCAATTATATTACAGCGAAGGTAATTTTAACACCTTAGGATTATTTGTTTCTTTTGTTCAATTAAAATGACTGTTATAATCATTGTTATAAAATTTAGTTATTGATTGACATTAGATAAAGTATTTAGTTAGCCCACTCCCACCTGTTCTTCCCCAATTCCCACCTGTTCATGACATCATTCCAGGGCAGTTCCCTAATCAACCCCTCCTTAGGCTTTGTCACAGCTCCAGACAGGGGAGGCTCTAAGATCACATGTTTGGTGGTGGGATTGATGTACTTGTGACGCTTCACGAAATTAGTCACAGCGTCTCTGATTTCTTTCGTGTCCATCACTGTACCTTTCCTGAAAATGAAACAACTGCCGTCATTTAAGGAAGATGATGTACCTAAATGTGGTTATGAATTGTCTAAAACAAAGATAGACTACCATACAACTAACGGTAAAACAGAGTGTAAAATAAAACTGACGGAGGAGAATTGATAGTAGCAAATATAGATGAGGACCCAAAAGGTTAGAGGATCTAGTTTCTATCTTGCCATATCTTGTTTTAGATCATTGAAAAACAGTGAAGTTCCACAGATATGAAGTATTAGTTCATATCTCTGGTGCACTAGATAGTTTTCTATGAATAAAATCTTAAGAGAACTATGTTCACTGAGGGATAAGTAGGACGCAATTCTTTATGTAGCTACATCATTTTCTATAATCTAAACATAGAAAATAATTCAACACTCGAGTGGTCCATAACTAAGTAATTTTACTGTTCTATCATAAATATAGCAGCAACACTCACGGTTTGGCGCATGTCCTGAAGAATTCGTGAGTGTCTCCTGAAACTACATACACTACATCGAATGTTGGGGGCACGAATTGAGACTCAGAGGAAGGGTTGGCCTTCACAGATGTTTCGGCCTGTGAAGTAATAGATGGGGTGAAGTTTGAATTGCACAATATCACTAAGTCACAAGAGAATACCTAGTGAGTAAAATAGGTTTACTTATTGTCACATTCATTTTGTGGTAACTTTTGTTGCAATACCAATTTATTCCAGTTTATCCAATACTTATGGTTGCTCACCTTATTTACCTAAAAAATGACACTTATACCTAAAAGATGTGGTACAACTCACCTTATTATACCTAAAAGATGTGGTACAACTCACCTTATTATACCTAAAAGATGTGGTACAACTCACCTTATTATACCTAAAAGATGTGGTACAACTCACCTTATTATACCTAAAAGATGTGGTACAACTCACCTTATTATACCTAAAAGATGTGGTACAACTCACCTTATTATACCTAAAAGATGTGATACAACTCACCTTATTATACCTAAAAGATGTGGTACAACTCACCTTATTATACCTAAAAGATGTGATACAACTCACCTTATTATACCTAAAAGATGTGGTACAACTCACCTTATTTACCTAAAAGATGTGATACAACTCACCTTATTATACCTAAAAGATGTCACGCGGGGATGTTCAAAGTTTACAACCACAATCTTCTCAACTCCTTTTGCCTCCTGACGAACAACCAAAATGTTTTCTTCCTCCATGGCTTCAAGAAACTGTGACGAATAGAGAAAATAGTGATGACTTTGTAACTAATGTTGATGAGAGTAGCCATGTGAAAGATGTGCTTCTTTTTGAAGAGGTTAGAGGTTTTACAGAGCGACACAAAAAGATTTACCAATATTTTCAGAATTATAGTCAACTTAATCCTACGTTGCGTTTCTTTACTATTTTAGGTTATTGGCCACCATATAGAGCTACCTACCTAACATCAAGGAAGGTGTAAAGTTAACGGACAACTTCATCTGAATATGTTGCTGGAAAAAATCCTTCCTTCACTCCAATAAACGCGAGAAAACTAAGAGAATACTACACTACAGCTAAATAGTTACCTTAGAGAATTTTTTATATGAAGTTTTCTTGACCTCGAGGGTTTGATCGTCAGGAATGGCGGCCCTGACGTGATTGGCGTAGAAGGTGGAGCAGAGGATGGGGAGGGGAAGCTTCTTCTTACTCTGGACGATAGCCTTCAGGAAACAGTGCAGCAGGAGGGAGTCCATTGGATTAGAATCTGGGGGAGAGAGGGGGGTGAGAAATATGGGGAGGGGGGATATGGGAGAGGAAGTGAGAAATATGGGGGAATATATTAATTTATTAGGGGTTTAAATCTTGCTTCACCCATTTTGTTGACTGTATCGCTGATGACAAGAGGAAATTAAGTACAAGGGACTGGAAGAAGTGGTCAGAATGGGAGGTGGCTTCATGAACAGTCGCCTACTACCGTCGGTGACAATGCTCATAGATGGAGAAAAGCTACTCCGTGAATGCAGTCACTTACCAAGGAATATGATTAAAAGGGTCACAATTACCGGTGACTGCATTCATGGATGGAAGAGGAAAATGAAGAGGTGATAGTAAATAAAGCCTACGAGTCTACCTAACACAAAATCTAAGACCTCGTAGTTGAAGAGCATAACCCTAGCGCTATCCTCTAAAACTGCAAGTAGCGTTAAAAGGGGGAGGGGGGGGGGAGAAAGAAGGAGAGAGAGATGAAATAAATCTGAGAGAGGGGGAGGTAATAAATCTGAGAGAGGGGAATGTAATAAATCTGAGAGAGGGGGAGGTAATAAATCTGAGAGAGGGGGAGGTAATAAATCTGAGAGAGGGGGAGGTAATAAATCTGAGAGAGGGGAATGTAATAAATCTGAGAGAGGGGAATGTAATAAATCTGAGAGAGAGGGGAATGTAATAAATCCGAGAGAGGGGGAGGTAATAAATTTGGGAGAGGGGGAGGTAATAAATCTGAGAGAGGGGGAGGTAATAAATCTGAGAGAGGAGGAGGTAATAAATGTTGGGAGAAAAGTGTTCTCTCCGTAATGACAATAGCTATATATATTTTAATAAATTGATTAGTTTTTACATCTCCGTAGTAACAATAGATATATTATATACATAATATTAATATATTTTAATAATTTGATTAGTTTTTAAATTTATATTAGTAACCTATATTTTAATTCTATATTTAATTCGAAAATCTTGCCTTATAATTAATAACCTCTATAGCTACTTACTAATAACATCGCTATTTTATAATAAAGCAGGAAGCCATCAAACTCTACAGGATCATCAATTTACTCACATAATGATAAAAACAAGCATCCATTGAGTGAAACAATGCAAATTGAAGCAAAAACAAGAATATAAATTAAGAGTAAAACTGCATGGGAGCAAGTAATGATAACGAACCAGAAATTAACCTAGTAAAGTTAACGAACCAGAAATTAACCTAGTAAAGTTAACGGACCAGAAATTAACCTAGTAAGTTAACGGACCAGAAATTAACCAAGTAAGTTAACGGACCAGAAATTAACCTAGTAAGTTAACGGACCAGAAATTAACCTAGTAAGTTAACGGACCAGAAATTAACCTAGTAAGTTAACAGACCAGAAATTAACCTAGTAAGTTAACGGACCAGAATTTAACCTAGTAAAGTTAACAGACCAGAATTTAACCTAGTAAAGTTAACGGACCAGAATTTAGCCTAGTAAAGTTAACGGACCAGAATTTAGCCTAGTAAAGTTAACGGACCAGAATTTAACCTAGTAAATTTAACAGACCAGAATTTAACCTAGTAAAGTTAACGGACCAGAATTTAACCTAGTAAAGTTAACGGACCAGAATTTAACCTAGTAAAGATTACGGACTGTGGTCAGTTATCTTTACTTTCTCCACTGCATGGATAAAAATTACCAGTTAAAACAATATGATAATGGAAGCATGACACTAGCACAGGACACTGACTTCTAGACTATTGAGTAAGAAGCATACACATGGAAACATGCAGAGCAACTTTAAATAGCTTCTAATATCTAGAAAAAATGTCTAAAATAATATTTCTTTCTGGAGACAAACGCATAATTAGAAAATAACTAGCCTAACTAGGGGCATAAGCACTGGATTGACTAATTAAAAGGGTACCATTTTGAAAGACTGAACCACAGTAAAGAATGTCAACATCCTATTGCTCTAAATTTGCGTTACAATAATCCATTAACTATTA
The DNA here is from genome assembly GCA_947561585.1 of Caprella mutica. Taxonomy (NCBI): domain Eukaryota; kingdom Metazoa; phylum Arthropoda; class Malacostraca; order Amphipoda; family Caprellidae; genus Caprella; species Caprella mutica. The sequence goes on from CANNZV010001340.1 coordinate 135,948, forward strand.
CATTACCTAATGTTATTAGCTATCGAAAAGAAGAATTGAAATGGCTAGGTCTTCAGCCAATCGGAATTAGGAGCTCAACCTATTATGACTAGGCTAAGTTACAAATAATTGGTCGGTTTCACATCTTCAGTCATATAAGAAAAAGCTATATAGCTAATAATTATTTCAGTTGGTATCCATGATACCTGCAGATATCATGGATACCAATTAATTTTTTTTTTCTTATAGCTATGACCGAAGATGTAAAACCGGTCGATAATTCGTACCTTAGACTACACCCATTTTACAGTAATTGAGTTAATTACCAAACAGTGTTGTTGGTTCAGTCTCCCTCGCAAAGCATCTCTCTAGTAACAACTTACTGAGTACCTCGGGGGGTGCTGACAAACTGTTCTGGTGTGCCTGCATTTTGAGAGCATTGAGGGGCTCCTCCAGTTCTGTGGTCTCTGAGGTGCAGTCTGTCGAGGTGCAGTAACTAAGGTCATCGTCTGTGTAGCTCACACTGCCTGAAAACAACAGCAAAACATTAGCAAATTGAATGACTTTCTACTCGAAAATATAATCTAGATAACATCAAACATTTCATTAATTACTGAAGTGAGAATTATCACTAATTGTATTCATCACTTTGAAAAGAAAAACATGGTACAAATATGAACCACAAAAAACTTCTTGTATTCTGAAATCTTAAGTTCACAACTCTATTTCAATTGAATGAGTAACATCAATTATTATTATTCAGATTTGGAGCATTTAAAATTATTATGAAATCAGTAAGCCTAATATGAACAAAAGAAGGAGTAACTATAAAGGTAGCTTTTGGAGATTATAAAAAAAATGAACTGAATAAATCCTATAAAACTTGATAGAAAATATAAAATAACTGATACGAAACACCCCCTTCTCCCCCTCCACAACACTCAGCAGCAAAATCCATACACTGGATAATAATTATAATTTTAGTGAAAAAAAAACATTAATATAAAAGTCATACAAAACTATTAAAAACTAAATAAGGAATTTATTCACAGTTAAATAGGGCAAGTTACGAATTAGCTATCGGTCGATTTCACATCTTCGGTCACAAGAAAAAACAATATAATAATAATTGGTTATATTATTAAGCTATATATATCGTGTCTAGTTATATGACCGAAGATGTGGAACCAATTGATAATTCGTAACTTAGCCTAGTAAAAGCTTCACATTTTTAACATCTATTATTAATAAGGACAATGTGAAGGTGACTGACCAGAGCCATCCATATTGCTATTGCTAGTTGCTGCAGTGTTGCTATTGCTGATGGCACCATTGCTAGTGCTGCCCTGAGTGTTGCTATTGCTCATACCTCCAATACTGTTATCATTGCTGTTATCACCCACTATCACGTAGTGGGTGGGGAGGAAAGCACTTCCCCCACTGTCTGGTGGAAGGGGGGGATGTGGTTAGCAAGTTTAAACTCACTAGTGAACTATATCAGTGGTTATTAACAGAGGTACATGGAGTCAGTTTCAAAGATTTGTTTCATAATGTTTTGGTGGAAAGAAAGATTGATGTTTTTTCATACTGTGATCTTCTGTGCAAGTGATGCATGGTGCATTTTGTGCACTAGTACAGTATATAGCATTAGATTTGAATTTGAAGAAAAGTATTAAACTACAATATGGTAGGCTTGGAACTTGTGGGGTTAAGAACCACTGGTCTATATTGAAGATTATCTTTTGCTATATTCTAACACTAGGTCTATATTATATGAACACAACTACCCTGTACATACTATCAGAGAAAAGATACAGTTCCCCATCATACTAGCTACATCAATTGGATAGATTAGCATCTCATATTCCTAATCTTTTAAATAAAGCATTCAACCATTTTACTCACCTATTGAATCAGGGGTGGCTGCACTTTCTGCAAGAAGAAAACAATATTTTCAACAAATACCAGAAATATATTTCAGTTATTTATCCAACTCTATTTATAATTATGCTTAGTCCTTTATACTTGGAAAGTATTGTTATATTAGCTAATAATTATACCACCACTAAAAAAACTTACAAAGCACCACTTAAAATATTCTATTCCTATAACTCTATAATAAACTAAATATTAGATACTTTCCTAGGTAGCTATTTGTAATTTTCCTAATATGAAATGAACTACTAGCTCCTCTGTTGATGACCTTACCTAAGGAAGGTTGTCTTCCAGGCAGTGCAATCTTGGTGCCCTGACCCCAAAGGTGGTCTCCAAAGACATGAGACACAAGCACCGCCTTGCCACGTCCCCCTGCCATGTACATGTCTGTAGAGGAATATGCTGTCACACCTATGGCTATGATGTTACCGTTCACTGACACTGCGGCAGGAGAACCATTCTCAAAAGTGCCAAATGTGTACATCGTTAGCTGAAACAGGAAAAAATTGTTTAGATCAAGCCATCATTATTAATAGGAGCACACAAGTGTAGCTATGGCTAATGTAGCTACTGTGCAAGTTATGGGAATAGGGTAAGTTCAAGGTTATCAGACAGTTCCATATTTTAAGAAATTTGGCAGCTGGATTAGAATTCTTTTAAGAGCTGTTTTTAATAACTATCAAGAAACTAATTTAGTCTTATGATTTCAGAATTGTAATTTAACCAACTGAATCACTGACAGGCAGTGACCAATTTATTTTATCTCACTCCAAGAGTTAATTATTACCACGTTTAGTGCAAACTTTTTCCAGAAGGGGATACAGTGTCAACAGTTACCTACTTCCAGTCTAGACTCACATCAAAAGGACAGAAATTGTACTCTCATTCAATAAAATTGGAATTGAATCATATAAAGTCAACAGAACTGGTTTGATTTACAGAAACTGAAAAAAGTGTGTTGGGGGTAGCTACATAAATACACATCACCACATAGTCAACACACTAACTGATGTTTAGCTCACCTCTCCTTTGTAGATAACACCAGGCATCATGAGGTCAGAGCCCCTCTGCAGGTGTCTCAAGACATCTTTTTGTGTGGGGAAAATAGTTGCTAGGGAAATGTGGGGATAGCGCCAGCAGAGGTACACTGTCGGTAGATAGACTTCTCCTTTGACTGTGGTGATGGAATAGGCTAGAGGCTCTCTGTTCACCTGTGATAGAATTCTCATGAGAGCTTTATTAAAATAGAGTACAAAAGGTTATGAGGAATGGATAGCTTTTTAAAATTGTGAATATGTTTGCTTGATATTAGAGATGCTATTCTAAGTTAATTTAGAACCTGCAGAGTTGAACCGAACTAAATAATTACATTTTACCTAATAGAAGGTAAAAAGAGTCAGCCAGGCAAAATCATAAATTCTGCAGCTAACTCAAGATAATATTTAAAATACTCATGATAAATAATTTGACATTTTAGTTCAGGATTAGGGTAGCTAGCTAATGGATATATTTAAATGAGAATATGGTCTTAATGATGAAGTGCATAGTTGTTTGGACTTACAAAGTAAATATAACTGATGTCTCCCTTATGTGTCTGCACTTTGGAAACAGAAACATCATCCTTGAGAGGAATGAGGCTGTGTATGTCTTCCTCTGCAAACCCGGGAAATGATCTGCTAAACGTTAACCTCAGTTTTTTCCTGCAATAGAGAATAATACAGAATAATTAGAATAAACTCTTGCATAGATTTGGGCCTAAAACACTTGCTTGTTATTCGTTCTAGTTTTGGATAATTGTCTAGAAAACACTTACTTGTCAGAGGTCTTGAGCTGTGTGTTGCTCTTCACCTTGAATTCTTTTTCAAACATAGTGAAATCTAATGTTAGCTTCTTACTTATCAATACTAAGGTAAATAAATAGCTATGGAGTGATAACTGAAAAGGAAAATTTTAAACCATTTAGGTACAGGACATCCTGTAATATCTGAACTGTTAGCTATTTAGAATGTGGATGATATAATTAGAACAGCAACTAAACTAAAGGAGGTAGTCTGAATGACCATCAAAAACATAAATTACATAGATATCAGACACATCTACCTACATAATGAAAGTATTTTGTTAGAAGTAAAATAAAGTGATATTATACCCATTTGAAAATTTTCATCCAGCTTCCATTCCCAGATTTGACCATCATTCTTTGTAAAATATATGCAAATAGTGAATATAGAAATTGATAATAGAAAAAGAAGTAAACTTTTCTACAGGCCTAACCAGCCTGTAGAAAATGGGATCTTTTCTGAGCAAACCATCATTAATTTCTTTCTATATCTAGATGTATTCTACTGACAACATGAAAAAAATATGAATATTTCAATGAGAACACTTTACAAGTTTCAACAGTCTGGTGGTCTAGCATTACAGGCCTAACTCTAAAGTAAGTCTGCAGACATCTTAACATTAAAATATAATAATAATTTAATACAAACTTTAAAATCAGTCTCAATTGTTCTAAAAATTATCTGACCAACTCTTTTGGCCTGGGCCCCTTGGGTGACCTTACTATCTACTAGTATTTAGATACCAATCCAGGTAATGAAGCATGTCTTTAATCGCCATTTTATTGGAATTTGGCGAGTTTAACTTTTAAGACATCATTTTGACTCCTTCAATTGAAAATAGAGAGAAATTTACATTTAATTTATTGATAACAAAAGCCAAAATAGAGGATTTCTTGGAGAACAATTTACTAGTTTCTGCAGTCTGGTGACTCTGGTCCAGGGAACATGAGTAGGAATTAATTCAAAATTTTAAACTAGGGCTTACTTACAGATATCTCCAGTCTGTAGAATATGGGAGATATTTGGGATATTCTATCCGAACAATTTTGAATTAATCCCTATATTTACATTAATTTTGCTGCAAACACTTCTGATTTAATCTCTATATTTACATTAATTTTGTTACAAACACTTCTGAATTAATCCCAATATATGAACAGAATAAGAGATCTCTATGAACAGTTTAACAGTTTCTGCAGACTGGATATATCTGAGTTTTGACCTTGACTTCTTCTTCTTTTCGGTTTTGGTGACTTTAAACCACCTAAAGCTGTTGAATAACCAGAATGGTTATTCCGTTTTGTCTGGAAGCTTCTAGGTTTAAAACAATATTAAAAGGAATGCAGAATTCAATCTGGAAAGATAAGAAAATTAGTTGATGTTTAGCTGATAACAATTTCATATTAATATAGAAAACAACAAAATAAAAAAGTCTAAATAAAACAAGAGATAATAACTTAACAATATATACAGTCTACAGACACAACTACCAGGTTCTCTTCCACATCTTCACCCTAGTGACAGCAACTTAGCAAGATGAAGAGTGTACTGGGATAGATACAATTACCAGGTTCCCTTCCACATTGACATCTTCACCTTACTGACAGCAAGATGAAGAGTGTACTGGGACAGACAACTACCAGGTTGACCCAAGTAATAAAGCATGTCCAAACTTGCCATTTTGATGACGAGTTTGTGACAGTTATTTTGAGCTCTTCAATAGCAAATAGCGAGAAATATCTAATTTTCTTTTATGCTACAATGTTATTTCATTTTGAAGAGAATTTATGATAATTTGATTATTTTGGAGAGAAATTTGGTGATAATTGAAGAGAGCTGGAGAGACAAATCACAAATGGAGAGTTTATGAGCCATACTTCATGTTTTAAAGTATGGACAAAGTCGCCAGTATAATGGCAACTTTTGAGGAGTTAAATAAATTTAAAAACATGTAAATAACAAGTAAATCACTCAGAAAATAGTCTCAAGAGATACACATGCAAGACATGCCAGATTGTATTTGGTGGTAAATTCCAATGATATGTCAGCAGATATTCAATTTCTCTAATAAAAAAATTCCTGCAATGTCGGAGGATATTTAGCTATTAATTCCTATACTATTACAATAAATTTTTGGAGGGGAATCTTGAAAAATGTTGGAGGAATAGACAAATTGATGAAAAATGTTGGCAGCTATTTCTCTGATTTTTGAAAAAGTCAGAGGAGTTCCGTGCACTGTGCACCAAATACAAACTGGTACTTACTGACAAGTGACAGCAAGATGAAGTGTACTAGGACAGACACAAGTTCACAACTACCAGGTTCTCTTCCACAATTTGACCTTCCATCATCTATATTTCAAAGGCTGGAAAATTGTAAGCCAATTTTTGAGCCAAAATTTCACAAAAATTCAATATTGTGAGCCAAGCCAATTTGGTTCATTTTTCGAAGATTTCAAGCCAAAATTAACATGAGAACATTAACATAGGAATTAATTCAAATTTAAAGCCAATTAGACATATGATGTCACATATCTCCAAGTAATAAAGCATGTCCAAACTCGCCATTTTAATGGCGAGTTTGTGACAGTTATTTTGAGCCCTTCAAATGCAAATGGCGAGTTTTATCTATTTTTCTCCTATGCTACAATGTTATTTTGGAGAGAATTTATGAAAATTTGATCATTTAGGAGAGAATTCGTTGAATTTTGGAGAGAGCTGGAGAGACAAATGGTGAGTTTATGAGACATACTATTTTACTTGGACATATCTGAGTTTTGACCATTTGAAATCTAAGCCAATTAATGGGCTTTACCCAACATACTCTGTAAGTTTGTAACATGGTTGACCTTGACCATTTGAAATGAAAGCCAATTAATTGGCTTTAAGAGACATACTCGTAACTCATTACTCTATAGTCTATAACATGCACCAAGTAAATACATGGAGCTTTTTAGAGAAGTCAGAGGGATTTTTGGCACCAAATACAAACTGGGAGTGGGATCCAGAAGGAACTAACTTCTAAAGAAACTAACTTCTAAAAAGAATTTAACTTACCGATTATTAAATAAATATTCTGCAGCTCTGAGGCTCTCTTTCCACAGACTAAGTAACTATAACTATAGTAGACTATAACTATAGAAGACTATAACTATAGTAGACTATAACTATAGTAGACTATAACTATAGTAGACTATAACTAGAGTAGACTATAAGCTATATATTGTGCCATCTCTGCCACAGTGCCATGCTTTATTTGTAAACACATGAGACTTCCTAAGTACCTACCTACTATAGCTAACTACCAACGAATCAAGGACGGTGAATACCTAACCTAGGTACTAAAATAGACTTTGTAATTGTATAAACTTTCTAAACAAGTACCATATAAACTAACCCACAGTTAAAATTCACGAAATCGTGCGTAGGTAATCTGTTTTTAAGTTCCTATGAAGACATCTAATAGGAGACACTAGAGTGAGCTCCTTTCCTCTTTACTCCGCCATCACGTCTGCTCGACAAGAAACACATTTCAGAACTCACTGGTTAACATTTTGTGCACCCATTTCCCCCACCCGACCCAGCAATGATCGATAATGGATGCAATCAGCACACGGACTTTAATTTTAACGCCATATTCTATATAAGTAATTCAAATAGAGGATCACTTCCTTATTCTCCACATCTCTTTTATTAATCTATGATTCTATTGTACATAATCCTAAACAAATCTACAAACTGTCAAACTTATTATAGTGTGTAGAAATTTGTAGCCTACGTAAATTTCTGTATTTTCATAGAGATTCTTAAGAAATTTCAGTATTTTCCATATATAATCCTAAGAGATTTAATTTACATTTGAAGTTTATATACATAATTTTATTTTGAAAACGTATGAAGTGGCAGACACGTTGCAATCGTAGCAGATCAGCGCTAGTTATGTTGGTAATTTAATCATTTCCTTTTCGTGATAATTTCGAATTGTGATGCAATTATTCTATATTTACCCACTATCGTTTAGGTGATGGCGCAATGAGTCACCATTCTTTGGATTTCATCATCTTATTTGCATAGCTGCAAAAACAGTTTGATCAAATAATGGTTAACTATATGACGGGCACTAGCAGAGCGCATACCTTCCCTGCCGTTTATAAATGACCTTGATCATCAAATAATCCTTTGGTTATATATGACATTGACCTTTGATATGTTCGCTTCCGAAATCTGATAAACTGGTTTCTGGATAATGACCAATCGTCTTACCAAATTTCAGTCGATTTGGTTGAATACTTTTTGAGTTATAAATGCCTATGACTTTGATCCTTTGACACGATCGCTCTCAAAATCTAACCAATTGTATCCTTGGTATTGAATTTGGTTGAATACTTTTTCAGTTAATTTATAAATGACCTTGATCTTAACCATAAAATTTGACCCAGTCGCTCCCAAAATCTTACTGAACGATTCCTGGATATTGTCGGCTATGATATTGACCAATCGTCCCACCAAATTTCAGTCAATTTGGTTTTGAACAATTTTTGAGTTATATGTGATTAACAATATTTCAAATAAATAAATACCGCCTAGAAAATAACCTTCCGCATTCTGTGAAGGTAATAACGAATCAATCCAATTCTTTAGTATAACGTTTATCCACCATACCTATCTTTTAGCCATGGAAACAAGATACTATAGCTACTAAAACAAAGAGTTTTCATGGAGGTTAAACTGTTGTAAATACAGCTCTAGTTTTCTTTTCTTTTTTGTCTGTTTGTTAGATAGAGAATCCAAACATCGTCTGGCCAAAGCCTCGGTGATCCTCCCCTAATGATTCTGTAGACACTTCCAATGGAGGTCAAAAAGTTACAAAAATGGGCCATCGCTATTGTAAGATATTTTCTCTGTAACTTACGGACTATTTAATTAAAGTCTTGTAAAACAGAGAAAAAATTCCTAAAATCTATGAATATGATTAATACTAAATTAATGACTCTAATAACACGATTACTTAATAAATTAAAAGTGGGATTCATGGTACATATTTACAGCACTATATATATTAATTATTATCATTACTAGATGGGTATATAATAAAATGCAATTGACAGAAAAGGAATATAATTAATGAGCGATATAGCAATCAAAAAAGGTACATAGTTATACCTACCAATACTTACATCAATAATATTCAATAACCATTTCAGTTAAGTTTTAAAGTGATTTAATTGATTTAGCTTATCATTTTCTTTAAAAGCGAAAATATTAGTAAGAAGCAATAAATTTAAATATAATTTACTAAATTGAAATATAACTTACTTAATTGAAATATGTTTTACTAAATTGCTTAAAATAGACTTAAATAATAGCTTTTTTATATTTGTATTCATGTGATTAGTTTAAAATATATACAGAGTTAAGACAGTCAAAGTATTTTCTTCAGAAACATGAGATTGTGAGTACAGATCCAATACGGTTATTTCAATTATTTACAACATTTTTTAGCATAGTTCTACCTTCCGTACTTTTCCTGATGTGTTTAAAGAAAACGATTTGACTTTGTGTTTCCAAAAAAAGAGTAATTCTTTATATAAATTTCTATTAGTATATCAAACTATAGTTGGTCCCACTATTTTGATTAATTCATGTCGTATCTACATTTACATATAACTAACTTTACTATATTCTTTTTAATGATTACTGATATAATCATTGGAATTACTATTGTTATATCAAAGCTACTGGCTTGAAACTATTATAGTTATAAATATAGCTAGAAATATAGATAAAAATCACTTGCTTAGTAAAATACTTGTGCTTACTACATAGGGCGAGTTTCGAGTTATTGGACAGTTCCATATTTTCGATCATCTAAGAAAAAGTATATAATAATTATCACTTAACTTTTATTTTATATTTTATTCCTCATGTGATCATGAATGTGGAACCGTCCGATAACTCGGAACTTCCCCTAACCCAGTCGAAAAAATAGAAATTGAAAAGCCACACCTAAAGCAGCTTTAATTTATCGCCTGGGTTGGTAACATTAATATATTTACTTCTTACTTAGCTACATCAGGTCTAGGTATCTTCAAAAACTAAATCCTAAACTTTTAATCTAAACCACTATAATAAAATTAATCATAAAATAGTAATCTCATAGCAATATTGTGATGTTGAGATAATTTTTTCTATTTTTTATACCATTTTCAATTTTGCCATTAGAAATTGTAACTCTTTAGACGAATTAACGATAACTTCACTTTGATATGTTTAAGCAGATTAATTACAGCTCAAAATGGCTACAGACGATAAGTCCAAATTACAGAAGTTTATCGGTTTAGTTTTTCCTCTAGAGTTGATATTTAATCTAACTTCTCTGGAGTTGAGAATACGGAGCTAAAGAAATTCTGAGGGCAGTAAACAACTTTGTAGAGGAGTCGAGAGGAGTTGGCAGGAGTCGGGAGAAGTCAAGGAGGAGTTGGGCAGGCGTTGGGGAGGAGGGGATGTTTAATCTCTTTAAGAGGAGCACAGAGAGGTGTTTATTCAGCGCCTCTGGTAGATAGAAAGCCAGCTTTCATCTGTTATTTACAAAAGCGTTTGAAGGAGTTTGTACAACTGATTGTAAAGACAGGGGGAACTTTACGGATAATTTTTAGAGGCAAGTGCCCACAGATTTAGAGGAATAGAATAGACAACGGAATTCAACGGATTATAAATTCTTCAAATTAATTTAGAGAATAATTCAATGCCTTCAATAAGGAAGTATATAACTAGATAATTATTTATTCAATTTTAAAATATTTCAATTACGAATTTTCTGAATATTTGCATCATGACCAAGTTCCAGGATTTTAAAAATGTACAGCATAGGTTCTAAGCTACCTTAAATAATTCTCTCTCTGATAATTAAACTCTACTTGCTTATAATCTCTGTTAGCTTACTCTAAATAGAATGTTTTTCTCTAACTGTACATAAAATATACAAAGTGTTTTCAGTTGCGCCAAATGGGAGGCAAAACATCCTCCTCCGTCACCCTCTCAAGCGTCTTGAAGAGCGGAGTCTTCGTCACCCTCTTCTTCGGCCTTCACATCGGGGGCACTCGCCAACGCATGAGGGCTGCGTCAGTCCCCCCGGTGGTGAAGAGCAGCCTGTCCGCCATGCTGAAGCGGACTGAGGAGACGTAGGACGTGTATACTTTGTACTGATGGTAGCCAGCCCGTGAACTCAGCACTGGGTACCTGAATTAAAGGGGAATAATGCAAATGATACACACGGTGAACCTTATCAACATTAGTGGAATTGTTTCATGTTTAATGGAATTGTTATTTTGTCTCAAATTATACTATTTTCCACTAAAATAAAATAATAACATATCCTTGTAAAAAAAAGTGTTAAAATCAAAATGTTATTAAATTTGAAATAAAAATTAAATTATAATTCGAATGAGGGTTACCTTGAATAAAGTTTGAAAAGTTCAATATCTAACATATTAAAAACGTTCGAAAATGTAATAAATTGTGAAGAATAAAATAAATTATCAGGCAATTCGATTTAGTACCTAGTGATAATTTTTTAATTCATAGAATAGAATAACAAACCTGTAAAGTCTAATATTTCCTCTTGTATCCCCTGCTGCCACCAAGTCACCTTTGGGGCTCCTGTCCACAGTCACTTGGATGGGGGAATCTCGTCTGTTGCCCCAAACACCTGAGCAAATATATAAAATAATTTCTAACGTTCAGAGATATCTATCAACTAGTTTATTAAAAAAATATTGTTCAGTGATTGGGGTGATTTTTTCAATCATTTTCAAAATAAAAATTTATTAAATCTTCAAAATTAATATTTTTTAATAATTAACAATTTTTTTAATAATTATCATAATAATACTTTTTAAATAATTATCCAAATTTAAATTATAAAAATATTCAAAATTTAAATTAATAATTATTGATAAAATAATTTTCAACGATTCTCAAAATTTTAATTCTTAATCATTTTTAACTACTAAAAGTCTGATGAGAAGCCGTACCATGGACGTAGAACCCGAGGGGACAGGTTTGTGTTACCCAGGTCTCGTCCTGTGCATCGGCATCAAAAGATACGGCAGCCAGGCTCCTGAGGCTCCCTAGAATACACATACGTTATGACATTGATAACAGTGTCTGTACTATAGATAATATCATAATAATTATAAGTTGAGTTGAAACTAAATTGAAATTGATTGTACATTATTAGTTTGTAATCAATAGGAACTCTTTATTACCCATATACATATACTTAATTTCTATATACTATTTATTATCGTCATTATTCAAATAATAACTGAAGTTTAATTATTATTCGGACCAGGAGTGTGGAAGGTTGAATTAAAATCCACTAAAAAATTAAGCGTAATTATCTATAAAATCTACGGTAATTTCTAAAAATATTTTATTTACTTTTTTTAAAGTCTACGGTAATTTTGAAGATTATTTCATTTATTTCATCCCCTTCTAAAATAAATTGTCAAAATACATGTGATTTTTGTAATTCTATTAGATAGTTAAATTACACAAATTCATAATACATTATTCTTAACCGTTCAGTGCAGCATTACTTACAGAAGGTGATATCGTAGTCTGAAGTGACGGTCTGAAGGTATCTACCAGACTCAGACCAGTCAATGGCAGAGAGGGGCTGCTCTCCTCTCATTTTAGTGTAGCGAGTGTACACGAAACCTGAAGATATGAGAAATGTATTGAACACTTAGTGAACACTTGCTACTTTACACTTGCTACTTAAACACTTGCTACTTAATACTTAGTGATGATTAGCAACTAATTTAATTTAACATTTAATTAATAATCTATAAATAATCTACAACTGTAACAACCGCTTCACCAAGCTTCAGCTTTAAAGTAGACGAAACAACGAAAATTATTAAATAAGTTATTCAATTTTAAGAAAATAAATTACTTCAAAAATTGATTTAATAATTCATTTAATAATAATCAATTAACTTACTTTTAAAATTTATTTATTAATCTATTCATTAGTAATAAATAAATATATTTCGAAAATTTAATTATTTAATGATGTATAAACTACAGAAACAATACAATATTTATTCCGATTAGTATAAATAAACTAACTAACAGTATAATAATTATTATGTGAAATATTTAACAAATAGATTTTTAAAGAAATAGTGAAAGATAGGCTAAATAATCTCTATAATGAATTAATTTAGTAAATGAAAAGATTTCCTTCATTTGATTCTTTTCAAGCAATTTACGTTTTGTGGTAAAGTTTTAACCCTTTAATGTCCACCGTCCTTTTAGGAGGACATCAGAAAAACATCAAATAATGTCTAAATTTGTTCCGTATAATCATATTCTAGCAATAAGAGGCGTGCGAATAAATGTAGGCTTCGCCATATAATGATTATATATTTTCAACTACTAAAAGTTCTTCCCAAATTTCATTAAACTTTAAAAAAAATTATAAAGTGATTCTTTTTTAACATATTCCTTCTCGAAAGGAAATCTATCTAACATTGATCTATCAAAAAAAAAATTGGCCTAAGATATGTCTACAATACAATAGTACAATAAGTTGAAGGTAATGTTTTAACGGTACGTTACCTTCCCGTGTGCTTCTGTAGAGGTACAGTGAACCATTTTGTGAACCGATGGCTAGGGTGTCACCACCTGCAAATGAAACACTAATGTCAGGAACAACCAATTGTGGAGAAGAGAAAAGCTAGGAAAATTATACATCATTAAATGATTTAAAGAGAAAATACAAAAATTGATAATTAATTTAAAAATGAAGAATGCAGAAGATGGTAGAAAAGTAAGTAGCTAATTCATTTTAATTATAAAATATAAAAATAAAACAAAAGGGTATAATTCTACAATAAATACTTAATATAACTATTATAAATGTATTTCAAATATTTTCTAAGAGGCTATATGCATTTTCAGTCATATTAGGTAAACTTTCACATATATTTAATCATTATTTTTTCCAAAGTAGTTCATTTGTCCGATGCTCATGACTCACTCTTATGGTAGGACAAACAGGACAAGGGACTCCCACACACCCGCACAGTGGCCACGTGCTTCCCTGTGTCCGACTTCACGATCACGAGATGTCCGTCGATGGTCCCGACCGCGAAAACGGAGCCGCTAGGATGAACGGCTACGCTCACGCATTCACTTTGTGCCTACAGGAAGGAAATGTAACAGGTATTAAATTAATGTAGTCAACATTGAGATAAGATACAGGTAAGAATTTACTCTACCTTTTTAATGTTTGTTACTCACCATTTCTTAATGAAATACAAATTAAATTTTGGAATATCGAAACTCAAAAATCTTGAAAGAAATAACCCAATTTGGATAATTAGTAACTAATTATTGTATAAGATTTATCTAATGTCTATTTTGTGAATAGAAGCAATGCTTCTGACAGGTAAACTTAGGTACTTGTCAGGTAAACTTCCTCATGTATAACTCTTGCTCATGTTTGCGGTATATGAGTAAGTTGGAGAGTGTTTGCAACATCACAATAACTATTATTTCAATTGCAATAACTAAATAACTAAGTTGGTTGTAAGATGCATAGCTAACATTAATACTGTATACGATCATACCACGTATCATAGATACAACCCATGCTCTGTATCATAGATACGACCCATAGTCTGTAACATAGATACGACCTAAGCTCTGTATCAAAGATACGACCCATACTCTGTATCATAGATACGACCTACACTCTGTATCATAGATACGACCCATACTCTGTATCAAAAAGATGTGACCCATACTCTGTATCATAGATACGACCTACACTCTGTATCATAGATACGACCCATACTCTGTATCAAAAAGATATGACCAATACTCTGTATCATAGATACGACCTACACTCTGTATCATAGATACGACCCATGCTCTGTATCAAAAAGATATGACCCATACTCTGTATCATGGATACGACCCATACTCTGTATCAAAAAGATATGACCCATACTCTGTATCATGGATACAACCCCCCATGCTCTGTATCATAGATACGACCCATGCTCTGTATCAAAGATATTACCCATACTCTGTATCATAGATACGACCTATACTCTGTATCATGGATACAACCCCCCATGCTCTGTATCATAGATACGACCCATGCTCTGTATCAAAGATATTACCCATACTCTGTATCATAGATACGACCTATACTCTTATAAATGATACTAAGAAAACTGATACTAAGATACCAAGATAACAGTAAAGGCATCACCAACCTGTATTCTCCACATGAGTCTGTTGTGGGCCCAGCAAACTATCTGTTTGTCGTAGCCAGCTGTAGCGACTGTTCCATCCCTGGGGTTGATGGCTAGGCCCCACAGCTGCTTGGTGTGACCAAACACAACCTGAAGGTGGTATTGGTTGATGAGGAGGGTGTAGTGAATGAAAAGTGCACAATAATAATTTTTTTAAACTAATTTCCAAAAAGGAACTTTACTGATTTCAATACGCTTAGATATTTTAAAACTGTTCTGGGTACATGGTGACACATTTGTAAGATTTGTAAATGATAGAAAATTAGAAAACTCAGATTTGAGAAACTGATATGAAACGGAAACTCTTTTCTCTGATAGTATTTACAAAATTGATTACAATGTAAACTGTAAAAGTTGCTATTTTAAGATATTTCAAACTAAAAAACAGACGATTGAGAATGTTTGAAATATTCCTACAAGGGTAAATAAATAAAGGTGGAAAGAGTCAAATGAGCATAGTAGTTAACTGTGATGGTTTATGACTATTATAATGCATTGAGTAGATAATGTTTTCTTCGTTGCAATGAATGTAATAAGCAATTATAGTTCAAATAAGAATAAAAATATTTATTGATAAAAAGTTTTAAAAAAATACAATAGCACCTTTTTATAAAAACTCCTAGTTGGGGAATATTCGGGCAAAATAGTAGAATAAATATTAATATTCCCATCCATTAATTAATTCATTTCTTTAAATAGTGTTCAATATACTAAGAATATTTCTAATACTAACCTTCAGTTAGAACTAAGACAACTGACCTGGTTAAACCTCCTTTGTAGCGACCCCTCCAGAATCATGTTCTTGATGGTACCCACGTAAATGTTTGCGTCGTTCATGCCCGGTCGCTGCGGAGTCACGGTGCGAACGCCACCAGAAGCTTCGGGTAACTACGGAGAAAATTAGTAACGTTAATAAATTAAATACATTTATAACTTTTCATTTCATATATATTTTTTGTAAATTTTCCAATTTAATCAAATTTTTATATATATATTAGTGTTTTTACATACTTATAGTACATCAATAAATACATATTGTGGTAAAAAACAAAAGCATCAATAACTAAAGGAAATCTAACCTGCGTCTCTAAAATGACTTCGAAATCCTCATCACAGTCCCAGGCGATAACTCTACGGTCTTTCTCTCCACCAGACAGAAGCGTGCCCTCGCTGAGAAGATACAGAGAACTTACTGGTCCTTCGTGAGCCTGAAATGGAAAAAGATATTAATTTTTCATTGATAGGAAAATTAATGTAAAACTATTTCATTCAATTTTGAAAAAAATATCCAATTTTGATTGAAAAATAATATTTGATTCAATTTTAATTCAATGGATAATTTTAAATTTAAATATTAATATTGTATTCATTTCTAATTTAAATAATATCTTTCATTTAAATTTAGATAAAAACAGTAGTTTTAAACCAATTTAGAATGTCAATAAAAATTAGAGTCCGAAAATTAGTTTAAAAATATTTTATGATCCCTTTTATTCAATACATTTTAAATTCAATCTATACACAATTTTAGCTTATAACTATTACCAATAATTAAATTAATTGTACGATATTGGTGGTACACTAGACTACCCTAATCACGATCACAACACTAGAATCCGCACTAACGCCACCACTTCAAATCAGCGCCTCACCCAGTGCCAGAGATCGCTAACATTTAATGGACCTAGATTGTGGAATTCTGTCTCTGATTATATTAAATGTAGCAAAAAAGGGCATATATATAAGAGTAAGTTTAAAATGTTCTTACTAAGTGAATATGTATGAGTGACTATGAGACAGCTTTATACAGGCATTTTTGTAATTACTGTAGTTAGATTTTTGCTCTCTGCCCGAAAAGTTCTTTTGAATTTCGCATGGGCTTGAGAATAACTTGTATAGTATATTTTTTTATTTTCAATAAAGATTATTATTAATTATTAATTAATTTTTGTCTCGTGTAGATAAACAGTAAAAGGAATATAAGAGCTGTTCGTAAACAGAGTCTGTTCGACAACTGAGTGTTTACCCCATTAGTAGCCATACCTTAAACTGCTTCAGTATGAAATGTTCTCCCTCGGAGTCAACAGTCCACACGGTGATGAGTCCGTCCGTGTCACCAGTGATGAGGTCACCCTGGGGGGTGTACTCTATCGCCAAGATGTTGCGACGAGGAAGGTCCTACCACCAAGTAGAAAATAGAGAGGGTAAGTTTCGAGTTATCGGATGGTTCCATGTTTACGATCAAATAAAATATATATAACTTAGCATTTCAACTTGTTATTTTAATTGGTATACATGATACTAACTGGCATCATGGATACCAATTTAAGTAACGAGTAAAAATTCTAAGTTATATATATTTTTTTCTTATATGATCGAAAATGTGGAACCGTCCAATAATTCGTAACTTACCCTAAAATTTACACACTATTGACGATATTTAGCAATAAGAGAAACCTATAGGAGCTAAAAAATTATTTCCCGTCCTTACTATTAGCTGTTACCCAGGAAGAAAGTAAAGGTGGGGCCATAGAAGAATTAGACCCTACTCAATATTCTATAGCCCCACCACACCTTCCCTGACAGGGTAACGTACCTTAAAGAGGTCAGTCCTTGTGAAAATGCCATCCTTTCTCCTGGTCCACACAGACAGCAGCCCCTTGCCATGCGTCACTATCAAGTTATTATCCAGGGGGTGGAAAGCTGCCCCCCATACGTGATCTTGGTGAGTCTGGGGGTGGGGAAAGTGAAGGGTAAGTTATGAGTCATTGAACGGTTCCATATTATCGGTCATTTTAGAAATATATAATAATTATTAATTTATTATTTAACTTTTATGTGACCGACCATCCGATAATTCGCAAATTATCCAAAAATAGGGTAGTTAAATTGAAATTAGAAAAAATGTCTAACGCAAACCATTTATAAGATTAACAAGATAAATATTTTCAATGTGTGATTACAACTATTGGTGTCTTTTTATCCCTTCACTGTGCACTTTAACTATTGGTGGTTGTCGTGCTTTTTCATCCCTAAAATAAGATATGAAAAGTATGCTACATCACAACTCATTGTATTAAATCAATGACTGAAAAAAGTCAACTCACGGCGACTCTCCCGAAGATTCCCTGGCGGCTCCATGACCAGACGGAGAGTAAATGTTCTTTATCTGCATCAACAGCTAGCAGGTACTCTCCATTATTCTGAAATGATTGTACAAACTTAGAAGCATGTGACAAACGACTGGAGATATTAAATCATTTGTCTGCTAATTCGGGTGATGACGCAGAGTGAAAGCACATATACACTCAAAGAAAAGTTTATCAACAAGCATTGTTTACCAGTTTACTAATTTCACATTTTCAAAAAGAGACTTTTGTAATTGTAATGCTTGTAGATATTTTAAATTGGTCTGGGTACATGATAACAAATTTGTAAGATTTGAAAATAATAAGAAAATTGAAAAACTATAATTTGTGAAATTAGGCTCATGCGGAGACTCTTTTCTTCGATGGTACACAATGACAAACTAATTTTAAAATAATTACGGAGATAAAATAATATTTGTTAAAAATCAAAATTCTGTACCTAAAATAAAATTATATACTTACTTGACTTTTTATTACATGATATGGTTAATTACTATCGTACAAATAAGTATCGATTAAAAACAATTAATATTTACAAAACACGTTAGAATTCGAATGGTATTATCAATAATTCTGTCTATAATAAAACATAGTCAGTGTGAACATTGTTTTTATCCTACTCTATCCTCATGTCACGCCCGGGTAATTAATTATAGAAATTAATTAACAATTACCCGTGCTGAGAAATCCAAAGCCATTATTCCGACTCCCAGCTCCCCCTCTCCAAGGACATGGATTGTGCGGAGTGTCCTTGAGTCCCAGATCTGAACATTAGCCGTCAGTCGGTGACCTTGAGTCGCTCTTTGACCTGAAGCCACGAGGACCCCATTCGGGTGAAGGGCCATGCTGTGGGTGAGAGAATTATTCACTGGATTGGGGTATTTACCATTAGGACCCCATTGGGCTTATGAACAGTTCTACATTTTCTAAAACGTGAGAACATTTTAATAATTTACTTCTTTCATTATTATTTAATAAAACAGATTCTTCCCTTCGTATCGAAAATAGGATCTGTAAAATAGGGAATAGATTTACCTATTTAGGTATTTACTGAACTTTAATAAAGAGTATTGTTATCTCAAAGAAAGAAAATTTTCAATAGTCCCAAAACATATTTTCACGGTAAATACATTTTAACAATAACTAAAATAAAAGATATACAGTTGAATTAATAGAAATGTTGGTTGCCTTCTTCTATTTTTTTTACATAAATTGAATTCAAAAAAATTGAAATCGAAAGTAATACTGAATTCTCACATTCAAGAGTAGCTTTCAAGCAGTTTCCTCTCACAAAGAATATTATTCCCTAACAAGTCTTACCACTGAATGTCCTCTGTGTGACCAGTGTAGTGTCTCTGGTGGTCATCTGTCCGGTCATAGAGCACCGCAATGGTAGCCACGAAGTAGAGCATTTCACCAGACTTCACCACCCACAGGTTCTTACGAGTGTCCAACCCACGGTAGCCATACCTGTATGTTTCTAGTCAAGGAAACTATCGTGAAAAAGAGGTGGCAACATTGGGGTAATGTGTCTTCAAAGAGGTATCGGTATCTTATTTAAATATCTAGTTTATAAAAAAAATATTTTCCCTATAAGCATATCTTTAGTTTGATAATTTATAAGCAAATAAAAAGTTATTTTATCTACTATTCTCTTGTTAAGCTATAGAT
Source organism: Caprella mutica (assembly GCA_947561585.1). Lineage (NCBI taxonomy): Eukaryota > Metazoa > Arthropoda > Malacostraca > Amphipoda > Caprellidae > Caprella > Caprella mutica. The sequence continues at coordinate 155,855 of CANNZV010001340.1, forward strand.
CTGTTGATCATTTGATCTGTTATTCTGACACTTGATTGCCGATCAATTGATCCCCCGTCAATTGCTTCCCAGTCATATTCTTTTCGCTTATATATACTTAGCATAAAAATAATTATTTCCTTTACAAATTAAATATGTTACATTAGATATTCAACTGTAAGATGCACATTTCTATTATATGTTATGAAATTAATATACTGTAAACACCCATAATAAATGTATAGTAGGTCTATACACAGAAGAACAGGACTGGGAATCAAATTACCAGGAAGCAATTCCGGGGACCAAATGGTACGGAATGACTGGAAATCAATTGACCGAAACCACACTGTATGTATAATAACACAGATGAAATTTTACTATAGAAACATATGACAATTGACTTGAGATGTTTTAAATCGTATTTGTATTAATTCGTGAGTTGACAAAGAATTGAAGCACATATGCATAATAAATTTTTTTAAATAACTGGAATTTTTTTAGATTTGAAATTATTCAAATTTAGAGTATGATTTTAAAAGATTTCATACTGTCATTTAATTAGTTATGTTAATCATATTACAATCAGTGCGTTAATTGGTATTTTCTTACATTATTAACAGAATATTCTCTTTTCGCCGTGTTAAAGCTTAACCAAGGTAATAAAATGCAGAGGATAAATGCTATAATAGTCTACTTGCCTTATCACTAAGTGATTAATAAAAGTCACTTTCTACAAGGTGGCGTAATTATTCTATTCAGAAGGCCTTGGAAATAAACACCACTAATTACCGAGATGACAATTAAAAAGAATTTTTCTCAAGGATTATGAAATAAACTGAATAATTAGTGCTAATTACTTGCACAACAATTAAGAGTTTAGATGATAATAACAAAATTCAGAGGAGTAAGATAATTAGGTAGCTTTATGATTCACTTGTCTCATTGCGTCTAATTGGTGAGTTTAATGATGTAATACTTCCTAGCTAAGTACTTCCGTGTATTTGTCTCACCTTTCAACTGAGAGCTTTAAAGAACATACAATAGATGGTGCTGCTGCAAAACTTCTAAAGCCACTCACTAGATGGCGCTCGCTGCTTCAAAAGCTTCAAAAGTCACTCGCTATGTAGCATTATATAACACTTTTAAATCACTCGCTAGAGGGGATGCAGCTTTTAAAGTGTCTCGCTAGGTGGCGCTGTACAACAATCTTCTAAAGTCACTCACTAGGTGGCACTCACTCTTCTAAACTCATTCACTAGGTGGCGCTGTACAACAATCTTCTAAAGTCACTCACTACGTGGCACTCACTCTTCTAAAGTCACTCATTAGGTGGCACTCACTCTTTTAAAGTCAATCGCTAGGTGGCACTCACTCTTCTAAACTCATTCACTAGGTGGAGATGTACCAAACTCTTCTGAAGTCACTCACTAGGTGGCGCTGTACCAAACTGTTCTGAAGTCACTCACTAGGTGGCGCTGTATCACACTCTTCTGAAGTCACTTACTAGGTGGCGCTGTACCACACTCTTCTGAAGTCACTCACTAGGTGGCGCTGTACCACACTCTTCTAAAGTCAGTCACTAGGTTGCACTGTACCACACTCTTCTGAAGTCACTCACTAGGTGGCGCTGTACCACACTCTTCTAAAGTCACTCACTAGGTGGCGCTGTACCACACTTTTCTAAAGTCACTCACTAGGTGGCGCTGTGCCGCACTCTTCTAAAGTCACTCACTAGGTGGCACTGTACCACACTCTTCTGAAGTCACTTACTAGGTGGCGCTGTACCACACTCTTCTAAAGTCACTCACTAGGTGGCGCTGTACCACACTCTTCTAAAGTCACTCACTAGGTGGCGCTGTACCACACTCTTCTAAAGTCACTCACTAGGTGGCACTCACTCTTCTAAAGTCACTCACTAGGTGGCGCTGTGATTAAAGGAAGTGCATTACGCAGATTAATGGGGAAGTGTGACTCATGGTACTTGTTTCTCGGTAAAGATTCGAATGCTAAGAAACTCTTACGCCGTCCCTTGATAATTATGCAATTAGTCTTGAGACTTTTGGGCCAAATGGAGTGTGAGATTAAATAGATTTGGGAGACTTTAATGGTTCACACCTAATGCGTTACTGATGACTTGTAAAATTGATTGCTATTAAGATTACGAATTAGTGACTGAGTGAAGTAATTAAACAATAAATAAAATGGTTTTACCATAAGCATCCAGTTGAAATTTTTCACTTGATTGAAAAAATATAAATAAGTGGTTTTATAAACTAAATATTAGAAAGAAAATATCTCTAGTCATCTAATTCATACATCAGTTTCAGTTAACTGATCTTACCCAAATAAAAACAGAGAGATGTCATACAGATAAAGTTAAATTGAATCAATTAGTTTAGTAAAGGATACACCCAATCTAACTCCAATACATGGGAAGGATGGTGAGGATTGTGGAGCATATCCCTTCTGGGCGCCAGTAAAACCTTCCTGTTGTCTTTTATGTCCACCACAGCAGAGCGACCCACGTAAACCTCCAGCTGATCATCGATGCCTGAAATTACATTGCAAAAACTTCGGTGAGAAAAATAAAATGGTTCTGGAACAGAGAAGATTTATGAAAACACGTGGGAGAGAGATATGGTGGGGCCATAGAAGATTAGAAGAACGATATGGTGGGGCCATAGAAGATTAGAAGAACGATATGGTGGGGCCATAGAAGATTAGAAGAAAGATATGGTGGGGCCATAGAAGATTAGAAGAACGATATGGTGGGGCCATAGAAGATTAGAAGAACGATATGGTGGGGCCATAGAAGATTAGAAGAACGATATGGTGGGGCCATAGAAGATTAGAAGAAAGATATGGTGGGGCAATAGAAGATAAAGAAGGGTTACCATATAATATTCTCTAGCTCTCGAAATGAACTTTTCAAATTAAACCTAAATTTGTTTAATTTAACTGACATGCTTGAACATTAGAACTACCAAGCAGTCATTTTGACTGCTTTTTACTTCCCAAAAGTTTACATCTAATAAATCATTACTGGTAGAATATAAAGATAGAAGGAGACAGTGTCCCCATATATTAAAAATCAGGTACCTACCAATAATAATTTATGAGATTAAAAATTTGAAAAGTAAAAAGCAGTCAAATTGACTGTTCAGTTGTTCTAGTGCTAACATTACATTATAGGTAGTTTATTTTATCATTTACTAGTGTGACGTCATCACCATCCTCACCATTCAAATTGGGCTCACTGGTGTGCCGCCTGAGGTTCGATGCCCCATTCCTCTTCAACGGTCGCAAAGATCTTCTTTGAAGAAAAAAGTCATTGCATTAATTATATAATAACATTTAGTTAGTGTTGTAGATATACTTAATAATTGTAACAGCTATTATGATATACATGTATATATTAGGATATTTTTAATGTCACTAATGATAAAGATATTATATCACTAGTTATAGATAATAATATAGATTATAGATAGATGATAATATATAATAATAATGATAGATATTAGGATATTGTTCATATAATTAATGATAATGATATTTTGGTATTATCGTATTATTATTCATAGCAAATATCAATAATATCTGTTAAAAGACGATATTTAGAGATATGTTGATAATATTAATGATATTATAGTGATAGATAATATTAATGATATTTTAGTGATAGATAATATTAATGATATTTTAGTGATAGATAATATTAATGATATTTTAGTGATAGATAATATTAATGATATTTTAGTGATAGATAATATTAATGATATTTTAGTGATAGATAATATTAATGATATTTTAGTGATAGATAATATTAATGATATTTTAGTGATAGATAATATTAATGATATTTTAGTGATAGATAATATTAATGATATTTTAGTGATAGATAATATTAATGATATTTTAGTGATAGATAATATTAATGATATTTTAGTGATAGATAATATTAATGATATTTTAGTGATAGATAATATTAATGATATTTTAGTGATAGATAATATTAATGATATTTATGTGATAGATAATATTAATGATATTTTAGTGATAGATAATAATTATGATATTATAGTGATAGTACGATCTATTTTTTTGAGATCATTGATATTTTTGGCCTTTTTCTAAGTTATTTTAAATTCTAGCAGCCTCCAACATCAGACACGATGTGACCAAATCGAACCTGACATCTGTTCATCGACACAATTTCCATAAGGTTGATATTATTGGACAGGTGCGAATGCAACACCTGTCAAATTGAACATGATTTCCAATAGTGAAATGGAATGGAAAATATATAAGTTGACGCGTCACATTTTACCAATATGCATTATATGTATTTAAATCGACGAATATAGTTATATTAGATAAATCTAAATTCTATAATATACCTTATGTACACTAGTTTCAATTTAAATGTGCTTTTTTATAAAATATATATATAAATGTATACATATAGTAGAACGTAACTTTAATACAAGGATTTTATATTTTTTATTTATTATTATACTTGCATATTCTTGTAAAATATTTTTATAAGTGTAATTAAAATATAATTAGAACATTGTTGGAAAAAAAAGCTTTTAATTTAGATTTAATAATCAGTTAACTAAAAAATATAAATTTACTTTTAAATAATAAATTTTAATTTTAAAATTTCTATTCAAATAATAAATATAATATTTTATTTATAAAATTACAAATTAAATAGAAAAAATACTATTGTAATTAATAAATTCAAATTGAAAAAATAATATTTTAATTATAAAATCTATATTTCGATAACAAAATTGATATTTTAATTATAAAATCTATATTTCGATAACAAAATATCAAGTTTATAAGCAAATCGCTTTAAAATCAAATGGTGCCCATTTACCATTTGATACGAAACAATGTTATCGAGAGGTTTTTGAACAGCACTTCATAATTCCAGTGTATTTCTCCATTACAAACAAGTGTGAAGGTTTAGACCCTAAGCACGGAGTGTTTATTTAGAGGATAAAGGGCCGTACACACTCATGGTTTTTTAAGTCTTTCCATCAGACTTTTTGCTAAGCTCCTCCTACTTTTTCCACTAGAATGTAAGAAAAAACGATGTAGTTATTATTTAGTTTTTTGAAAATCTAGTGGAAAAAGTAGGAGGAGCTTAGCAAAAAGTATGGCGGAAAGACTTCAAAAACCATGCGTGTGTACGGCCTTTAAGGGTGCTGGGTTGGCCTTGGCGGGAATTAAGGTTACTCTGTTACTAATGTGCGGATAGTAATTGCACTTTGCTGTGACCTCACACATATGTACAATTTGGGTCAGGTTGTTTATCAATTGCGAGTGTGAAGCACGTAACTATTTACTCCATTAGGTATATAGGGTAAAGGACAATTACCAAATGTAAATTAGTACAAGGTGATAATTTAATCAGGTTATTATTAAAAAATAGAATCAATGATAAAAATTGTTCTCTCCACATTGATTATATTTTGCTCACATTTTATATGTGTTTTATAATATCAATTTATGATAACTTTTAATAATTACAATGAAGATAATTTCTTTATAAATGTTTACTCTTTTTTTAATGTCATATAAAAAATAAACAATGAAAAATATCGGACCGTTGAGTAAACATGTAAAAAAGCATGAACGTAAAAGTACATCAACACAGCACTCTAAACACAACTTTTTATATTTTCAAACATTTAGGCTTGTAAATATGAAACACATTGATCAATATAACAAGCTTTGTTACTACTTTATTATTTCTTATTCTTCATTATTCATGATGGAAATATTCTTCTTTGAGACAACCTAATATACAGTGTATCCAGAAAAAAATGTATCCACTGCCTTGAATCTGCATTATAGATCATTTCACGATAATATGCAAAATATGTTGGTACCATAGATACGTAGATTAATATTAATGAATTATAAATAGTACTTATATGCTATACTCGATGGCAGTGGATACATTTTATGCAAACACACTGTATAAGTAAATCATGAGCATTTCAGAACACAAAACTAAATCATGAAAAATCACAGACCATAAAAGTAAATCACGAAAAATTTCGGCCATTCAAGTAAATCAACCTTATTCGGACTGTAAAAATAAAGAAATACAAAGTGACGTTATTCTTGCAGGGCTAATATTAGACTTGGTTTTGAAATCATCAGCGTTTGTGCGATTGCTAACACGACGAGCGACGAGAAGAAAACAGTCTAGAAAATTGTCATGAACTAACTATAAACATTCTAATGTGGCCAAAAATATTGAATTCGCATAAAATACCAAGTTTATGGTTAAATTTCAATTCCACTTTGAAAAGTGATGAAAAATGATGTAATTTTCAGTAATTAGATTTTCATTTTGAATAGAAATTTAGATATGTGAGCCACTTACCTTAAACTGAAAATAGAGCTAAGAAGTTTTAAATATTCTAGTCAAGTAATTTTCATAGTTTCAACCAATTTGGCTAATGTTTCTCACTATTTTTACAGTAATATACATGAGTGTTTGTTTCACTTTTGTTTTTTGTTTTTAAAGACTATCATAATTAATGCATTATAATATCTGTTGTATTTTAGAGTTGCTAATATTGGACACAAAGGGAAATATTACAAAATGTGTTTTGAATGTTAGCTAGGTAGCTATCATCTATTTAATAGTCAATATTAGTAAAGAAAAAACTGGTTTCTAGTTTCATGTATAACTTTAACGAAAGCACGAACATTCGATGTTTGTTTATAAATCTATAACCGAAAATCAAAAAAAAAAAGAGCGTACAATCTTTTTCTTTGATGTAATATTAGTGTTACGTAATATTTGAGGCACACTGTGTATCAGACTAGTGCTCACGTACCTCAGTTCTACAATACTATGTAATGAACTCATTTTCTCCAGGAGCCTGAAGTGAACTTTATTCAGAGATACAACCTTTACAAAATTAAAAAAATGAACTCTATGGAAATATTAATTGAAAAGTATTGAATAAATTTCAATTAAACTGTGGAAATTAATGTTTTCCAAATCTCTTCTATCTATTCTAAAGAATCATTTACACAGTCTATTAACTGCCAGCAAATAGTTGAAAGTAGTGATGATGAATCAGAAAGCCATGTCGCACTATTGTACCTTATTCAATTGTTGAACACTGCACGCAATCACAGGATTGAAGGTTAACCTGTTCCGGCTATTAGGGTAACGGCCCTAACTGAGTAAGTTCCGTGAAAACTATTTGCAAACTATATCATGATAAGAGACTGACACGTGATAGATAACGTTAGTGTTGGTGAAAATGGAGAACAAATATTGTTTGTTGGTATTGAGGAATTTTTTAGTGGTATTACGGAATTTATTCTGTACTATTACGTAATTTATTTAGTGGTATAAAGGATTTTATTTGATAATGAATAAGAAGATTTTGAAAGATATAATGCGAAATAATTTCAGTGTTAATTCAAACCGTAGCTACCAATTTTCAACAAATTCGTTTCGTACCCGAATATTAACTTATTTAATTAACCTTTTGATGTACAATCCATCAGTGTGACCTTGTAGCAATCACTCCATACCATAGTTAACTAATAGCACAGTAAAGTTAGAGAGAAACTACACCTCCTGTACAATGACTGATCTGTATATCACGTAACTAACCAGCTGGTAGGGTAAGTTCTGATAAAACGAACAGTTCCACATCTTCGATCATTATTATAAAAAAAGTATAGGGTAAATTACGAATTATCGGCCAGTTTCACATTTTCGGTCATATAAGAAAAAACGATATTATAAAAATAAAATGAAAATTATTATAATATAGTTTTATCTTGTATGACCGAAGATGTGAAACTGACCGATAATTCGTAATTTATCCTATACTTTTCTTATAATAATGATCGAAAATGTGTAACAGTTCGACAACTCGTACGTTACCCTAGAGGCTGGTTAGTTACGTGGTGTGACATTCCCTATAATTATTCTGCACCAAGACATCTCTAATGACACCCTATGTTTCAATGGACCTCAAACGAATGTGACACCCCTACTATCCATCACACGAACCTTATCATTACACTTCTACGAGTACGAGCCTTACCTACCTAATGCACATTTAATTAGGGTAGGTTCCGAATTATAGGAAGGTTGAATATATTCGATCATATAAGAATAGAATTATTATATTTTTTCTATTTAAAACTTAGGATGAACCCATTATGTCACAGTAAAAAATGGGGTGAAACTTTTAAAATCTAATAAAAATGTTCGTACAATTATTATGTGATTGTTCGAGGTCATGTCTTCAATTACAGTACCAAACATGCACTACTTTGTGTGTATTTACTGGTCAGAATATTGGAGCAGTACAATCGGGGGTGTAAATAAAGATTAGGAAGTACTGAAGAATGGTTTCAATTTACATTATTTGGGTAGTGGAAGATAAATTGTACTGAAATAAACAAAAATTGAAAGTGAAAAAAGAATTATGTTTAAATTCGTATTTTTGAATTATCATTTTATTTTTATCGTATTCATTATATTGTAATACACAGTCATATTATATATAAGATTATATAAAGGCTATTATGTTAATAAATTGAATATAAATTTAATCTTATGGAAAATGAAATACTTTAATAAAATAATGTGAAATTACTCACTAGTGATAATAATCATGATGATTAAAAGCTACATAAAAGGTAATTCACCTTCCGTGACTATTTTTCTAAGACTGCTATAAAGTAACAGAAGAAGTATATGCGAGGTTTAATCACCTGCTTTTTATGTAATTAGTTGATTGGTTTACTAATGTATTATACAAATTACTAATGTAAGATTCACAAATAATTTATTGTCTTCAATTTGAAAGTTATGTTTTATATGTGTTTTTTATCTTAAATTGATCAATATCCCCCAAAAAAGTATGAAAATTTACTCATACGACCTTAAATTATTATAATAACAAACAGATTATAAACCTCTGTGATTACATAACCTCTTCAATTAAAACACTCTCACCTTCCTGGATCAACGCTCTTCCTCCCCCTACCCCCCTCTACGATTTCTGGGGGTGGAGTGGGGGTATCGAAGTCCCCATCCTCTGCCATCAGGTAAAACGTCTCCACTGACGCGAATTCGTTGTTAAATTGAGAAAAAGATTTCACCTGTTGGAGAGAAAATGTTAATTAGTTTGATAGAAGGAATTACATGTGTAAATATGCTGTGATAAAATTCTTATAAATTACGTAACATTAATGTTATTTTTTTCAGTTAGACATAAATATCGATTATTTTTATTCTACTGAAGTTATTTCCTTTGTTATTTGCGATAAGGTTGAATTTCTATTCAATTTACTAACATAATAGCCTTTACATCATTTTATATAGTTTTTATAAATTCGAGGATTTTTCTCTGAAAGGCGTAACGTACGTACGAAACACAAACACTATAAGACTATGTACAATCACATCAAAATCCCCTCCAAACTCCCTAAATTAACCCAGTGAGGTCAAATAGAATGGCCTTGATTCACAGCGAGTGCAGCAGGACACTCGGCACTATTGGAATAATAATTGCAATTACAGGACGGGACGTGATAGCACATATGCTATTTTCTGAGTAATTGCACTGAATTGTCAGAAAACGTTCAGGATGTAGGGCAGTGACATAGTGTGATGTCATGATACTCTATACCTTTTTATTTGGTATGTGAAGTATATGCTATTACTAAACTAATGCAATTTATTGAATAAAATAATAAATTCATTGTTCCCTTTAAAAGTACATAAAGATAAATAAATTGATTGTAATTTTAGTCACTGATACTGTATATTGTGAACATTTAGTGGTAAAATTTAAGTTATTCATTGAAAAGACTGCGGTAGCAATAATATTTTACCAGAAATACAATTATTCTCCCTAAATCATGAAAAAATTCCTAATAATGATAAATCAATTTCTATATAGTAACGCGTTCGATACGAAATAACAGCAAATATTCAGTGCTTTGACCTCTCATAGCAATGTGTTCAGTTCTTAGAACAGTAGCAATGCAGGCAGGTGAGTTTGACTTACATTGCTAGGAATGCCTTTAGTCTGCATTGACTGCAACTATAATTTGATTTATTTTATGATATATGCTCTTAATCTAAGGATATTGCAACCAGTATTTGATTAACATTTCAAATTTTAAGTCTTAATCTAAGTATATTGCAACCAGTATTTGATTAACATTATAAATTTTAAATTTCAATCTAAAGATATTGCAACCACTATTTGATTAACATTTTAAATTTCAAGTTTTAATCTATGGATATTGCAACCACTATTTGATTAACATTTTAAATTTCAAGTTTTAATCTAAGGATATTGCAACCACTATTTGATTAACATTTTAAATTTCAAGTTTTAATCTAAGGATATTGGAACCACTATTTGATTAACATTTATAATTTAATTTAAATCGTAAAAGCAATCAGTACTTGGTTATCAGCCGTTATTTAATTTATTATAACTTTAGAGTTTATATTAGTCAAATCTTCTGTGATGTGATCATTAGCATAAAAAATGTAAAAAGATGTTTCCAGAATTAAGTAATCATGTATGTTTTTTTATGATGGAATACTCACATCTTGTCCCCAAGGAGTTTGTAGGACGAGAAGGCCCCTCATTTTCAGCACCTGCCCCAGGTCCAGTACCACGTCCTCCCACGACTGTACAGTCTTGAGGTTAACAAGGACACTTCTCTGATGAAAAGAAAAGGAACATTTATCGATAAGGTGATAGGTGCATATTGTATTAAATTATATATCAGTCTATAAATAGACAAAATGACTATTACTTAAAACACCGGATTGATAATGGACATGAGTTTATTCACCACTCATGTCCATTCACCAGTCGTGTCCATTCACACGTCGTGTTCGTTCACCACTCGTGTCCAATCACCATTCGTGACCAATCACCATTCGTGTTCATTCACCACTCGTGTCCAATCACCATTCATGTCCAATCACCACTCATATTGATTCATAACTCGGGTCAATTCATCTCTCATTCACCACACTCATATTGATTCACCATTTGCGTCCCTTCACCACTCACCTCCTGTGAGTGGTCGTGTTGGTTCACTACAGTGATTGTCCTCCCTTCTCTAGAGCTGGGTTTACTTCCCGTGGACTTATTGCTGTCAGCGCTGTGAAAAGTAGGGAGGGGAGGGGGGGTTGAATGAGCTCATTATTAAAGTCAATTGAGTGAATATACAATATAGTATATACTTTACTACATCATGTATTAAATATTACAATAAATAATACAAAGAGTAAGTTTTAAGTTATCGAGCCATTGTTGCACGTTTTCGATCACATATTTGTTTTCGTTATTCAGATTCGTATCCACGCTATTTGTACGTATCATGGATACGCAATGAAATACGACTTACATTATATACTTTTTATTACATGATCGAAAATTTAGAACTTCTCGACAGTTTGGAGCTGTTCGATTTAAAAATTACATACACAATATATGTGAGTTTCCTACTATATCCATTGCAAATGAACTAGTTTAGATACCTGTCATGATCATCCATGCGGGTCCTCACGGCCCAATTGGGGTTATTTGCCCTCCAGGAGGGTTTAGCTTTACCGTATGCGAGGTTCTGAGGCACAGGGAAAAATTGAACATAGGGTAAGTTATATATTATTTAATTTGTATTGGAATCCGTGATGCATGCAGGTATCATGAAAAAAAAGTATTGTATATATTGTTTTTTTTTTACATGAGCGAAGATGTGAATTATTCGTAACTCACACTACCATATTTATTGTCATGATATGTTTTTGTCAAAGAGTAATAATTAAAATGAACGTATGTAAACACTTCTACATACTAATTTAATACGGTAACTTAATTGTAATTTAAGACAATTATTTTATCAATAATTATAGGTAACAATCGCATTGGAATGCAATATTATTGCAAATAACTATCGTCAATATTTAACATCAATTTGAGATAATATTTTTATAGATTATTATTGTTAATACTTATGCCAATTTATTTAAACACTTTCATTGATTAGCCATATATTTACAATCCTTTTCGTTGAATTTGTTATTATATTCGATAAATTTTCGATAATTCACTATTAATTTAAGAAAGTTTTCGATAAATATACGATAATTTCATGACCATAATTCCATATTGACGAATATCGTAATCACTTACGATAAATTTGCGATCCGATGCAGCAACGTAACTCTGTCCGTCCTCCAGTTCTTCCAGTCTGAATTTTCTAGTACCATCAAGACCAAAAATAAAGCGAGCACCTCTTACTAAGCCTTTAGAAAGTAAAGAAGAGATTTTTGATTAGTTGTTGAATAAATGGGTATAAGAATAATTAATATAGAATAGTTGTGGAGTAATGTAAAAACAATTAGATTTATTAATTTACTGCAGCTGCAATTTGTATGATGAAAATAGTTATGTAACGGTTATCATTCATTGGTTATACTGACCCCGTTCACCTATGTAACGGTTATCATTTATTGGTTATCATATCCCCACAATTATCTGTAACGATTATCATTCATTTGTTATCCTTTTCCTATTTCCTTATTCACCATTACAGCGGCTATTATTTATTGGTTATCATATCCAAACATAGAGCTCAGGAACGATTATCACTCATTGGTTATCATATCTCACGTAACTCTGGAATGATTATCATTGGTTATCCATAGCTCAGTAACAGTTATCACTCATTGGTTATCCTTATTTCTGTAACAGTTATCACTCATTGGTTATCCATAGCTCAGTAACGGTTATCACTCATTGGTTATCCCATCTCACCGGTTATTCACAGGTAATTGTCTGTTCGAGCCAATCAAGTAAGTGATCCAAAATTAGCACCGTCTCACAAGCTCTATCGGCTAACTTTCAGAGGTAACTTTCAAGCTACCTCAGCCACAAAAAGCTATCAACTTTGCCAGCTCGTGACTATTAATAATACTTAAGTTTTACATTAATTGGATATTTTTCCATAGGAACTGGAATTTCAGTTCAATAAAGTATCGATACTGCCATTCTATTGTGTTGTTAGTGTAAAAAAAGACATTCATTTTTATTAGAAGAGTTGTTTTACTATTTAAAAAAGAGTAATTAGAATATTATTCAACGTCAACTTAGTAAATAAATAAATGTGAATTTAATGAGAAATAAATTGTATTTATTTATTCAAAATAAAAGGAAACACAATCTTTTATTAAGCTTTTGTTGATATAATAAAACTAAGAATTAACTTCATAAACATAAAATAAAGGCTATTTCCTTAATATTAACGACTTTTATGAAAAAAAGAAATATATATCATGATAAGAAAGATGGTAAATTAAATAGGCAGTTTTATGGTCGGCCTATAGTCTCACCAATCCTGTCAGATATCCTATCGCACAATCCCTCCATATTGAGGACATCTCTGCCCGGCTTGAAGATGTAGTCATACCCACCGAAAAACCTGTCACCATTCCGGAAAATACGGATACTGCGGGGATGCCAGGGGTCCGACTTGTCTATTGGTTGTCTGTGAGAAAAATAAAGAGAGTGATGTTATTGAAGAAATAGTTATATGTAGGGTTGTGACAATATGCTTTCAAAATCATAGATCTTATGAATATCATAGACGAAAGTAAATGAAATGGTATCGAATACTATATACCGCTGGTTTAGTCAGATTCAATACTGATTAATTCTCTCCGTCTATAATATTTTCGGGATCTATTATTTCAAGAGCATATTGTCACAACCCTAGTTATATGTATGTTGAAAAACAGACTATAGCTTTTTATTACTTTTCGCGAGAGTATTAGTGTTATGATTATTTTAGGTATTTATATCTTTCTATAAATGTAATATTACCTCTTATACTATGTTATTATTGCAGCTATTTACAAGATATTATTACCCTTATTTACAAAGGAATTATTACCCCTATTTATAAAGGTATTGTCATATTCCTCTCAATAACACCTCTACAGCATTCACTAAAACCTCTATTACTCCTGTAACTAATACCCAGAGTATTAATACCTCTACTACTCCCCAAATTAATACCCTTAGGACTAATACTTCTATTACTTCTCCAACTAATACCCTTAGAGCTAATACTTCTTTTACTTCTCCAACTAATACCGTTAGAGCTAATACCTCTATTACTCCTCTAACTAATACCCTCATTACTAATACTCAGGTAATCGTGTTCAGGAGGTCACCAGCATTACCTTTGCCCCATTATAGGCATATCATTTCGTTACCGAGTGATTTTAACGGTAGTTCCATTACCTTTGCACGTAAGGTAGTCATAGCTGGTTAGAGCGTTTAGAACAGACTTTTGGTTTAATTTATTGCATCACGCTAGCCTGAAACTCTACCATGCCTGGTGTGAATGCCCTCACTCTAAAGGTATCAAAGACTTGGTATATACCGATAGTGTTTGAAGTGAAGTTTAGTCGAATGAATAGAAATTAAGAAATTTGGATTCATTTAACTAAACTTTACATGAAATAATATTCCTATCTTTAAAACTATAAATATATGGATATTTATTGTTTAATTAAATTAAAAATATTTCAGTTTAACTATTCTCAAATATTTAATTACCTTTACTATTAGTTGGAATAAAAGTAAGCAGATCGGAATAGGGTAAGTTCCGTGTTGTTAGATTGTTTCAAATTATCGATCATATATCACAACAACACAATAATTTACATTTATATTGAATGATCGAGAATGTGAAACCTTCCAATAATTCAGAACGTGCGTTACATAACCCCAAAATACCGAATCGTCATTTGTCTTAATTTAGCTGCTTGGCCTCATTATTATTTGGGACATTTGTTTTATTACTGTGAGTGCAAATTAAGAAAATACTTCCTGGTTGAACAGAAAATATAAATAGTAACAACATTACCATACTACATATTGATTGGTAGGTACGGCTACGGTATTAAATATTGATTGGTAGGTACGGCTACGGTATTACATATTGATTGGTAGGTACGGCTACGGTATTACATATTGACTGGTAGGTACGGCTACGGTATTACATATTGATTGGTAGGTACGGCTACGGTATTACATATTGATTGGTAGGTACGGCTACGGTATTACATATTGACTGGTAGGTACGGCTACGGTATTACATATTGATTGGTAGGTATGGCTACGGGATTACATATTGATTGGTAGGTACGGCTACGGTATTACATATTGATTGGTAGGTACGGCTATGGTATTACATATTGATTGGTAGGTACGGCTACGGTATTACATATTGATTGGTAGGTACAGTTTGGGGACTACGGTATTTTCTTAAATTGTTAGCTACGGTAATACCGTATTTTACGGTTAACTGGAATAAAATTCTATAATCGTAAGATCGTCCATTGATGCACATTGCAGTAAATGTTGATCGTAGTCTATAGTAAACTATATAATGATTTCGGACATCATCGTAACAATTTTCGTCGAATCTTATATTAATTATTAATTGATTATAATCATCCATCTGGTTTCTAGCTAATTTAGGGCATTAATTGATTATAATCATCCATATGGTTTCTAGCTAATTTAGGGCATTAATTGATTATAATCATCCATATGGTTTCTAGCTAATTTAGGGAATTAATTGATTATAATCATCCATCTGGTTTATAGCTAATTTAGGGCATTAATTGATTATAATCATCCATATGGTTTCTAGCTAATTTAGGGCATTAATTGATTATAATCATCCATATGGTTTCTAGCTAATTTAGGGAATTAATTGATTATAATCATTCAACTGGTTTATAGCTAATTTAGGGCATTAATTGATTATAATCATCCATATGGTTTCTAGCTAATTTAGGGCATTAATTGATTATAATCATTCAACTGGTTTATAGCTAATTTAGGGCATTAATTGATTATAATCATCCATATGGTTTCTAGCTAATTTAGGGCATTAATTGATTATAATCATTCAACTGGTTTATAGCTAATTTAGGGCATTAATTGATTATAATCATCCATATGGTTTCTAGCTAATTTAGGGAATTAATTGATTATAATCATTCAACTGGTTTATAGCTAATTTAGGGCATTAATTGATTATAATCATTCAACTGGTTTATAGCTAATTTAGGGCATTAATTGATTATAATCATTCAACTGGTTTATAGCTACTTTAGGGCATTAATTGATTATAATCATTCAACTGGTTTATAGCTCAGTTAGGGCATTTTTCTCAGTTTGTTGATATATCTCATCGTTGCGGTGAAATCGTTTTATTTGGCAGCCTTTATAGTTAAGCAATTATCGTTTTTATTTATCACGTCTGCAGTGGGGCAATGCGGAACTAACATAAGAAATTATGAAACTATTCTAATATAACATATAATTTAACTGTTTCTGATATTAAATGAAGATTAGAAAGCGAGGGAATAGATAACAGGTAAAGTTTTGATTAAAACTCGCAGGTAAATTATTTAAAGGTGTTTCAGTAGTTATTTCAAGGAAAAATTTAAAGCACGATATCTTCTTTCATTCGGTTTTATGTAGTTTGCAATAAAATCGTATTGAACATATAAAAATTATTAATAATTCTATATGTATGAAAAAAGAACCACTTTATTATATGTATTTTAATGAATTATATTGAAATTTTAAATACAAGATTAATTTAGTGAATAATTTTTTATTTAATTTTAAAAGTTTTTAATTCAATTTGCTCAAAATGGTATGGCTTCTATTCTTATGGATATTATTTTTGATTCAAATATACAAATATTTTCCATTAATATTCACTAATAAAACATTTAATACCATAAATACCTATTTAAATAACTGGTTGCATATTCCCTCGTATTAGCGACAACTCCCAAATGTATTCCTGTACAGTCCAAACATATACTTTAATTATCCTATATAGTAACCTAATCTGTAAAGTTTAAATGGAAGCGCGTGACTGTTTTCTAAAGTGTCTCTAGGGACAACATTACGTTAAATAATTGACTGAAATGGCCTGGACTTACAAGCATTAGATAAAATTAGAACTTTCTTAGATTTTAGTCATTAGATGCAAAACTTATATGACTATTTTAATTGTTTCAATCACGAAGGCATAAAATTTTGTTAGATTTTCAATGGGAGGAGTTTCATTTTGCGACTCATAACACAAATGATAGTCAATGAAAAGAGAAAGCGCAGGAAGTATTTTGGAGATAAATATATTGTAATATCTGCTTAATATTAAATTTTACTCTGGATCGAAATTATATCCCATGTAAATTTGATTATTTTTCATAATTTGCTTCAAACAGTATTTTCTGGTAAAAAAAAAAACATCAATAATAGTATATAAAATCCGCAGTGAAGTATTACAATTTTCCTATACCCAGACAGTGAGTTATAGTGAGGCCATAGAAGATTAAATGAGATCCCCTCTTAATCTCCTATGGCCCCACCATACCTCTTCTAAGAACTAACCTTAGCAGCTCCTGATCTTCCAAACTCAGTTCGTACTGAATCCTAGAGTCGTCCTTCGAACGGGATGACTTCACCGTACGGGTCTTGGGAGAGTTGAGAGCCGACACGGTGCCCCGCGGGCCCGTCTGTGTGTACGGCTGAAGGATCGACTTTGACTTGCGCCGATAGAGGGGTGGTGGAGCTGAGAAAAGAAATATATGGGATTGGTGTGAATTAATTTATGTTGAAACATTTGTCACTCCTAGGGAAAATTTTAATTAATTTAATATGGAACATAAAATATATTTATTAATCAACGATATCAATATAAAATATTACGAAAATGTAAAAAAAAAAAATAATAATCTTAATTTCTTATTCCTACTTATTTCCATTAGGAAAATTTCAATCTTATGTTTTAATATTCACATACGAATTAACACATACAATTTCCTATTTATAATGCAATGACTAATTTTTTCTATGAAATAATATCATAGCGACTACACACACTATTTTTTAGACGCTATCGAATCACACCGATAGAACGTGTGTTTCTAATCTATTTACTGCTATCAATGAAAGCATTAGGACATACCATTGCTGAGGGGGGGCAAGGGTGGAGGGGCCTCATCGTACAGATCCTGACCTCTGGGACCTGTGATGTGATACTCCTCTGTGTCCTGAAAATGATAAACAGAGGTAAATGATAACCAGTGGAAAATGATAGCCGGTGGTAATTGATAAACAGTGATGAATGATAACCAGTGGTGATTGATAACCAGTGGTTAATGATAAACAGAGGTAAGTGATAACCAGTGGTAAATAATAAACAGAGGTAATTGATAACCAGTGGAAAATTGATAAACAGTGATGAATGATAACCAGTGGAAAATGATAACCAGTGGTTAATGATAAACAGAGGTAATTGATAAATAGTGATGAATGATAACCAGTGGTTAGTGATAAACAGTGGTAAATAATAAACAGTGGTAAATGATAACCAGTGGTTATTGATAACCAGTGATAATTGATAACCAGTGGTAATGATATACAGAGGCAAGTGATAATCAGTGGGAAATGATAACCAGTGGAAAATGATAACCAGTGGTAAGTGATAAACAGAGGTAATTGATAAATAGTGATGAATGATAACCAGTGGTAAGTGATAAACAGAGGTAATTGATAAATAATGATGAATGATAACCAGTGGTAATGATAAACAGAGGTAAGTGATAATCAGTGGGAAATGATAAACAGTGGGAAATGATAACCAGTGGTAAATGATAACCAGTGGTAATTGATAAACAGTGGTAAATGATAAACAGTGGTGAATGATAACC
>CANNZV010001341.1:0-61656 GCA_947561585.1 Caprella mutica
CTTTTATTTATAGTTTTCTATCAATCTTCAAAATACTGTATTGAGAAGCATGCTATTTAGCCAATATCAGATGATGTAATATATTCATGAAATTTATATCAAAATCAATGTATAAAAAATGATCTTGCATCAATGGTAGAACTAAGTGAAGAATATCTAATATTTTATTTTATAAAAGAGATGCCAAACATTCAATAAGATGTATCTTTTCAGACATGCTTCATCTCCCCATCCTCATTCAGTGATCTGATTTACCGCAATTACATCATAGACATGTGTCAGATATTGGATCTGTGTGCCCTGTACGTCCCCTCCAACACTGCTCTCCTTTCTAAGATGATACACAACATCTTCAGTACTCAGCCTAGCTACACTAGTGATGTGTTGCAAGTAGCCAACTCAGTCCTATCGGTGAGAGAAAAGAGCAGCTATTCTGGCCTGGGCTTCTTAGAATTTGTGATTCCATGAATTTTTTTTGCAGTGATTAACTTGTAGATCACTTAACAAAAATTATTCATTATAGTATGAAAGTATCTATTAAAAATAATCCATTATTATAGCTTTGTATATTTTATAGGTTCAAAGTTCTAACATCAGATATGCTTTTGATGCTGGAAGACAGGTTGATGCAACTTGTCGCACGGTTTAGTACATTATATTTTAATGTTATTTCATAAATTTATTTATTCTGAAAAAGAATAGGTTTTAAATGATTATACCTATTATTTGTAGCTAATTTTTATCCACTATAGTTATATATTAATCGGTTTATTTCTTCAATGAATTTATTATATTGTAATTTTCTTTTTTTTTTGAATTCACTTAACTAACTTAAATTTCACATTTTTTTTATCTGTCATAGCAAGTTATTGAATCTCTGAAATATATTCATTTCTATTTTCTCCTATAGGTGCTAGATCATGTGGAGGAGACCTTTGGAGTGATAGGGCACAAAGTCACCTCTTTGAGGGCCCCAACACAACCTATGAAGACTATGGAGTTTACAGACATTGTCTTTTACTTACTAGACACCTTCTACACACTGCATAACTTTGTTAAAGTTTATCCCCAAGCAGCCACTGTGTTTCAAAGTCAAGAAATAGATGTTAGGTAAGTCCATTCTCTGAAAATATGATTTTAATTTGTATTAACATACTTGAATGCCTAGAAATATTTACATTTTATGTTTTATCTCTATTGCAGAATAAGTAATTTCTATGAACATTTAGTGCCACTATTGTTAGAACAAATCAATTGCACTTCTGGAGATGGTGAAGAGTTTGAGTGTTTTGATGTTGAGGTGGAGCAGTTACGAGCCACTGTGCTGGCTGCCTTCAGGTCAATAGTCTCCTCCACCTCTCTAGACCCTTTGGTGATCTCTCCTGAAGGTGAAGGCGCTTTCAAACCTCCACCTAGAGTGGTGACTGAGAGTATAGAGAAGTACCTTCACACCTTCTCCTCCTGCCTTGGCGATAAGACCTTCATTGCTGACTATCACTCTACTTATGACTTCAAGAAAGATGTCGAAGTGTTGAAGGTGGGCTTATATGATCATATTATTAAGTATAAATAGTTTTTATCACTTATTGCTACTTAATGGTTGATCAATATTACTGAGGAAATTTAAGTATCCACCACAATCTAATTTAATTGCTATATAATGTGAATAAGGACATACATTGGTAGTAGGTAGCTAACTAATCAAAATAATTTATCTCTTTCGTATCTTCCAGACTCATTCTAACGACAGCACGAGTTTAGAGTACATAGAAGATGCTGTACAGTCCGTGCTGACGGAAATGGGAGTACAGTACGTCATCACTCCGATAACTAATGGTGAGTAAATTCATTTTCTATGAGTTAAAATAAAATAAAATTTCTTTGAGAGCTCCATTCACCAGAATCGGCTGATTGTCCATGAATATCAATTAAAATAACAGTCAAATATTAATTATATATAACATACTTTTTCCTACGTATCTGAAAATATGGAACTGACTGATTACTTTGAACTTGCCCTACTACCAAAGATATTTTTACAGTGCATAAAATTACTGTTTATTCAATGTAACACAATTAAATAAATCAAAATTAACACACTTTACCCTAAGAGAAATGTAGCTAGTGTGGCAGTAGAATAAAATATTCTCTAAAATATTACTACTAAATTATTCATTCTTAACTTTTAAATGTATTAAAGTTATCTATTTGTAGATAGGACATAATCCTATAGCAATCTGATTAACTTGAGACTCTTAACACGTTCACTGCGTATCGGGCCATATGTGTGATTACACTGTTGCGTATTAATATAACTGTCTTTAATATAACCGAGGAATGCCAGCTATATCCAGATACGCAGTGGACGAGTTAACTCACTATTTTCCGTAAAAAGTGTTTGAAATGTGAGGTGATAATCATTTCTTTCCATATTTTAGGTTCAAGTACAGCAGCCCCCAGCAGTTCTCCCTTAGACAGTACAGGCATGTCCCAGTACGCTATGAGTGGAAGTGCAGAGGTGGATGAGGTGCAACTGATGCAGATGGTGACTGCAGTGCAGGATTTGATGCCAAACCTCGGTAAGTAGTGGCTGTGATTGTACAATGTACATGTAAATGAATGTGATTGTACATGTACATGAATGTGATTGTACATGTATGATGTACATGAATGTGATTGTACATGTACATGAATGTGATTGTACATGTATGATGTACATGAATGTGATTGTACATGTATGATGTACATGAATGTGATTGTTTCTGTACCTAATTACGGTAGTCAGTTTGTCATATAGTTAGTTAGCTGCCTAATCATGCATATCCATTATTCAAATATCTAATTAGGAAAAAGCGTACTATGAATAGCTACATTTTTATTTTTGAATAGTTCCAAATTTGGAAATAACTTTGTTTGTTGAAGATATGGCCATAGGGTTGATTAGTTGAAGATGAATAAGTTGGTTATCACTCTCTATAGATATTGTGTGTATATTTTCTGTGTGTGTTGTTTTGACGCATTTCCCTCTCGTACAGGCAGTGGCTTTTTGTCAGAGTGTCTGAAGCACTACCAGTACTCTACTGAACAGGTTATCAATGCTCTGCTGGAGGAGAACCTGCCCCCACACCTTGCCTCACTGGACAGGGCACTGGTGAGGGTGCAACCAGTAGCCACAACTAGTCACCCACCAACCAGTGCATCCACTAGTAATAAGAACGTCACTTTCTCCACAGAGACTTACACGGACTCTTATGAGAAGGTGAGTGTGATTTATTGTTGTCAAACTATAGCTACAAACATAGTCACCTCTTTCACCAAAAGTGATACCTTGCAATGCATTTCATTATGGTGAGCTAATCTTACCTTTTGATGGCCAAAGAACTTTTTTTATTAGTTTATTTTTTATAGAAATGTTCTTTGCAAAGTCATCAAAATATCCTTTGTTTCTTTTTCAGGGAGAGGACGAAGCTAAGCTGAGTGTGATGAACAGGGCTAACATCTACAATGACGATGAGTTCGATGTGTTTGGCAGCAAGGCAAAGACACTAGACATCAGTAAAGTGAACAGGGGAAAGAAGAAGAAGGATCTCCTGGAGCAGGACTCTGACGTCAAAGAACGGGTGAGAAATTTAAGAGTTTGGTCCAAAGTTAACCTCTGCTAAATGTATTCTTTAGTTATCAATTTCCGATATTTCTATCAATAATTTTTGTCAGCTTGAATTAGTTTCTTTCTTTTTGGAATCATTTTCTGATTTCTTTTAGAAATCAATTTCTGAATAAATAGCTACCGAATACCTTGTAAGTTAGTTATTTTTGAATGAAGTGTAAGCTCTTCCATCAAGAGAAATCCATCTAATTAATGAAATAGCAAACACCTGGATGTTACCTTTGAAATTAAATTACAAAGGGTACAATATAAACAGAGGTATGAATGAATAAAAACAATGGACCTATTCTCCTAGTCCTACCAAAAATATTATACTACAGTAAGATACACCACTCTACCAAATTTGCCTTCCAAAAGTGCGTTGTAGCGCCATCTGAATTTGAAGGAAGGAACTATACCATTTACAGTTCTAGTTGATCCAAATGAAATAATATTTGATCCAAGTGAATTTCAATTTGATCCAAGTGAAATTGATCCTTATGAAATTGAATTTGATCCTTTTGAAATTGAATTCGATCCTTTTGGATTTGAAATAATATTTGATCCAAGTGAATTTCAATTTGATCCAAATGAATTTCATTTTGATCCAAGTGAAATTGATCCTTATGAAATTGATCCTTTTGAAATTGAATTTGATCCTTTTGAAATTGAAATTGATCCTTATGAAATTGAATTCGATCCTTTTGGAATTGAATTTCCAAGTGAAATAATATTTGATCCAAGTGAAATTGAATATTTTATCATTCCGATACTTCACATTTTGTGTCTTTGTCTGTTGGTTGGTTGGTCGGTTGGTTGCAAGAAAAATGTCAAGATATTAACATTAGAAATATAATAAATATTTGTATAATTTATGAGATTACGATTGGCCAATCATAATCTCACATTGCCCACCATAATCTCACATTGCCCACCATAATTTTTCATTACCCACCATAATCTTTTATTACCTACCATAATCTTTCATTTTCCACCTTAATCTTTCATTGCCCACTATAATCTTTCATTCTCCACCATAATCTTTCATTCTCCACCATAATCTTTCATTCTCCACTATAATCTTTCATTCTCCACTATAATCTTTCATTCTCCACTATAATCTTTCATTGCCACCTTTATCTTTTTCATTACCCACCATAATCTTTCATTGCCCACCATAATCTTTCATTTCCCACCATAATCTTTCATTTCCCACCATAATCTTTCATTGCCCACCATAATCTTTCATTGCCCACCATAATCTTTCATTGCCCACCATAATCTTTCATTGCCCACCATAATCTTTCATTGCCCACCCTAATCTTTCATTGCCCACCCTAATCTTTCATTGCCCACCCTAATCTTTCATTGCCCACCCTAATCTTTCATTGCCCACCCTAATCTTTCATTGCCCACCCTAATCTTTCATTGCCCACCCTAATCTTTCATCGCCCACCATAATCTTTCATCGCCCACCATAATCTTTCATCGCCCACCATAATCTTCCATTAGAGGAGCAACAACATTTGATGTTGATCAAAATATTGAAGATTTTAGTGTTCAACAGAAACTAGCCTTCAATATTAAATAAAATGAGTAGATTTCAGAATAACTTTTCTGGTTGTTCAGTATAACTTCTGCCTGAACACTGAAACTTTCACTGTTTTTGATCAAATGTTGTTGCTTTAGTTCCCGCTTTCAAGTCCAGATTTCACTTTTTAAAACAGAAATTTCTGAGAGTGGTGATCTTGCTGTAGTATAATATCTTTGGTGTTACTATCTCCATTTTCTCGCCAGGTTCGAGTGATAGGTCGTATGTATGAGGGGAGGAGTGAAGGGAGGAGCATTTACGAGGAGGAGAGTGATACGGAGGAGATCAATGAGGTGTACATGGCACCTGCCAACTACAATGACGAGTATGACGATACATACGATGGCAATGAGGCTGGTAACACAGACACCCACAGTGAACTGATGATGGGGAGAAGAAAACAGAGGTAAGCACTCGAATTTTAGCATTTTTCTGATTATGTAGGTAGGGTATCAAGCTAAGTCACGAATTATCGGTCGGTTTCACATCTTCAGTCACATAAGAAAAAAATAGCTATATAATAATAATTATTATTTTTTCTTTCTTATATGACCGAAGATGAAACTGTCCGATAATTCATAACTTACCCTATGAAAAATTCACCTGAGAGTTGAAATGAAAGTTGAAAATTTTTTGCTGTAAGTAAAATTTCCCTGTATTAATTTAAAGTAATTTTTTCAGACCTACCATTTTCGGTAAAGGCTCACTGAATGCTCCTCTGATGGGAGGAGAAGGTAGTGAGGATGAGGAGGGAGAGGAGGACTACAAAGCCACTCCTCTTGCCAGTGAGGAGACTGAGGAAGAGTTTAACCAGAGAAGGGGCCTCAGGAAGGGGGTGGGAGGAGTGGAGTTCATGAAGGAGTTGCGTCAGAGCGGGTAAGACAATTTACTCACTCTAATTAAATACATATAGTGATTTTAGACACAAATAGAACACTCAAACCTGTTTTCACACTTAATTTAAATGACTAATTATAACTGGAACTGAAGAGCTAGTAAATATACATCAATTCTAATATTTTATAATGGGTTAAATGGAGTAGTTTATCAGTAGCTATTCATATTAGTTAGTGATCTATTCTTGCCTTTAAAAGTAATATTATTGTTTTTCAGAGGAGTGATAGAGCGCAAGGCCCTGAAGTACCACCCCAATGTACCAGATAGTCACTACAGTCACAACAACCAACGCAAGAGAGCTAACTTCAGATTCAAACCAGTCGATTACCACAAAGACCATCACAAACCAATGTACTTCAACAGACAGAACTCGAAGGACACTTCTGGTAAGTACATCAGTCTGTAGTTCTTATACTTAGCTATAAATACTTTTCTTCAAAAAATATCCTTAACCTGTAGTTATTTCTCCCCATTCTTACATTTATTATCGCCGCATCAATAGAGATTAAAATAAATCTAAAGTTATTTAACACTAGATCCACAATAAGTCATTTTGACTGGTTTTTACTTTTCAAACATTTTTATCTTATGAATTCTTATTAGTAAATACTTGATTTTTTTTAAACATAAGGATACACTCTTTTCGCAATTTTAGTTGGTATCCATGATACCTACGCCAATTATATTTTGAACTTGGAAGGAATTTTTTTTAAGTTCAAACTTTCGAATAGGAAAGTCGTCAAGAACAAGAGGTAACGATGAATAAACTTGACCTTGTTCCTGACGATGAATGGACTTGACCTTGTCCCTAGTTAATTTACCAAGTTTCTTTTATTACTAACTGTTGCAGTTGAAATGTAACCTGACTTTCAATAGTTGAAAGAAGTTAATATCGAAAATACAAAATTATTTACTGCCATCACAAATAAAAGAATCACTCATTTTCTACAATAATCACTCTATTTCATTTTTCAATTAATTTTCCTGCCTCCAAAGCTCTCTATTCAGTCACCACTGTATCGACTAAGATTATATCGTCCTCATAATTTGTGTAATTTTATATATCTTTGGAGAGTCCTTTATGAACCAAAAAAAAAGTAGGCTAATTTTTATCTGTGCCGTTCATCCACAGGTTCGAGCAGATCAGGAACTGTGGAGAGAGAGGAAGAGGAGACTACTGACGAAGAAGGTGCTGAAGGAGGTGAGGTGAAGCCTGCTCCATTTTGTGAGGACCCATCAGTGGTCAGAGAGAGGATGGCGAGGAGCAGAGCAGATAGGGACTTTGCGAGGAACAGAGGAGGGTAAGGGGGCGAATATTCAATCACCAAAACCTAACATATAATAGTGTTTTAATTTCTCTAAGCTATAGCTATTGCGTGAATTTAATGTATGTGCAAATATTAAAGTTAGCACTAAATTATTTTTATTTCACTAACGAATATTACATGTAAGTACTTCTTTCCATCTCTAATGATTTATCCCCCCCTCCCCCTCAGAAATAAAGGGCGTCGTTACAATGGACCTGCAGAAGTTCCTCCCCAACCAGGGTTTGGGGGCACTGAGCCCCAGAATGCTAGTGTTTCCGAGCCACAGAATGGTGGGAGCAGTTACCGAGGGGGCGCCAGGCCCAAAACCTTCGCCAACAAAGGCAGTGGTAAGCAGTGGAGACAAGGAGGAGGGGGAGAAGACGAGGGGAGAGGTTACAAAGGAGGAAAATGTGAGTACAGCACTAGCAGCATGTAGACAGACGTGTGTTGATATTTACAGTTGTTCATGAATAGAAATTTAAAAAAGAGGCACTATTTGTACTGTGATTGAGGGTTATTTTGGTCTTAGTTTAGAATAATATAATAGCTAATAGAAAAATTTGAAATTATGAGCACTTAAATGATACGTAACTTAGTAATTTACTAATTCATAGTCTAAAAAAAAAAAAAAACTACGAATTAGATGTATCAAGGGGCCAGGTTTTTAACAACAAACTACATAAAGGTCATTTATAATTCTGAGACCGAAATTTCCGGCCACCATGATCGAGACTATAAGAAAATTGACTAAAGACTCCATAAAGAATTTTTACTTTATTACTGTAACAATAGTCTCTAATTAAGTTGATAAAGTAGATTCTGATGAAAATGGACTAGTATATATCCCGGAGTATATAAGATTTAGTGTAAAAGCAATGCATACCTATAAAACATTTACTTGAAAGCTTCATCAAGGTTTGAATATTGAAATGGCCTGATTTTCAGTTTTTTATCTAAATTTATTTTGAATATAATCTTGCTCCAATTCTATCAGCTATATAATATGTATAAATTTAAAATGGTTGGGTAAAGATGAATAACTTAAGCTTCTTCTGTATGGCCTTCCTATCCACTAATTAAATCTTAGTGGATAGGTGATACATAAACAGATATACACTTATTTATTTAAGAGAAAAAGTAATGAAATGATGATTTTTTCAGATAAAGAAGAGTCGAGCACTCACGGCAAATCCCAGGACATTAACTTCAGAAGAAAAATGGAAAACAAGAACAGACAAAGAAAGCAAGCGGCACAGAACAAATTTGAAAGAAATAACTAATTTCGTTTCGATAGGTGTCTATAGAAAATACTTACCTAAAGCAAATACTTACTTCAACCTATTCCACACTTCTGAATTTTAGCACTGAAATCAATTTAACTAACTATGAATCTAATTTATATCCCCTCTTATTATTGGCTAGGCATTATTCTATTAGTTATTTTTACGAAATTCATCCACTTTTGTTTTCATATGATTGATTATCAGTAAATTAATTTTATTTGTATTCCCTTCCCTTTTACAACTAATTTCTTTTTTATTTCACTAATTGTTTGGTAGAACGACTTGTAAATTTTTGTTAAGTTTTCCTTATTTTGAAATGGTTTTGGTTTTACTTTAGTATGTATTTCATTAACATTCAGTTTTCGGTTTCTAACTTTTTTTAGTTTCATTTTGCCAGCTAGCTAGCTACAATATTAGAGTTGCACATTATTCAAAAGTGCATTAGAATGTGCATGAGTAATTCAGGAGAAATAATACAAAGATTATATATAAAGAAGTCTAAATAAAATATTTATACATCTTTATAAAAACGTTTAAAATAATCCTGAAAAGAACTTATATTTACTGTACATCTGCAAATTGCACTTACAAAAAATCTCTACTTTAATTTAAATACGAAGTCACTATAAAAGAAATAAAGCAACAGAAATGAAGCGTAAAATAATTTACTTTATATTTAACTTTTTATCAGATAGGTAATACATTGAAATTTAGTCGATAGCTATCTATATTCATTGGTATTTACAGTTGTTCATGCATATAGAAATTTAAAAAAAGAGGCACTTTTTGTACTGTGATTGAATAGATCAACAGAATTCATGTTCTCGTACTGTACAATAATTAATTCTGGAGCATATAAAACCTTACCGATGTCTCGTTATTCTTGTATTCTTCCTAACAGGAACTTCTTCCTTCTTACTAACTTTACTCTTCTTCCCAAGAATTGGTTTGGGGTTTTCCTCATCTGGTTCCTCGCTGTCACTGTCCATAAGTACTGTGTTCTTAACCTTCCCTCTGCTAGTCCTAGCACTTAGTCTCCTGTTCTCTGGCTCTGTCTTTCTCAGTGCTGGGTGAATGTTCTCATCCTGTTCACCATCACTGCTATTATCATTCAACTTGAGATCTTCCTCAGACCCACTGTTATTCTCACTTTCACTAGACTGTGTACTCCTCCTTCTGCTCTTTGTTTGTTTCGTGGTTTGTTTTTTAGTCACTCCAGTCTTACAAGCAGTGGCCTTATCCACCAAATTCTGTTCTTCAACCCCCTTTTCATGACTCTTTTCAATCTTTGACTCAAGCTCCTCCAACATTGTCTTCGTTTCTTGCTTACCCAGTTTTCTAGCTTTTGAGAGCATGGATAGAAACATTTTGTGCACGTCAGGTTCATGGAGCTTATCAGCATAGCACGAGAACAGGTCCAATAGCTTACGAATGCACTTCTCGTTGAGACTCAGCAGCGACATGCAGTACGTTAAGTCACGCCACTGTCGAGATGTGTCTGTAGCCTGCAGTCTGTGACAGAGCTTCTCAACTAAACCTTCCACTTGCTTGTCCTTTTGAATGAGGCTGAAAATGTGAGAAATTACTGTTCTGTAGCTAACTTCGTCCAGTTTGAGTTCAGGATCAGACAGTCTGGAAATGATATCAGGTAAAACATTGTACAGAGCATTCTGCTTGCGACTCAATTCAGTGAAGAAGAGTTTAGCCATTCCACTAATGCGATGTTCTTCATCATTAATGCACAGGGCTATGTCTGAAATCTGACCTTTGACCTTGACCATATCATTGAGAATGAGGTGCGTGAGTACAGTCATGGTATTGAGACGCACTGAACAGTCACCGTCACTGAGTCGTGCGTACAGTCTTGGAGTCCATGGCTCCACCAAATTAGGGAACCTGAAGGATAAATCTCCCAGAGCAATCATTGTATTTCCTCTAATGGCAGGGTAGTCCGACTTCTCTAGAATTGTGAAGAGAAGTTGAAGATTGTTCTCACACGCATCTGCTGACATCATCATGAAGTTAGACAGAGCAAAGCAAGCAGCTGCTTGGAGCTTCTGATCTGTGTATTTGCTTGGGTTGGAGCACACCTTTATGATGAAAGGCAAGACAGGGCCTAGCATGTTTTCCGCATTTAGCAGCTCTTTATCACACACAGATCTTATGTATTCAGCCTCTACATCATCAGCAACTGCTCCCATTAAACTTAACTCATCTTCATCCTCGTGAGAACTACGCCCTGATTCAGATGCTGAGACAATAAGGCTCTTACGCTTGTTCTTCAGATCCTTCTTGCTTTTTTTGGTCTTGATAATATTGTCATGCTCTTCTTTGATGTGACTGCGTCTTTTCAATTCAGAGAAAATGAAAGTGTCAAGATGTACAAGTTGACGAATGGCAATACGTCCCACCACCACAAAATAGCGTGCAAGAATGAATGTTGGGATGATAATATCTTCACCATCCTCCTCCACGGGGCTACCAAGATACTTCTCTGTGATTTTTCTCAATATATTCTCACAGATGGCGTCAGGATTCTCAGCCAAACTATAAATGGTAGTAATTGCCTGCACCGCCATTGGTGAATAGTGGCAATCCTCCATATTGTTTATCCCCTCAATCAACAGTTCTGAAAGTTTACTGAACAGTTCGTGATCTTTGTCCAGTCTGAAGGGAGCATGCGTGTCCTCAGTCTTGGGTTTGTTCACAGCAAGTTTGGAGAGGGTGCTGCACGTCTCCATCACGAGGGAGAAGTCTTTGCGCCCTCTCTCACCCAGACCACACGTTATCAACACAGTAATGTTACTCTGGACAATTACTGGCTCAGAGTTAGCAGCCATGGACAGTAGAACCAGTGAAGCCTTGGCCTCCTCCTCTGTAGTCTCAGGTAAGGTGAGGGTGAACTTCTCCCATAGGAGGGTGATGCACGCCTTCGTCAGGTCTCCATTTTTCATGAACTGGGCAATGATCTCCTCCAGAGATGCCAGTTCTCCCAGATTGGCTCCAGTTGTCAGGACTATCAAGTTACGTACAATGTGCTGCGCGCGCACCCTCTCGGTATTACCTGCAATAACAAACAAACAGTAAATCACATGATTTTCTTCTAACGTTAAGGTAAAATCCAAGTTATCCGACATTTCCACATTTTGTGGAACAGTCCGATAATTCAGAACCTAAAATAATTGATTTATTTGGTAATACTAGTTGCATGAATCAGAGATATTCACCAACTTCAACGAAGTATCAGCCATTGAAATAATAAAATAGAAATACAATTTTATACCGTCTAAAACAACTTGAGAAAAGTGAGCCTCATATCTACTGAATGACTTGCATTAGCTAACTAGGTTAAAAATATCATAATGAATTACTATGATCATTAAAAAGAATCGAACAAACTAGAGGAATAATTTATAAGGTAATTATTTTGGTGGGCTGAATTTTGCATTAGTGTCTCAGTTCTACATTACCATTAATCTTTCTAATTCATTAAACCTGCTATTTGAAATTTAAATAGAAATGTTCTCCAATAACTTATTACACCACATTTAATGAAACTCCTTGTGAAATAGATCACACATTCCGCAAAGAGGAGTGTTGGGAAATGCGTCGCACAACCTGCTTCTTCTCACCTTCAACTGATATGTAGAGTTTCCTGTACGCCTCCACAACTGCAGTCTGGATTGCTTGTTCTCTTGACCAAACCAGAACCAGCATCTCACGCACACCAGCCATAGCGTCCAGAACTCCGAACTCAAAAGCTGTGAAGAAATAGAACAGAATAACTGTAAAATGACCTTAATTGGTTATGAACTTAATTGGCAACAAACATCTTAATAATATGACCTTAATTAAGAATTATACAATAGTAATAATATTTAATTTATTATAGTGACGTAGTTATAGAGATGATTCTTTTCAAAAGCTTAAAAAAACTTAAATATTTGTAGAGTTGAAATTAGAATTATTGCCATGTATTGCAATAACAAAATAAAAAATTTTTATGAGTCTTATATTTCCGGATTATTGCACACAGTTTGAATTTGGAGTGAAGATAAAAACATAAAGCAAGAATACGAGGTGGTAGAAATACAGGCCATAGACCTCACCTTCCAAAAGATGATAAATTGCTAGGTAGGTATTTTGAAGTTAAGCTGTGAAACTTCATAGCACTAGTTAGCTAATTTAGTATCTCTTTCCCTTACGGTCCCAAAACAATAGACCACCAAAGTGAAGTGATTTGGGTTCCTTCTTGGATTATCAGCGAAATATTCCTATGTTATTCGTACGGGAGAAAAATAGGTGGTAAAACATCCCTTACAGCTGACTATTTACTTACGCTTGGAAAATTCTAAGTCGATATTTCGATACCTAATATCTAAACGCATTCATTAATGAAAAGTTCATCAAAATGTGTATTCAAATAAAAAAGTTACGAGCAATTTAATTAGAAATAACGTCAATTAAGAGACAAATCCGTAAATTAGGTAACCTGTACAACATATTTTTACGCGAGAAATTTGAAAAATTGGTTACCAAATAACGTTAAGTTCTCTCAGTTTTGGGAGTATATCTTATTATTGAAGTAATTTTTATTCATTTTATAATTTTTCTATCTTAGAATGGATTCAGAAACCAAGTATTAGGTTTATGTATTATTAAAAGATATAATATTATACAAAATAACTAGTCAGTTTCAATCATATCACTATATCATAATTATATCTATTTTAATTAATATGAGATAAAATAATATATAGAAACTAGTTTCAGAATTTTAATTACCTAACTAGGTATATTTTATGAGTTACAAAGGTAGGTTCATTGTACCTACTTTACCCATACCTAGTTCGGTTTCAGAATCCTATCCTAAGATAGAAAGGGTATAAAGTAAATAAATTTACTTCAATAATAAGTTATACTCATAAAACTGAGAGAATTTGATGTTGTTTGGTAACCAATTTTTCAAATTTCTCGCGTAAAAATATGTTGTACAGGTTACCTAATTTACGGATTGTCTCTTAGTTGACGTTATTTCTAATGAAATTGCTCTTAACTTTTTTATTTGAATACACATTTCGATGAACTTTATATTAATGAATCTGTTTAGATATTATGTATCGAAATATCGACTTAGAATTTTCCAGGCGTAAGTAAATAGTCAGCTGTAAGGGATGTTTTACGACCCACTTTTTCTCCCGTACGAATAACATAGGAATATTTCGCCGATAATCTAAGAAGGAACCCAAATCACTTCACTTTGGTGGTCTATTTTGAGTGTAAAAGTAAGTCATCAAAAAATTCGGACCTTAAAAGTAAACATAAAATTTTAAGAACGTAAAAGTAAATTAACATAGTACTCTAATTAGCTAAACTTTTTATATTTCAAACATTTAGGCTTGTAAATATGATACACGTTGATCAATCTACAAACAAGATCCGTTAAATTTTGTATTTCTAATTCAGATATCAAATTTGTAATTATTCAAGATGGAAAGATCCTTCTTTGAGACAACAGTTCTTCTTCCATGTAATCGAGTGGATGAAACTTAAAATCTTTTGGGAGAGAAAATGACATGCGAAGATTGTAAAACCGACATGATATTAGTGGAAAGAAGAGACAAATGTGGTGAGCTAGCTAACCAATAATACAGGTAGCTAAATAATCAATTTTTTTTAGATACAAATATTTCAAAGTAAATGTAAATGAAGAAAATTTTTGGATAGTAAAAGTAAATCAATCTTTTTCAGACCATAAAAGTAAAGAGATCCCTAATTTCAGATGCCACGAATGTTTATTAAATTATATTTTTTTGAGCATTTTAACACATTTGAGGTGATAATTAAGTACCCATAAACATTAACTTTAATCTCACCGGTGACGAAGAATTTGATAGCCTCTAGCACATCAGAGAGCAGTTTACTGGAGAGAAGCTGCACCACGAGGGGCAAAGCTTGCTGAATGAGTTTGGCAAACTCTACACTCTCTGTGAGGTACTTGAGGTAGATCCTCTGCTTGCGCACCTCTTCACTCTCCTTCTTCTCCTCCTGCTGCTCCTCTTGACTGTTCTTGAAGCGCATTGCTTGGTGGGAGAGGAAGATCCTCTGCAGTAGCGCCAAGTGTTTGATGTGTAAAGGAGTTAATTCATCAGCTCTGCTACTCTGGATAGGGGGGACCTGAAAAGAGACATTTTAGAAGTCCATTATCATCTAAAAACTTCAGCAAACATCTAAAGTGTGACCTGAAGGAAGAAAAATTATTTTAGATCAAAGCCAATAATTCCCCTACGGATCAAACAAAATCAAACATTTAATGTTTGAAGAAGGACATAATTTGAGGGAAGAAATTATTTACCATTGTACTGTGATTCTATATTGGTGAAAGTGATAATATCACTAACTTACTGATAGTGATGCATCAAAAATGGTGATATTTTCGAAGAAATCAAGAAAATATTTATTTCAAATAAAAAATCACAATTTTTAAAGGTCCCCTCCTTTATAAATTGAAATTTATCTAGAAATGCTTTAAATCTGTGGAACTAAAGTTATATAATGTTATATCACAGCCAACAGAAAAGAAATTGATCAAATGATTTGCAGTTTTATAACCAGTAACCTTAGTAAGTTAGTTCTAATGAATAGTCAAGAGTAATAAAAGTTTAGAGTAGAAAGGACCTTTAAAAGATGTCCTTAAAGATTGCTATGTATTCTGAAATATAGAAGTTACTGAAGACATAATTCTAAATTCGACTCTGGTGACTCACAGTAGAAGCATCATAACTCAGAACTGTAGCGCCGTGGAAATTCTCCAGCGCATTTGACAGCAACAAAGAAGCCATCAAATATTTACCATCTGCGAAAAAAGTTATATCAGCTGATATGAGAGGCAGAAGTTATAGCAAAGAAAGATTTGGGAGATCTTTACTCCTATAGCTCTACAGAATATTTCTGCTTAGCTATAGTACAAATCATTAGGACTATCAGAGAAAAAGTCACTGAAATTTTATAAAACATTTTCGTGTTTCGAAGTTCATTTGTTTGTGCATAAACTCTTACTTGATTGAAAAGATTCAAACTCAACGGGAAATCCACAGTATTTGAGGTTATAACCTCTAATATCATAAACTATATAATGGAATATTATATTATTCCATTATAACCTCTTACAACATGTTATACATAATCTCACTGTACAGACTACAGTCTCTCTCACCATTGAGTGCCTCTGCTATCAGTGACACACCGTCATTCAGAGAACATTCCTCAGGTAGTTGGTGCGAAGGTTTGTCAGAGTCACAAGAGGAGCTGTTAATATCTTCCTCAGAGTCACTTTCTGCAAGAAAAGTAATACGTTAGTCTTGAGTAACCTAACTCAAACCAAGAGTTAGTCTTGAGTAACCTAACTCAAACCTAAGAGTTAGTCTTGAGTAACCTAACTCAAACCTAAGAGTTAGTCTTGAGTAACCTAACTCAAACCTAAGAGTTAGTCTTGAGTAAGCTAACTCAATAGCTAATCACCGATTATTTAATCATTCCATAACTAATTGATTGTTTTTATGTAAAACATGCATACATTTTACCATCTTAATAAAGGTTATCATTATCAGTCATTCGTTACCAGACAAGACATGATTTTTAGTACTTGTTAGCAATAACTGAACATAAGTAACTACATTCTAATTTCTAATAAACATCATTTGTATATAATACTCACAAGAACATTACCTACTCTTTGAAGTTTAATACAAATAGCTATAATGAATATATTCAGTGAGATTGAAAAGTACGAAAGTGGTCTACTGTCTCACCTTCAGGAAAAGCTTTCTGAACAGCAGTGATGATCTCCTCCAGCTTTGAGTGCCAAGCCTGCTGGGGTGTGGGGCCCTTATCCTCCCCATCGCTACTGCCAACACCAACATCTTCGTCAGGACACAACTCTCTCAACTTCTCACTCTCTGTCTCCATTTGCTCCTTCAGTTCTGAGAGAGGCAGCTAAGGAATAGAGATATTTAATGCACAATAAAGAATGAAACAGAGTTAACCGTATAAATTTAGCTTGTCTATTGCCTATCAACAGGTAGTAGGCTAGTAGCTATTATTCTTTAGCAAATCTGGCAAAATGGTATCATTTCAAGATATCTTTGGTGTGTCATTTACCCCATGATAAACTCTATAACATTTAGACTATAACGTTATAAAATAGTTCCCACCTTAGCAGCAAATGGGTTCTTCTTGAGGAAGGCAGTGAGGAGACCGATGGCGTTCTTGCGCACCTGTGCACTCTTGTCCATCAGTCTGCAGGTGGTGTTACTTAGCACCTGTTGTTGGCGAGAGAGGGGCAGTGAACCACTCTCTACCAACTCCATCATCAACTGCAGTACCTGAGAAAGAGATACCATAGCATGTTTATTCACATTATATAGAGTATATATAAAAGCATTCGATATATTTCGAAATAAGGCTAATTTCTTCTTGATACCCATA
This sequence comes from Caprella mutica, assembly GCA_947561585.1. NCBI lineage: Eukaryota > Metazoa > Arthropoda > Malacostraca > Amphipoda > Caprellidae > Caprella > Caprella mutica. The sequence continues at coordinate 17,212 of CANNZV010001341.1, forward strand.
GTTTTATTTCTTCATAAAAAAATAGTTAACCCGTACATGGAGGGTGGCATTATTTTGGGACAGCAATCTGTAGATGTGGCACATCAGCAAAGTTAAAGTTCAGCAACCGTTTAAGTATTTTTTAGAAAGTCCGTTCCTTTAGCAAGTGTCCAACTGCTTACCTTGCTCCTGACGAAGGCATTGACATCCATCATGTGGTCCTCTATACTGTCCAGGCAGTTGTCTCTGAGGTCCTTGTTCTTGTCGTCCAGATCCTCTCTGGACAGAACCTTCAGCACCAGTGAACTCATCATAGACAGCAGACAGTTACGCAAACTGAAAGGAGAGAAGCAGTTTTTTTTTAAGTCAAAGGCCTTCTTTTTACTGTTGTAAAACATTTAAAACTGACACATAGAGAGTAATGTCCAGTTAATTACATTACTAACTCATTAGAATATACCTAATAAATAATTAACTTATTCAAACCATTAATATTAATTCAAAGGTGTATTTTTCTACCCTCACCTGTAATTATCATTGTCCAGGAAGGGGTATAGTAGAGGCAAAGAAGGTACCAGAGACTGTGGCACCAACTCACACAGCTCCATGAGGAACTGAGTGTAGTTACGCACTGTGGCATTGTCCTTCACTGCACTCGCTGAGATGTCTGACCCTGTGAGGGAAAACATTTCAATTAACCATAGAGGTAAAAGGAGCATAATACACTTTGTACTTTTCCCATTATACAATTTTAAAATCATATCTCAACTTCTCTAGGCAAGTTACAAAATTTACGGATTGTTTTGAATGCAGTGGCAGAAATATACACCACCAAACAAATACCATCGGCTACAGTATTCAAACTATGGAAATATATCAGTGAACAAACAATCAATAATGTTCACCAACAAGAAAAAGAACCGAGCCAATTACAGCACAACAATATAGAAAACCTATTAACTTATTAATCTACTAATTGAGATAAACTTTATAGCAATTTATCACTTTTATTGAAAAGTGAAACACTGACACACTTTATTAGGTTATTTAAAATGTACAAAGAAGAACATGACTCCTCACCCAGATCCATCTTAGCAATTTCTCTGATGACTTCACTGATGACGGAGCTGCAGCTGTAGTTGGTAACTAGGAGTGACAGACCCTGCGCACTGACACTAACCAGGTGATCGAAATGCTGCACACACTGTGGGGGGAGGAGCGTTAGGTATTAAGATCTACATTCACCTGTGAAGATTATATCGAAATTCTGCACACACTGTGGGTAATATGCGCTACCCTAGAATAGATTAACTACATATCCTTCTTGTTCATAATTGTAAAATATCATCTTTTTTTAATGTTATAAGGTAAATCGAAATTCACACAATAATAACAAGTCAAATTAACTGAAATGTGACAACCTTCAAGAACAAAGATAAACTAAGAAAATTTTATATAAAAGTAACTACAATTGCCTAAAGTGAATCACATTCATAGTCAGGCAGCATTTGTCATTTTATACAATAATTATCCCATACCCTGCAAATATAATTAGGGAGTTGCTTGATTATAATTGATATCAGTAGTCATTTTCACAATATAGTTAGCCCAGTCTGCAGAGTATGGGATTATTTAACATCTATAATTTTCTCATATATTTGACTGCATTTAGAGAGATAACAGGAAAGGAAGATAATTTCTTGAAGAACATTTTACCAGTTTTTTTTTGGTAGGTAGCTAATAGCTATAGTAACTTGAGACTAAATTCAGAAAATAGCTCACCTGCATTATTTTAAGGGAACAAGCCAATCCGTGGTTGAATTTGCTGACCAAAGTACCAATGATTTGGAAGATGGAGTCTCTGGTGTTCTTAGACTTGGAGTAGCAGAGGGTTGGAGTCTCGAGTATTTTGTAGCAACAGTTAGCCACCAAACTGATGGGGAGTAGAACAAGTGAGTAAGAGAAAAATAGTGTACTTTCCACAGTAAAAATAACAGGTTTTAATTACTAATTTATTACCTGCTGATAGGTTACTTTTAGTATTTTAGAGATATAAATTAAAATATATTTCTCTGCATAAGCTGATGTATTTTATAAATATTAGCTAATGCATATTAAAATTGAATAAAAACATTAGAATAATCGTATCAATTGATTCCCGACCGTATCATGGCTACATTCTAGTTAATAAGAAACTGACACCAAATAAATAAACACACGAGAGGAATTAATTATTTCCAATGATTAATTATTATTGCGGAAGGTGATATTTTAGGTGTCATTTACTCATTTATCATCTTGTTAATACATATTACACCTTGCCCTTGGTATTAGTAACTAGCTACATAACATATCAAGGGACTGACTTGACGTAGTCCTCTTCCATGACAGGAGGAGAGCAGAGTCTGTGCAGGGGATGTTGTACGAGGGAGTATAGCTGGAGGAGCATCTTTCCTCTCTGCTCCTCCCAGTAACTGCTACCATCCTGATTAGGGCCTCCTCCACCACCTTTCTTCCGACCCTGAGACAGAAATTCATTCAACTAATGGTATACTATATTTTTAAAGAACAAATATAGAATTGTTAATGGTTGGTTCATTAATCAACTTTATTTAGCAACAATTCCTATCTTTTGAGGGTTACCTACCTTGACTGTTGAAAACATTGCACTCTGTGATGGTTTGTTGTAAAATGTTTCAAAAGCTTCAAGCAGACTGCAGCTGATGTAAGTAGTCATTTTGATGTTATTAAGCCAATGAAGTCGTTCACTTGTTACGAGATTTGAAATATCGTCCAGAAGATTAACCAATTGAGATGTTAACTTAGCCAAGGCTGTAAAAGGATAATGCAATTGTAGGAAATTATATAAATATTTCATATTACAATCAAATAAATTGTCAGTTGAATTGACTATATAACATATAAGATGGACTGAGCAATGTTTATAACAATAATTCTTTTTGTTTATGACAGAAAATTCATGATTGCTTTTACAGTAACATATTATTTTTTCACTAAAACAAGATGAATAATTTATATACAAAAGAGATGTCAATTAAAATTGAGTAGAGTGATTCTCCTTACATTTTATCATGAGGTCATATGCCTTCTCCTTCACATCCATATCAAGGCTTTTAAAATGCTGAAGAACACTGTAGAGAGCATCAAAATTCTGGTTACTGCAGATAAATTCACACCCATGTTGGCGAAAATTAGCATTGCATTCTGAAAATATAAAATACTATGAATAAGTGGAAAATCTATGATAGCTATTTGACTTGAGAGATGCAATAATCAGAATGAGAATGAAAGGTAAATTCTTACTAAATTAGCTAAGATAGAGTTCTTCAAATTTAATAAATCAACTTGAGTAATATAATATATTATCAGTTTAAGCTATTTAGCTAGTTGGAAAGAAGAGATTATAAATCTAAACTGACTACCTATAGATGGAATATATTATATTTAAGAAGCTATATTATATTTAAGAAGCTATATTATATTTAAGAGGCTATATTATATTTAAGAGGCTAGTATTTTCACATGCCTCTAAGAGTCATCAGTAATAAAAGTGATTGATATAGCTATGGTTATATGAGGAATAACAAGGATATATGATTAATAACGAGGAAAATCAATTACACACCTTGCAAGCGCTTGGGTATTTCATTACATGTGGATATGTAACGTACAGCATATTGACGAGTGGAAGGAGCTTCTTGCAGGGCATCCAAAGAAAGAGGAATAACAAACTCAAAATCACTGCTGGCAGCCATTTGGATGATTAGGCAAAATGTGATATACAAAATAAAATAAAATCTGAAAAATAAAGCATAGGTTTAGGTTTAGTAGGTATATCATGAACGGCTGAAACTAGTAAAGTGTTCAAAAAGATCTCTTATTCTGTTCACTAATTTAATTCTGCATTCATATAAACTGGTAAAATGTTTGTAGAGATCTCTTATTGACTTATTCTGTTCACAGTAAATATAGGAATTAATTCAAAATTGTTCATAAAGATTATCCCAAATGTCTCCCATATTCTGTACCAGTGGGACTGTGGGAGCACAAAATCATCCTAATGACACTGACTTTTTCAAAAAGCTGAAACAATCCACTAACAATTACCAATAAATTGACTGATTTCACCAACATTTTCCCAAATTAGGCTTTTTTAGCCAGAAGCCACAAAAAATATAAAATTAATGGTAAAATAGGAACAAGTCTCAAGTCTGCAAAGCATGCATAATCAGTATACAAATTTCTCTCCAAAATGCCAAAAAATCTCAAAATACTCTCCAATAATTACAAGACTGCAGGAACTGATTAAGTGTTCTCCTAGAAATCCTCAATTTTGGCTTCTGTTCTCAGCAAAATACATGTAAATATAGGAGGAAATTAAGGATTGTTCGCACAGAAAATGTTAAAAATGTCCCATAAATGTAAGCATAGGAATTAATTGGAAAATTGTCACTGGATATATCAGATAATCAGAAGGCCAATTTCAAGGCCTCAACAGTCACCAGATAATCACAACTTCACCCATCTTTTGCATATAGGCATAGCATTAAATAGCCCTGTCTGCAGAAAAATCCAATTATCCACTCTTTGCTAGATTATTACTTTCAAAGACTACACATAGAGAAGAAAAATCAACTGACAAGTTGGTAGAATTTATCATGAGAGTATTTAGCTAACTAGGTAGGGTTAGGTTACAGGTAGGTAAATTGCGGCACTTTAACTAACTAGTGCATGACGGGGGACTGACGGCCCAAGTGAAATAGTATGTCTCATAAACTCTCCATTTGTCTCTCCAGCTCTTTCCAAAATTCAACAAATTCTCTCCAAAATGATCAAATTTTCATAAATTCTCTCCAAAATAACATTGTAGCATAGGAGAAAAATAGATAAAACTCGCCATTTGCATTTGAAGGGCTCAAAATAACTGTCACAAACTCGCCATTAAAATGGCGAGTTTGGACATGCTTTATTACTTGGCTGACGGCCACTGGCACTAACTTCAGTAACACTAATAACTATCATGGCCAGTCTGCAAAACATGCATGAAGCTGTGAAGTTTATCCAGCAACTATTGAGGCCCCATGTTTAAGAGGCTGGAAAATTGAAAGCAAATTATTGAGCCAAAATTTCACAAAAATTCTGAGCCAAGCCAATTTGGCTCATATTTTGAAGATTTCAAGTCAAAATTAACATGGGAACATTATAACAGGAATTAATTCAAAATTTAAAGCCAATTAGACATATCTGAGTTTTGACAGTTTGAAATCTAAGCCAAATAATTGGCTTTAACTGACATACTCATTACTCTGTAACATGGTTGAGAGCTTGAAATTAGTCTCCTGGGAACCTGAATTATCCGGCGACAATTTTATAATTAATTCGGTCAATAATTCCTATGTTTACAAGTAAATGTAATTATTGGAGAGTATTTAGAGATTTTTGAAAAATTCCTATAAAATTATAATTATTAGTAAATTGTATTTTCTATTCCAAATAAAAATAACATCTCAATCAAAAAATAAAAGTGTGTAGTAGTAGTGTAAACATAAAAGATAAAATATTGGATTCAGGTACTGTCAATCATAAATTTGATAGGGTCACGCAGGACGCAGGTAACCAGTCTGGAAAAATAGGTGCTTTCTGATGAACCCAGTCTGCAGAATGTGTCTCTTCTCCTGCAGAGACTTTAATTTGAGAAAGTGCTACTCTCTGACTCTCAGCAGCAGATTCAGAATCTCCCGCAGCTAAATTAATGGTAACATAGGAATTAATTCAAAATCTCCCGCAGCTAAATTAATGGTAAAATAGGAATTAATTCAAGATCTCCTGCAGAGATCTCCAATTTCTAAAATTCATTCAAAAACTCCTGCAGAGTCACCAGAGTGGAATAATAACTCATTTCAGATTGACTAGTAACTCTGTTAGGAATATAGAATGAACAAAAATTACTCATTTTAACCCTAAAAAATGCAGAAATCAGTAAATTATTTATAAATTTCAACTCCGCAGTGAAAACTGATATAAAATAAGTCATTTAAGCTTCACAATTGGGCTTGTTGTGATGATAAACATCACTATAATGGGAATGCATGAAGTTAGGAGTACCTAACTCTGTTAGAATTTATGGTTTCCAGTCTGGCGCAGAGAGTCTTGGAAAAATGTTCCATATTCTGCAGACTGGTGATGAACTAATTACTGTCTGTTGGAGTTTTACAGACTTCAAAAATTAATGGTAAATTGCTAAAAATTGTATAATCTGCAGCATTTAGCATATAGAGTTCATCTGTTAGCCTAAGCAGTTTTCCAGACTGGGCAGGTAAATTGCAGCCCTTTAATTTTTCATTGCGGCCCTCTCAAGACGGTCTCTAAAACATTCTGAACCAAAATTGAATTAAAATGTTGCATAGCTATCATAATAAGCGCAGTGCATGCTATAATTTATTACTCTATGTTTTTAACGTGTGTTTTGAAATTTGAAGCTATGACGTTTCTGTTGTTAGAAGGTGCAGTTAGTTAATGGGCCACGATTTACCTGCTTGACCCAACAATTATCTAATTCACTCCATTATTATCCATATATCATTAATCTTCACTCAAATTACCTTATACCTATTTGATAGAACATTAGAACGTACAGTGGTGCGCCGTAATCTGGTGCACCGCTCAGCTTTTAGATACGTATCGCTGTCCTGGGACTATCTACAAAAATAATGATAACACAAGAATAAATAGCAAAAAGGCAGCTGAGATTGGAAAAGTGTTTATTTATAGAACAAAAATTAGCAGCAGATGCAATTTTTGTTAGGTACCTATAGGTAGATTGACGGCATTGGCCCACAGTCATAAGTGCCAAGACTACAAAACAAATTCTCAAAATTAGACAACCTACTTAAAAAAATCTTAGCAGACTATGAAGTATGTACCTATTATTAGGAAAATGAATACTTTCAAGTTGTCACAAATTTGCTATAATTAAATCACTAGTTAGTAATACCTAATTGCACCAGCATTTCCACCACTCGCGCCATTTTTATTTGTTTTGAATTTGATGCAGTTTCACATTTTGTTAAAGAATTTCATAGAAAATTATTCAGGGGCTACTATTCTATTTGGAAAAGAGACATAAGTTTCATTTAAGCAATAAATTATTTCCTGAGGTAGTATATAAACGTTTCTAGAATAATTTTCTCCAATTTCATGCCTTAACAGGAATATCTACTATTGGATTTTTTATACCTAGGTAGTTGACATTCTAAACAAAAGGTGTACATTATACTTTTTCTTTGAACTGAAAATAAGCAAATCTAAGGTAAAAAGGCTGTTATAGAGTTTTGATTATAAAATCTTTAGAAGTATATAAAATCAAATAGCTACAAACTATCAAATTGCTTGGGTTCCCAGCAAAATGATAAGTAATATTAGCATCTTTGATTAAAACAATAAAAAAAATTGCTTGGAGGGGACCTTATATAATATCAGTTACCTAGTAGACTATTTAAATTTATTTCTAATAAGAGAGATTTGAAATACTATCTTATAATCTGCCTAAATGCTAATTCACAGCAGTTTCAGTAATGACTACTACCTACTTCATTTTAAATCTTACAAATTAACTATAATGTCGATATAGTATAGGTATGCATGTCTGTCGTCAGTCAAGATTGATTTAGGTAGGCATTTATTATATTTTAGAAGGGGTTTAAGGTCTTCTTCAGTCACATCGTGACTATTTCGCTGACGTCATAAGGAAATTAAATAGAAGGGACTTGAAGAAGCAGTCAGAAAGGAAAGTGGCTCCATGAACAAAGTCACCTACCACCGTCAGTGACAAGCTCATGGAAGAAGAAAAGCTCCGTGAATGCGGAGTAGTCACACCAAGGAATGTGATGGAAAGGGACACAAGCACCGGTGGCTGCAATCACGGGTGGAAGAGGAAAATGAAGAGGTGATTGTATATGAAGCCTATCTAGTACAAAAATCTAAGACCTCCAAGGTTGAAGAGCATAACCCTAGCGCTATCCTTTAAAACTGCAATTTATGTTTTCATGATATAAATGTTGAACGATCACTTAGTAAGAATAAAGCATTCTTGCAGAAATAAACGGTTGAAAAAATATAATATGAGATATATATCATATTTTATAAATTCGAATTAGTTCCTGCGTCCTCCTACAGATGGCGCCACCACTCTGTACTATTTGTTTACACTTTACAGCTGATAACATGTAAACAATTTTTCTATCAACAGTATTAACAGGTAATTTATGAAGAGATGTTTTCTTTTCAAAACTAAATCTAATGGTCTCGAAGGACAGTTTTCAATTTCACAAATTCTTTTCACCATTTTCAAACAAATAATGACAGATTCAAGTCTGGGACTGGTTATCATTTTGTTTACGTACCTACTACAATGATTAGTTCGTCGGTCCACAGATGGCGCCACTAATTTAAAATATACTTTTTAAATTAACATTTCTAAAATCAACGAATATTCTAATGTTACATAAATAAATATACTAAATCGATTTAGGCACAATTTGGCGATAGTTTGATTTTGACTGAACTGCCCCTTTAAGAAAATGATAAACATGACAATACATAATCCAAATTACAACAGTTTGGGGCCCAAGGGACGCCACCCCCCTTTTCTTCCATTCGCCACAGACAGCCTTAGGATAGAGCCCCTGGGATCTTAAGTTAGGTAAAAGGTTATAAATATTACAAATTCATATGCCAAAAACAAATGAATAAAATGAAAGACGATAAAATGAACACTTTATTCAAAAATGTCTTGAAACCAACACGGCAAATTATACAAAATTACAAACCAATCAAATGGCCTAATTCACAACCACAGAAACTATCCAATAACTTTTAATTACTGCTTCAGTGCCACCAAATCCCACCGCAAATGAGTAGGTATAGAGTGAGAAAATAGGAAGAAACTAACTTGAATAAACTATGATAAATAAATAATTTACTATTTAGTAGGGGTTTTAAAAACCCACTTCGAAAAATTAAAAGATCAAATCGCGTGTATTCAATTCCAAATTTTAAATATGGTAAAGTGACAATCACCTGAAGCGAATTGATATTTCTATGGGTTATGATTGAAAAACCGCATAAAGATATAACCATATAAATATTCATTCGGTAAGTAATTCATATCTTAATAGACAGTTTAACCAAAATAAAATGAAAATTTACAATAAATTATACCCTACATTTAAGTATTTGGAATGTAGCATTCGTTCGATAATGTGCATTGTGCATCAGTTAAAAAACTAGGATCAAATAAGCATGTTGACCGGAGCTAATTAGAGCAATAATTAATTTCTATGAGTAGTGAATTTAACTATATATAACCAATTAGAAAATCCTATACATTTCAATCATAACATGAGCATGGGTTAATTTAGTTAATTACTCTTAAAAACATCACATTACGCATTTAATACATTAATTTCAAATTTATGAAGCTTAGATTCTGTATCAGGGAAATGATGCTTAGCTTTTAGATCAAAGCAATGGGGATACAGGATCCCACTATGAAAATTAACATTCTAATTAGGCTGAATATTTACGAAACACTGGCTGTAATTGGACTATAATTTCTGACAAGGAAGGCCATCACTTCATCCGCAATAACATACTTAGCCATTGATGTCAATATGCTATGCCACCAGTGATGCTAACATGTCTTTGATGTACTGCAGCAACATGTCCCTCTTCACTCTGCTCTCCTCTCTAGTGATGGTGTTCCTAACCACCACTACTCCTTCTCCCACCTCCGTCTCTCCCACCCCAATCACCAGAGGGATCTGATTGTCCTCTGCGTACTGGAGGGAGAAATTAATGTCTTACATTTACAAAAAGATAAATTGGCAAAGCTGACTTTTAGAGCCGGCAAGTTCAGAGAAATCGGACTGCTCCTTATTCTCGGTCATGTGAGAAAAACTATCAAATTCAACATTTCAACTTTAAAATGTTATATTATATAGTTTTTCTTATAAGTCACAGAATATGGAGCTCTCCAAAATCTCTGAACTTACCGTATGTGCCATCTGATGATTATTTCTTATTTTCTCAAGAGATAATTTTTATATATAGATGAGGGAAATTAGATACCCTAATCGAGTAAGAAACCTAAATATAATAAATTATCAAGACACATTAATATAATATCCCACCTGTAGCTGTGTGAGGTACTTAGGATTTTCTTTCTTTGAAGTCTCGGTGTTGATGTTAGCCTCATGAAGCATAGCACAGAGTGTGAGTCTCTCCGTCACCAGCCCCTTACCCATACTCACCACGTACACGCTTGTCAACGTCGATCTGATCTGAGAAAACAATGCATAACATAAAGGATACACAGTAATATAATACAGAAGTAAGTAAATAACATAGTAACTCACTAATGAAAGAACTCAATCAACTAATATTAGCAAAATTATAGAGCATTTTATTAAGATAGTAATTCTTAAATTATATTCAGCAAATAAATTTATACAAAATAACAGTTAGTATTTAATTTGTTATGAAAATGAAAACCAATTTGCTACCTCATTCTGAATGTAAGCGATTTGATAGCTATTTTGCTAGTAAAATTTGGTCTCTGAAAAATTTGGTCTCTGAAAAATTTGGTCTCGTTTTAAAATGATTTTATTCAAGTAAAATGATAAAAGTTTAAATTATGAATACCAAAATTAGCAGAGTATCAATTAAAAGCGGATAACATTATTAGCTTGGGTAAAAGTTTTTATACTTTGACTGATATTTGAAAAAACTTAAAAATTATATAATTATATATTTCTAGAATGTATCCAAATGATGATAGTCCATTACTTAGTGTTATGTAAAGAAAATTAAGAAGTATAAAAAACTGAGCATTTTCATTTCCCCACTCACCACTCCCATCTCGCCAAGTTTTCTCTCTTGAATGGCGAAAAGCCTCTCTATTCCAAAGCTGACACCGACACAAGGAACACTTTTGTTCTTAGCGTCAAACATACCGACAAGATTGTCGTACCGTCCACCAGCTGCCACACTGCCTACAGGCCCACTGTCCTCCTGAACAAAAAAGAATAATTAGCTCTTACCTTGGACATGATTGGTAGAATTAAATAACTTCTGTTGAACACTTGGAACAGGGTAAAGATTTTGAACTTGTTTAGGGACTAAAGCTAGCTATCAGTGATCCAAATAGTTTTCTAATTTTCAATAACTGACTTGAAATGTTACTAAATTAGTTTACCGTTTCGTATAAAACTAAATTGAAGCTTTAATGTCCTGGTGAATTTTAAGTCTCCTGATAATAATAGTTCTTCAGCAATTCAATTACTGAATGTTAAGTCTTTATTGAGGCCAATAGCAAGTAAAGTTTCTTTCATACAGTACAGGGTTAACTTATTTAAACAGCTACAAAATATACATACAGTGTTATCTAAATAATATTTTCTTTATAGCTAACTCTTTAGTTCCAAAAAATATAGCAAACTATAACGAGATATATCTAATGCTTTTGTACACTAACCTCAGAAGTGTTGAGAGAGGGAATGTTTTGCAGCACTGCCTCGTAAATGACTCCTGTGTAGTAATCAAGTCCTCTGGCCAGACTCATGTCCACCAGCAGGTTAGAATCACACCTCAGTAGGGAGGTGTAAGTGAGAAGCAAGTCCAAGTCTTTGATAGCAGCCTAAAAAAGAATATATTATAGTTAACTTGTGAACAGATTGAACTTTTAATATCTTACAAACAATAGAGCTGATAAGAGTTTTTATATAAACTAATTCATAGGAATAGCTTTTCTATTCCTAATTTCACCTTAACATCGTCATCATCTTTGAGGAAGGGGTCTGTTCTTAATTTCTCGAGCAGGTCTTTCTTTCCATTCAATTTGACATATTCACCTGGAGAGAAGAAGTGAATAGGATAAATATCATAAATATTCTTAATCAGTGACAAGAATTTAAGTAATTTATTCACTATTTAATTATATTATAAAACTTATAAAAATGAAGCCTATGATAATTCTAATAATTATGGAACAGGCAATAGTTTATCAGATGTGCTGTGTGCTTCAGAGTAGACTAATAGTTCTTACCTATCCTATCAGCTGCAGCTTCATCAAGTCCCTTCTCTACTGTCATCTCAAAGCGCACATCCTCCCAAGGACTTTTATCTAACTTATCCACGGCAGAGCAAATGGTGCGGAACTTATCATCAGGAACTCCACATGCTCGGAAGAGACCATCCAACAACTTGCGGTGATTGACCTGAACAAACAAGAGATAAATGAATACACCAGCAGTGATTAACAGAATTTAAATAGTAGCTAGCTTTTAATTGAATAGAATTAAAAAATATAGTTTGAATTAACTATACTGATATTGCAATCGAGATGTGGTTACCAATAATGAAAAATGTTACACTATTTAAACCTATTTCTATTTGCCAGTTATATCTCAACTGTATAATATTAATAAGTCATATTTAAATATTAATGGATTTATGAGACACCAGACCGTGAATAAGTGACTAAATACCAAACTCTAGCGATTGGGGGCTTTAATATACTAAAGCCAGATAACTAAAAAACTACTTCTAACTAATTTGTGTCGTTTTTATGGAAACACCAGACTTCAAAAGAAAAGTAATTGTATTAGCTATTCACACTTACAAAATAGATTATTACATCAATTCTAATAAATTCTACTTCTGTCACCTTGATGACGAATTCCCCAAGTTTTAGGCTACTGAGGACCTGCTCCATAATCTGAATACATTCTGCGTCTGGCAACATTGGGTCGTATTGACCTGCTATGTCAAAGTCACATTGGTAGAACTCTCTGTAGCGACCTGTGTGTACAATTAAGAAATTATTAACTATATGATATATCAGAGAAGCATCTGTGATGGAAATGATTTAAGTTTATATGTATAATAGTATATATAGTAGCTTATAATCAATAGCACAGAAAGACCTCCAGGCTATAACAGTAACGGTTCTAGAAAAATTTGGTCTCTGGAAAATTTGGTCTCGTTTTTATAATTAACAATTTTATTTTATTAAAGAGAAATAATAGAAAAGGTTGAAATTGTGAATACGAAAATGTGTAGTTTATTTATTAAAAGCGGATAACATCACTTTCGAGGCCGAAATTTCTGGCCACAAAGAGTAACAAGTACTTACCTCTGGTCATTGCTGGATTATCTCTCCTGTAGACTCTAGCAATGTGGTACCGACTGATGTTGGAGATCTTATTCATAGCAACATATCTAGCAAAGGGAACTGTCAAGTCATAGCGCAGAGACAACTTTTCACCTCCTTGATCTTCCAGATCGTAAATTAACTTGGAATCTTCACCATATTTTCCAGTAAGAACTTCCTGCAAAATTCACATTCAATGTAACTTCTAGTACTGATCAGAATAACTATACAACCGAATATTGGCTATTCAATTGGTAGCTATAATGCATTTAAATTATTTATTTATTAATAACACCACACTATTTATAACACCACTTTACCTTTAGTTCAAATACTGGAGTTTCAATTTCCACAGCTCCGTGCATGTGAAAAACATTTTCTATTTTGTTGAACACCTTTGGAAGAAAATAAGAGTACATCTTAAAAATAGGCTTTCATGTAGCTAGATCTAGATGTTGACTTTATTGTAGTTATTGTTTATTAATTGTGAAACATAAAAGTTTGATTTATTTTTAAATGTTGACAAATTTTCAAGCAATATTTTTTGTCTCTTTTCTACTAAATACTTCACAACATTGACTATTGTTACAAATCACTATATAGTTGAGGTTAAAAAACACACACTTCTAAGCATTACTAGTTCTCATGACCTAACATTAGGAATACCTTCTGCAGTTATCTCTATCACAGTCAATACTCACGTCTCTCCTCACTGCCATTTCTGTGGGGTGATAGTCCCTAGTTCCTTTGGCTGTCTTTAAGGTGATTTTATCCTTTTTACTCTTGCCTTGAGACTGAAAAAAATAAAATATTGTATATAAACTAGTACACCAAAGCAGTAGTGCACTCATAGTACCTATATAATTTATACACTGACTCACCACTTTAGTAGAGGAAGACTTTGAAGAAAATTGTCTGCTAGCACCTAGTTTTTTCAACTTGTTTGTTAGCTCATCCACTTTGGTCATCAGCTGTGAAGAATAAATTGAATGGATGAGGAGGTACTACACATTGATAGATTACAATGTAGCTATATTTTGAAACATCTTTATTGAAACACACATTACATAAAAATAATACAGTAATACAAAGTAGAAGTATAGTAGGTTCCAAGCCCATGTGAAGAGTACTTTTTGGGAGGATACAACAAATGTAAATTTATTCCATTTATCGTTCTAGTGATGATTAAAGTCACTTAAACGAAGTATAAAAACTGGTTTGCTGAATGATTAAAGCTCAAGATATCACTACTGGACTAGCTTTAGAATGGCTAAGACAAGATTATGATTGGTTGAGGAATATTATAATTGCTCTAATATTGACAAACAATTACAAGCCTAAGTCTTAACAACATAATGTCAATATAGCTATATATATTTTTTTCAAACTTTTAATTACATGGTTAGCTATAATGACAAATGATTGTAAAATATAAAGTTATCTTTGATTTAAAAAGCCATCAGCAAATATTAATATGTTGCTTACATTAATATCTGATCACAGTTAAACAACTATAAGTATTATTTAACTAACACAACATTTACAGTTTAGTTCACAAGCTACACTTAAATAAGCGATACATTTTCTAAATATACCTTAGCATTGCTACACTGTGAAGAAGCCACCAATTGTGTCCTGGCCCAGCACACACCAACAATGGGCCTCAATAATTTGGCACCTAACGGTAACATGCTGAGTCACACAACTGATTCTTCCCCTCACTGTAACAACACAGAAAAAGAGAGCATTAGAAAGAGTAGATACCTCTTTGTCTTTGGCAGGAATGATCTCTTTGAGAGGCAGCTGGTCCCTCATTTGGGGAGTCAGGGCAGCCATGTGCTGTGCCCATCTCGTCACATTGGGTGGAGTGGAGGGAAGTCTGTCAGTTAGGGAGGAGTAGGCATAGCAATCAAGTTTAGAAGCTGCTGTGCCACAGATAAAATTTTTGCCATTTAAAACAGCATCCAAGGTTTTCAGGTCCTGAAAGTTTGATATATTAATAATCATTACACAAATATCTCTTACATTTGAAGGAATAATTCTTACATTAGGGTTGTAATTTGTTAATATAATATATAGAAAAAAAATCAGTAAAAGAAGAAGAATAACATCAAGACTACAGAAACTGGTAAAGTTCAAATAAATCCTGTTTCTTGCCTTGTAATGTAAATATAGGAGTGAATCAACTCAATAAAGGATTGTTAATTGTTCACACAGAAGATATTAAAATGTCCCATATTCACCAGACTGGGAATTAATTGAGAGGTAACCAGATTAGGCAAGAATTGATGGAAAAATATTATATCATTATGTTGATTAATGATGAAGTGCTAATAATAATTACTTCAATGCATTGGGCTTCTTTTGATATACAAAATTTCAATATAAATTCAGTTAAGCAGCTTTTAGAGGCTTTCTTGAGAGTGCCAAAGTAGGAAATTAAAGGGCCGCAATATAAATGCATGACCCTACAGGCTTCAAACTGGAAGTTTGGAACGTGTTAGGTACATACTGTACATCCAGGTAATAAGGCATGTCCAAACTCGCCATTTCAATGTCGGTTGAGCTTGTGACAAGTTAATTTGAGCACTCCAATTGCAAATGGTGGGAAACATCTAATTTTATTTTTATCCTATGTTATAATGTTATTTTGGAGAGAATTTATAATAATTTGATCATTTTGGTGAGAAATTTGGCTATTCTTGGATAGAGCTATAGTTTATCAGCCATACTATTTTATCTGAACATACATCATCATTGTACACACATGTTAACATATTGATAAATTATAAATTAGAGTCTGTTTGTCATCATCAAGAATCTTAAAAACATCACCAATTATGTACAATATGAAGTTTCAGCATCAGAGTGCCACAGTCATGACTGCCAGATTGCAGGGACTGGTAAACTGTTCTCCAAGAGCCAGTCTGAAAAGGTCTGCTCAGACAGTCAGACCTAGGATATTTTTTTTACAGAAATAGGGATTTGGGCGCAGCAAATAACATGGGAACATAGGAATTAAATAGGACTTGGTCGCAGAAATAATCCACAAATCCTGCTGTACTTTTCAGACTGGTCCAAGAGTTCCTCTATTTTGGCTTTTGTTCTAAGTAAAATGCATGTAAATGTACTAGTCTGCCAGTCTGCAGAATATGGAACATTTATCCAAGACCCTCTGTGGGAGTTTTTGATTGAATTTTTAGAAATTGGAGATCTCTGCGGGAGATCTTGAATTAATTCCTATATTACCGTTAATTTAGCTGTGGGAGATCATGAATCTGCTACCGAGAGTCAGAGAGTAACTGTCTCTCCAAGTAATAAAGCATGTCCAAACTCGCTATTTTAATGGCGAGTTTGTGACAGTTATTTTGAACCCTTCAATTGCAAATGGCGAGTTTTCTCTATTTTTCTCCTATGCCCAGTCTGCAGAATATGTGAGATATTTGGGATATTCTCTCCGAACAATTTTGAATTAATTCCTATATTTACATTAATTTTGCTACGAACACTTGAATTAATCCCTATATTTACATTAATTTTGCTACGAACAAAATAAGAGATCTCTACGAACACTTTACCAGTTTCTGCAGACTGGTCCTATGCTACAATGTTATTTTGGAGAGAAATGATGATAATTTGATCATTTTGGAGAGAATTTGTTGAATTTTGGAGAGAGCTGGAGAGACAAATGGCGAGTTTTGAGACATACTTTTTTACTTGGCTGTCTCTCAAATTCAAATCTCTGCGGGAGAAGAGACACATTCTGCAGACTGGCTAGTCTGAAAATATATTATTTTCAAAGGGGAAAAAATTCCAAAGACAATTTACCATGAAATACAGTCTGGATGCGGATGGCACTTTGCAGAAATTCTGAATTCAGAATGAAATAGTTTCTCCATAAGTTTGGAGAAACAGAAATGTGGCTCAGTCCCAGACTGGGACTTTTTGCAGACTGGACTCCCAGTCTGCAAAAAATGCATGAAGTTGTGGTTTATACGGGCCCCGGCAACTATCGAGACCTTGAAATTAGTCTCCTGAATTATCCGGCATCGGGCAACAAATTTCTAATTAATTACAATATTTATTATTTACATGTAATTATTGGAGATTATTTTAAGATTTTTGGCCATTTCGGAGAGAAATTTGATAATTTTTGGAGAGAAATCGCCCCAAAAATTAAATATCTGAATCTGGAGACTGATTGTGCATGCTTTGCAGACTGGAGCCTCAGTCCTAGATCACAAATTTCCCAGGGTAGAATATGCCATATGGTAGATATAAATAGAATTTCATTTAATTCCTAGTAAATTACACCTAAACACAGTGATCCCTAAACTTAAAAATATAGCTCCTAAGTCTTTGCAGAGCTGGGGAATATAGCTCTCAGGCTCTGCTAGGTAAAATTGAAGAATCACAGAAAAAAATCATGGCCAAGAATCAAATAAGGTAGTAGTACCTACATATTTAAATCAGTAAAATAAAAGAATAGTAAGCTAGGTCAGCTAGGAGATTATTTCATTGCTTCACTGCACTCAGTACTTTCAGAGTCACAATTAAAGAAAAGCTATAGCCTACCTAGCTAAAGAATGTTAATTATAGTTCATAAACTTAGCAATACACATGTAACTCAATATTACCTGGTCCTCCATTTCTTCACAAACTATTAAATTAAATAAATATAAGGGTAGATAATCAATAAAATGGTAAATAAATCTGTAAAAAGATGACAGTTTACTGATGCAAGAAGAGCCGATGTTTCTCACAAGGAAGTAACTGCACGCGTTTGTACGAGCCAATCACAAACGGGAAATAACTGGGTGATGAAATCGTGAGATGTGAGAATTATAGCTACCTAGAAGAAAACGTGGAAATAATGCTACTTATTAACTTATTCAATTTATTAATATAGAGACGATAACAAAAACAAGAAAATTATATATAGATAACCCCTCCTTAAATTGGGTAGTTTTAGAACAGCACAGCATCCGCGTGATAATGTCCTTCATTCATTTATAACTTGTCATGTAACCCATGTGGCTATTTAGGTCATCATATAGCCATAGGATAAATTTCAAGTTATTGGATATTTCTAAGTTTTCGAATGTATATGAAAAGATTATACCTATCTACAATAGTTATTATTTATCTCGTTATTTTAATTGGTATCCGGAAATCAATTTAAAAACGAGTTGAATAGTAATATTATTATGTGATCGAAAATGTAGAACTGTCCGATAAATTGGAACCTACGACGGTATATATAATTTACTTTTCGCCCATTTTGTAGAAAATAAATGCGAATTTCTGTTCATATCATTCCAGCCATTATTCCATAAATAGTTGTAAACTTGTAACAAAATATTTTTAATTAGACTAGTGAGTTACTATTAGGTAGATAGCGAGTGTTCATAGAATAGCCGTAAAATGCAGATCATTTTAACCATAAAATAATTATTTGATTAGCCTATAAAAACTATACAGAATATTTACTTTTTTTCATTATTAGAGTAATAACTAGTTAAACTGATGTTATTGAGGATTAATATTTGTAATAACGAGAAAATACACTCGGTAGTTGAAAAATATATGAAATTGTATATACATTTTGTAGTTTGGTAGCCTATAATTATCAGAGAAGGTAAAATGTTCATAATAGAAAATAACACTGTAAATTTCAATAAGAAGGTTCAACTGGTTTCATATAATTATCCTGTTTTAGACTAATCAATCCT
The DNA here is from genome assembly GCA_947561585.1 of Caprella mutica. Classification (NCBI taxonomy): domain Eukaryota; kingdom Metazoa; phylum Arthropoda; class Malacostraca; order Amphipoda; family Caprellidae; genus Caprella; species Caprella mutica. The sequence continues at coordinate 36,154 of CANNZV010001341.1, forward strand.
TGATGGCACAGAATTAAGGATAATGAGAGAAAAACATTAGAAGTAGAGGTAGCTATTTATTAAAAGGAAGGCACTTTCGAAACAAATAAATTAGATGTGGAGTAGTTACACTGTTACATATAATTAAATAGATTCAAAAGATAATATCACTGGTGCGTATGTAATCGCGTCAACAAAAGTACTAAGTAAAATTCAACTATAGATTAACTATTCAACTATAAATTAATGAGAATTAAACCAAGTTTCAAATACTTCATAACAATAAATTATCTCAATTGATAAAAATTTGTTTTAAAACTTTATTAGGTATCCACTTTTTGGCATTTATAAAATAGTCTAGAATTAAATAGGTAGTTTAGTTAGCAGAAATTGATTGACTGTTGCCAAATCGAATTAATAACTATTCACAACCGATACAAAAGTTCTCTTCTGTCTTCCAGTGTCGGTATTGAGAGTCTCTTCTGTCAATCGGTATTCAAAAGGTCTCTTCTGCATCACAGCTATCGGTATCGTGTCCAAAAACTGAAAAAAAGAACAGGAATTAGAAACCAACTAGAAAATAAGTAATATAAGAGAACTGAAATGTAGCTAAGTAAATATTTGATATGTGAAATTTGGTTAAATGAATATTAGCAATAACATTGTGAGCATTACATGTATAAAATTATCATTATTATCACTCTTTTTAATTATATATGATGAAATAACGAAATAAAAGAGCTAGCTAGATCTTTCTCCCTCAATAGTGAGAGCAAGCATTTCACAGGATATAATTAATTGTTATTGCCGAAGAAAAGTTACCTTCACAAATTTCACAGTAGGGTCTCGGGGCAGCATTCCTGTTCAAAAAAAACGAAGATTAGATATTGAGGATTTAAAAAGATATTAACGACTTGAGAGTTATTGCACCAAGTAGCCGTTATATCATTTATAATGAAGTATAATCTTAAGCATAGTATCTTATTAAAGAGAACATACAGTTCTTAGTGTATTTAACTCCCTTGTAGTGAGAGTTCTCTTACTTATCTCCCTCTTGGTGAGAGTTCTCTTACCTATCTCCCTCTTGGTGAGAGTTCTCTTACCTATCTCCCTCTTGGTGAGAGTTCTCTTACCTATCTCCCTCTTGGTGAGAGTTCTCTTTCCTATCTCCCTCTTGGTGAGAGTTCTCTTACCTATCTCCGTCTTGGAGAGAGTTCTCTTACCTATCTCCTTTGTGGTGAGAGTGTCTAAGGTTCTCCTCTTCCCCTTCCTGTTGGGGACACTCCTCAGTCTCGTGTAAGTCAAAACAGTCGCAGATGTCACAGAACATTCGAGGTGGTTTCTTCTTGGCCAAAGTCACGTGACTGAATGTAGATATAACAATGGAAATGAGATATAAAATAAATCATAATGGAAAAGTATAAATTTCACGTATCTTAGGTATTATTTTATTGGAAAAGAATACTAATGACAAAATTAATTAAAAGTAGCCATTCAAATAATTGGACAGGAACTGTACTATTTAATATAATCACTCACATGGCCTTAGCATCATCAGTAGGGTTGAGTGCCATACTGAGAGAGGCTTGTAGGTTCGTTGTCTTCTTCTCCAGATCCACTATGATGCTGTTGAGGAACTGTACCTGACTTTGCAACTGATCTCTCTCGGCACGAACATCATTGAAAAGATTGCCTGGGAGGAAGGGACAACTACATTAGGAAATCTAATAGTAACCAAATAGGTAGAACAAGAACTCATTTCATGAGGTATCCGTCAGCATTCAATTTCTTGTAACAATATTGCACATTAGATCATCATAATAATGTCACAATGATAATGATAAATAGCATTTTGTTCATTTACAGTTTATTTCTTTGTGATAAAATGGTTCTTCAGTGAAAGTCTTTGTTTATAACCAGTACTGTTATTCGTTATTTGAAATGAAGTAATACAACCCCTGTCTGTATTTAAACTTCCTCCTCACCCGCATCTTTGTCAGTGAATTTCCCCTCTGCCATTTTTCCCTGTGCGTCACTCAGTCTGTCTGTGAGGCTACTTCTCTCCACTTCCAACTGAGAGATCTTCTTATTGAGCCTCTGCAGTTCCGCCTCACGCTCCTCCTCCTTCTCCCCCAGACTCTCCACCAATTCATACTGAGCCATCTGCAGCGACACCTTCAGGTTGTTACGCTCCGCCCTCATCCTCTTGACGTCAGACTTCAGTTTGGTCACTTCCTCATCTGTGATGGCGGCAGAAGAACTAGAACCTGAAAAAACGGGACATTTATTCAATTAAATACACTTAATATCTAACAGTCTTAATTATTAATAGAAATAGGTGAGGTAAATTAGGAATTATCGGTCGTTTTCACATGTTCGATCACATTGACTAAAACAAAATAATAATAAAAATATTCATGTATCAACCAATAATATTTATGTGCAAGTATCATGGATACCAATTAAAATTAAATAATAATTATTATATTGTTTGTTTTATGTGACCGAATATGTGAAAACGACCAATAACTCGTAACTTACCCTATCAGCGTGCAATCAATGAATATTTTTAAGTTACCTGGTGAAGCGACACTGACTTCAGTAGCCTTCTTCTCCTCTTTCAGCTGAGAGTTGTTGACTTGCTCCTCTAGCTTTACAATCTCCTCAATGAGATTTGTTTTCTCTTTCTCCATCTCCTCATTTTGTGTCTTGAGTTTATTGTACCCCTCTTCCATATCATTAATTATCTCATCCTTAACATTTATCTCGTCTCTAAACTTCTTCTCCAAAGTCTCCTTGAGAGAAGAAAGCTCACCATTCAGCTCACTAATTTCCTTTACTTTAGTAGAGGACAAATGTTTGACATCTTTTTCCTTTTCACTTATTTCACCTTCCAGTTCTTTAATTCTTCCTTCATATTCACTTGCTTTATCTTCATTATTCTTATTCATCTCTTTTATTTTCTGTTCCATGTTATTCTTCTCTTTGGCACTTTCTTGAGATTCTTTTCCAATCGTCTCCGTCTCTCTCCTCATCTTCTCCACCTCACTCTCCATTTCACTCAGTTTATTCGCATTTTCTTCATTTAATTTACTTGCCTCTTCTTTCAGCATTTTCATTTTAGTATATTCCTCTTCTTTGACCTTCAACTCCTCTTCAAGTTTCCCCTTCTCTTCAATCACTGTCTTCATTTCCCCTTCTTTCAACTCCTTAATTTCTCTGTCGAACTTATTTCTAATTTCCTCAGATTTTTCAACCAATGCCTGCTTTTCTTTTTCTAAATCATTTATTTTCAGATTCATTTCGTCACACATTTTCTTGTTCTCTTCTTTGATCTTTTCTATGATTTCTTCCTTCGATTTCAACGATTGGATATTTTCACTCTCCATATCATTAACTTTTTTAGAAATGACATCTATCTCTTCATTCTTCTGCTTAACACTTAATTCCAATTCTTTACATCTTTCTTCGCTATCTTTGTTCAACTGTTCCAATTTATCTAATGCTTCTGATTTATCATCTCTTTCTTTCTCCACGTTTATCTTCTCTTCCAATAACATTCCTTTCTCCTTTACAACTTCTTCCAAACTACTTTCAATCTTTTTTTTCTTATCTTTCAGTTCATCCAATTCTTCATCTACTCCATACTTAGCCTCGAGTTTCCTATTCATATCATTTATCACATCTACATTGTTCTCCAACTCCTTCTGTTTCTGAGACAACTCCGTCTCCAATTTCTTCCTCTCCGTCTCTTGCTGCTCGTTCTTACGTTTCGAACCCTCTAGTTCATTGGCCAGGTCCACGTTCTCATCACTCATCTTATTCAGCTTGGCTTCAACCTCCTCCTTCTCTCTACTCACCTTAACAACATCAGTCTCTTTCTCTTTCTTTAAAGTCTCCAAATCATCTTCCAGCTTACTCTTTTCTTCATCTAACATTTTCTTATCCGCTCGCTCCTTCTCCAACACTTTCTCCATCTCTCCCAACCTCTTTTCTTTTTCAGAGAGAGTCTGTTCCGATGTTTCCCTCATGGCACTCATTTCCTGAAGGGCCTCATTCTTCTTCGTCAGTGCCTCCAGCTGCGACTCCTTCAACTGTTCAATCTTTGTCTTGTACTCTTTGGTTTTAAAATCAAAGTCTTCCTGCAGTTTGCTCGACTCTTCAGTCAATTCCTTTTCATTTAGTTTTGCCTTTTCTCTGACAGAAGATATCTCTTGTTGGTGGTTTTTATTCATATCTTCCTTCTCCTTATGAAGTCTCTCAGTGATCTCCGTTATTCTCTTCTCACTCTCCTCCTTACTCCTCTTCTCACTCTCGTACTTCTCAGTCATTTGTGTCACATTTCTCTCAGCCTCACTCAACTTCCTCTCAAGATCACCAGCCTTCTTCTTAGCCTCAGTTGATGTCTTGCCTTCCTCTTCTACCTTCTTCTTGGCTTTCTCCTCTCTCTCACTCGCCTCTGCCAAGCTCCTCTCCAGCTCCTGTCTCTTCTGAATGGCTTCATAAGCTCTCTTTTGTTCCGAGTGCATCATTTCTTCTGTCCTCTGCTTTTCCAAAGTCCCTTGTCTCACTTCTTCCTTTGTTTCACTCAATTGCTTCTCTCTTTCCTGTATTAAAAAACAGTTTAGTTACAACCTATCGCATTGTGGCCAGTAGATAATTGCACTTCAAAAAAAGATAAAAACTCTTTTTACTTATTCTCGTTTCAAATGAAAAATAATGTCTTTTTAAACAAAAATCAAATTAGATGGTTATCACTAGCATCTAATTTCTAAACCAACCTGCAGCAGTTTATTCAAAGTAGATAGTTTTTCTGAAGAGTCGGATGAAGATGATAATTGATCATCAACCTGAAACAGTTTAACAAGTTTAATATACTTCTTTGTTTAGCTATCTGCTAACAATTAGGAAATCAAATGCATTAATTTTTTCAGTCCTACAGTATGTGTACCGTCAAAATTGATGCCATTTTTAATACAACTATCAGTAGCTATTCATATGGACAAAGCTAAAAGTTTAATTTATGTAATAATTATAATCCACTTTCATTTAATTATTTTCAAACTGAATAAAAAAACTACATTTTAGTTATAGTGTTTGTGAAAAATAGTTTAACAAACACTTTGCACATTCAATCAACAACGAAAGATAACCATTGGTCTTCCCACACAGCACCACTGATCTTACCTGTGTCTTCAACTGACTCCTTTGCTTCTCCAGATCAACTGTGCGAGACTTCTCCGCAGCAAGGAGCCTCTGTGCCTCCTTAGCCTCCATGGAGCACTGGGATAACTCCTCTTTCTGAAAAGGGAAATAGGTTAATTAATTGCTACAAGAGAACTAACTGAAATCTTAACTCTGTAGACTTATCTAAAGACAGACTCTAACGGAGTAATTTACTCACCAGTTTATCAATATTCTCAACCTTTTCTTTGATTTCACTTTGGTGAGCATTATTCATTTCTCCTATTATCTTTGCATGCACTTCCATCTGCTCTTTACTCCTCTTCTCCTTCTCTTCATTTTCGCTTCTCAGTTTAGTTTGTTGTTCCTCTTGCTTCCTCTTCATGTCTTCAAATTCAGAACATTTTCCTTCCAGTTCCAACTGTAGAAATGAAAATAATAGAATGAAAATTATACCTAGACAAAGACTGAGAATAAATGGACAGTCAGTTCTAAATATTGGAATAAGATGCAAATAATGAACATGCAAACACTGCAGAAATAAAAAGTCATTTTAGACTAATTGAAATAATCAGAATAACATGTAGCTAACCTAAAAATATAACATAAAATGGCACTTACTTTTATTTTCTCTTGACTAGCAGCTGAGGTTTTGATATCTTCTGATAATTTCTCAACAGAAAGTTGAGTGTCTTTCAGTTTATTTTCAGTGTCTTCATAGAGTCTAGTCTGCTCCTGAAGTCTCTCTTTGATTGCCTTCATTTCCTCCTTCTCCTTCTTGAGCTGCTCTTCTTTCTCCTTCACCCTCTCCTCCTCCTCCCTCACCTTAACACATAGGGAGGAGTTAGCAGTCTCCTTCTCCTCAACTCTCCCCTCCAACTCCACTATCAGTTTCTCCTTTTCGGAGACTCTTTTCTCCATCTCCCCCATTTTGACTCCTTGCTCCTCATTTCCTTTCTCCAGCTGCTGTACCTTCCCATTTAGATTCTCTATTGTGGTTTGCAGTTGTTTGGTACTAACACTGAGCTTTTCTATCTCTGATATTTTCTCTGTTATTTGTGTCTGCAGTTCACTTTGGGAAGACTGGCTCGCTTTCTCAAGTGCTAGCAAACAAAAGAAAAAGAAGTGTCACATGCAAAACAAATCACAAGTCGGACATGCTAAATAAAAATTATAGAGGAAAAGTGATATGCTTGTACTATATGGTATAGAAAAAGGATTATATGCATCTTAATGCCAAAATAGGTTAGGAATTAGGCACAGAATGGGAGAGTTCAGTGCAGAGGGGCAGATTAGCTAAATAGTTTCAAGGGAATATTAACTACTGAATGGTAAGTGCGAGAGGGTTTAACAGTGACAACATTACCTTACGACTTACATATAAAGCTTAATAACTGCAGGTTTTGATTTTACACTCATTTTAAAATGATTTTTCTAATTCATCTACTAGAGCTTTAGTTTAAATTGAGCTCATAGTTTACGACTATTCAATACTCTTAAGGGAATAAGTTTAAAAAAGACAATATTTCTAGAGAGAAGTTTTCTCCTCGAGACTGTCTTTGAACATGAAAGGCTCGTAACAATCAAAGAATTCCTCCCTTTCTTCATCAGTGTCCTGGTCAGCTGGTGAGAATGGGACAAATGGTCACTAAAGGGATGTCACGATAACTAGTTTTATTGAAGTAGGGTAGGTAACGAATTATCGGTCGGTTAACCTAGTTACATTTCTTAATTTTCATTTAGGTATTTAAATCCTTGGATATTAAACTGTGAGTGATTTGTTCAACGTGTCTTTACGCAACACAGGATTTGTTAAGTTCGGATGTTTTAATCGCATTGAGAAAAGCAGCACACTCAGCAGTGAGAAAAGTTCATCCAATTGGAAAATTCAAGTACCCCATTAAAGACAGTTATTCACATTGAACTGTCGGCTAGTAGTGATGAACTTAAAGAATTCCACATTACAATTTATTGATGGTACAATTTTAGGAGGAACAGCTCTCAATTTTCCAACTGGGTTCAACTTAGAGTGCTACAAGCAGCTTTCAAGCTAAATAAATAATCAAAGCCGTGTGATTTTCAGCAAAAAAATCAGTTTTGTTCTCATCTAGTCATATTTAGAGGTAGGAACTAAAGTGAAGATGATTTGGAAAGAACATAGAAATTAGACATCAATAATTGAATTATCCAAATTCAGTATCATTCAATCACATTTTTTAATACATGATATAAACAGTTGATCTGTAGACTGAGTACAATACGATGAATTCAACACAGACGTAATTAAATGATAGATGTTTAAAATTTGACATAGAAAATGATTACTAAATCAGAGTGAGGAGATCACCAACAGCAATCGTATATAGATACTAAAAATAATGACATGAGTGGTGTAGTATCACTCACCATTGACTCTCTCCCCATTGGCATCTCTCTCCATTCTCATTTTCTCGACATCAGACAGCAGCAGCTGCTTCTCAGTCGCAAACAGAGCCTCTGAGGCCTGTCTACTCTCAGCTGTAGAGCACTCCAGCTCTTGGAGCTTCTTCTTAACCTGATGGGAAAATTAAACAGCCGTTTAAATTGCTATCAACTAGCTACGACTGAATTGAAGAGCAGCTTAAGTTGCTATTAGCTACAACTAAATTGGTAAGTTATATAGGTAAATAAAACTGAATATTATTGCAAGCAAAAATCAAAGATGGATATTAATTTCTGAAATGAATAATTTATAGCTAGTTATTGTGAATAGTTCACTTTGTTATGGGTAAAAAATTTAATTTAAAGTGGTTTAACATCTGCTTGGAGACCAAATGGTACATAATAAATACTAGAGACTTCAAAGAAGTAGGAAAATGATGAATGAATAAATTTAATTTTCTAAATTACAGAAAAATAGTTCAAGTAGCTATAGTTCAGTTCTGCATTGGAATAAAGTCTACACAGATGATAATGATGGTTAAAAACTGTGATAAAATACCACCAACTGAAAACCATGCACAGTGGTTACCTGTTGAAGCTCTCCGGCCTTCGCCTCTAGCTCCTGAAGTCTACCTTCCAAGTCCTTCTTCTTACTCATCTGCTCTTCAAAACCTTCATCCTTCTGATCCAAAGAGTCCTTCAATTGAAGAATTTCAGCAGCTTTTGTTTTCAGTTCTTCGCCGAGAGAATTGATAGTACCTTCATTGACTTTAACCTTCTCCTTGAAGGTTTCAACCACAACATTAGTCTCCTGCAACTCCTTCACCTTCTTGTCTAACTCTACCTTCATTTCCTCAGCCTTCTTACCTTCACCCTCTACAGTTCTTCCTAATTCAGTTACTTTACCTTCAAGGCTGGCAATTTGTTCATTCATACTACCTTCTTTTTCTTTCAAAACCTTCTCAATCTCTGTTTTCGTTGTTAATTCCAACCTCAACTTCTCACATTCCAGACAAGTAGCTTCATTTTTATTCTTCAACAAGTTTTCCAGATTATTAAGTTTTTCATTATTTTCATCAATGGATTTACTTAGCTGGATATTCTCTTGCTCCAAATTGGAGTACAATTTAGATTTTTCACCAAGTTTTTCAGTGAGTTCATCAACGGACAATCCTACTTCCTTGTTCTTAAAGTTTAGCTCCTCAGCTTCTTCTATCAATTCTGTTATCCTAGTTTCTTTCTCAGTCAGTTCAATCTTACCCTGTTCAATACAAATCTCAAACTCATTGAGTTTTCGCTCATAATCTTCCCGTTTGACTTTTTCACTGGCAATCTCTGTAGACAACTCTTCTATTTTCTTCTCATAGTCGCCACAAATTTGTTTATGTTTCTTCAACTCCCCTTCAGAAGATTCTTTCGAGTTACTAGCATTGCTTTCCAATTCCTTTACTTTCATATCAAGTTGTATCCCTCTCTCCACCTCTGACATCAATTCCCCTTGCAGCTTATTCACCTCCTCCTGCAATTTTTTAATTCTCTCATCGTTATCAGAAGTAGAAGAGCTTTTCTGCTCCAAGTTCTTTGCTTCTAAAAGCCGCAGCTTCTGCTCTGTCATGGCCAGGTTGTTACACACGGTATCTTTCTCTGTTTTGGAAGCCGCCAACTCTTCTGATGCCTGTTGTAGCTTTTCTTCTAAATCCAATTTATGCCTCTCTAATTCTGAAAGCTGAAAACAAATAGAAACAAGTTACATTATGAATAAATGGAATTCTTCTAGCAATATATTAATCACATTATTAGTGTTCATTAAATAACTAGAAATAAGATCAAACTCGCATCATTTTACGTATAATCAGTAGCTAGTTATCTACAGTGTGATAACTATTCATATTGCAACAAAAACATAATAAATATTAGCTATTTTAATAAAAGAAAATTCACAATAGAAAAATAACAAGTGTTCAATTTGTCAGTGAAAAAATGTTCATCACAATTTGGCACTGAAAATATTTAATCAATTGGAATTGCATCATTTCAAATTTTGAACATCTAGCTACAGATGCAAAGTTTTGAGCTTTAAAAGAAGCGAACCTTTTCCTTGAAAGTGTCCTCATCGACTTGTTCCAAGGAAGGTGCTTGACTAGCGCCTGGCTCCTGTGAAATGCTTCTCTGCATCACATTCAACTTCAGTTCCAACTCCTTCACCTTTGCTGCCTCAGTCGTGCTCTGGCCCTATTAGAACAAAAAGAGATTTCAGCTACCTAAATATTGAAACTCTTAATTTGGAAATTGCGAGTCACAATTAAAATTAAAATAGGTAATCAATTCGAGAATGTATCACGTTTTATGATAATAATGTAATAAAACACACCGATCAAGTAAGGACAATGAAGGGAAATATTTTGGTTAGGATACTATGTACTTAAATATATAGCCAACAAAAAACAAAATATATTGAAAAGTGATTAATCTAACATTGTTGAAATTAAGATTGTCACATTTGGATTGTTAGTCCAGATCAAATACTAGCTCTTTGCACAGGGGGTAAATTATCAAACAGTTCCACTAGATGGCAAAACAAATTAAACTGCAATAAGAGAAAAACAACCACCAGTAAATCACAAAAGAAGTAGGTAGCTACTTACAAGTAGCTAATCACACAAAATTGACCCCCATCTGAAATTAAATAATCCCATTGTCAAATAATTAAGGAGATGCCACTATTTGTTTAAAAGAAGACACAGCAAACATCATAAGAACAGTGAAAAAGTTTCTCTTTAGTATAATTAATAGAAAAAACTTTTAAAGCAACACAGAAATGAGATCAAACAACACATTTTAAAAAACTTACAGGAGGGTGGAGGGGAGAATTCGTGCTTTGGGACTGAAAATTTATAAAGTGAACATCACTAACTAAAAAAACTATTCCTGCATTTTAGAAAGGTTCAAACTCCCAAAAAAGAGAAACGTAATTGATTTTAATTAATTATTAATTTATCTATTATTATTTCTTAAAAATTTCTACTTTTCATGCAAGTTATAAAATATCTTAAGAATTGGTTATAGGTACAACTAATGAGTATTGAAATAATTTTGCACACACCTCCAGATCTGCGGCATTGCAAGTTTGTTCCTCGAGTTGAAAAGAGAGGTCCTCAAGCTGCTTGGTCTTCTCCTCCATTTGCCCTTGTAATCGCACATACTCAGTTTGTAATGTCGATAGTGCAGTCTTAAGAGTAGAGACAGCTTCCGACTCACCTCCTTTACTCTATGAGAAAAAGACCATTGATATGAACCATCATATAGCATTATCTTAATGGAATAATTAAGCAATGCATAAATATAATTTTGAGTTCAACTTTCTTCTCAATATTTAAAGGTAGCTCATTTATTAGCTATCTTTAAATATCAAATTAGGCAATAACAAAACTGGCACTCACCTGAGCGAGTTGACTCGTTAGTTCGAGTACGTTTCTATTAGCCTGTTCCCACTTAGTGGTTATCTCCGCTAACTGCTGCCTGTCCAGGTCCCTCTCTGTCATCAACTGGTCAACATGAGCTGTCTTTTCCTTCAGAGCCTCCTATGATGTTAGTGATGAGTGTTAGCCATTTAGGAGATACATTCACAAGACAAATTATGGTCATTTTATGTCACATGCACCTTATACCAGAAGATATAAACCAATGAATGTAGTCAAGTTTTATCAGTTACATTCAAGAATAGAATATGGATTATTCTTAACCAGCATTAAGAGTTTGTTAAAACTATCACCATAGAAGTAGCTAGCTACAGTAAGATGAAGTTAGCTATAATGAATAGAGAATAAAGAAGTTTCATTTAGTTTAAATTGTAGCTACAGCTACATACAATTTATGTAAAAAGAAGCGGATATACCAAATTCTAAATTGTTGGCATAAGAGCAAAACAAATTCACTTAAGTATATTGAATTAAAACTGTTCTATAGGTCTAAACCCTTTATAGTTCTTTTGATAAATGGTTGCTATTATTATCTTTATAATATTAAGTCACTTGAACTAAGTATGTTAACAGGTTAGCTGAACATTTATTGAACAGATTTGAGTTGCTTGCCTTAGACCAATGAGATAAATAATTAAATATTGTATAGCGAAGTACCTGAAAAGTAGAGAGGCATGCACAAGATATTATATTAGATAACCAATATGAAACCTTAGGAACTAACTAACCCAATTTAACGGTAATTAGAATGAAGCGAAAGACAGGGTGTGTAGATAGCAAATCAAATTAATATTAAAGCAGCATGGAAACAGTTTATGACATGGCAGAATGTGGAAAATGAATTTGAGTAAAAGAAAGAAACTAAAATTCAGTAAAATTTATTAAAACTTCATTGTTACATATTAATTTGCCTGGATAATAATATATAGCTGTTTAACAAACTAAAGAAAATTACTGAGCTATAAAATGAATATCATTGACATTAGATAACTAAAACATGGATACAGAACTCTGCTACTAGCTAATTATCTAAAATTTTAAACTAGTAGATAAAAGTGCTAGTAAATTACTACCAAGTAAAGGTTGTTGGTTGAATCTATTCACAACTAATGCATGGTTAGATGAAAGATATTCATTAGTTTAAGGGTAGATAATAATATATTTACAGTTAGACTACATTAAATGAAAACTAACTTGGCATCAAATTGTTCTTAAGTCACTAAAAGATTCAAAAGAATCATTGAAAACAGCTACCTCCATTCATGTAGTTTTCTTTCCTTAATATATAAATAACTCAGGAGTTAAAAATACTAAAGCTGAAACCATTAATTAAAATTATAAATGTTTACAAACAAACACTAAATCTAGATTCACTATATATAAAAAACATTGTCAAAGTAGAATGTACATAAGAAAATTAGAATATTCAGTTGGCTTTGAATTTAAATAAAAAGTACTTTTAGGTTAGGACATTTTGGAATGATTAGCTTGTCTCTTATTTTCCTTGAAATCATTTCGCTAAACACATTCCGTGAAAATGGGTCTAAGCCACAGTTTGAAATTGTTCAGAAGGTTACAGATAGATAGATGTTCAAAGGTAAACCTAGATATGACAGACAATTAAGGTCCTTTTACCAATCTTTGTATAAAATACTGCGGAACAAAGAGAATTCCCATAATATTATTTTATTTTCCATCATTTTCAAGTTTAGTGGCTTAGGTCCTCCCTCAACCGAATGCGTCATTTATGCATGTAGCTAAATTCACAGGTAGCCAATTTGAGATTAGATTGTGTGCACTGAAAATCATCTCTTGAAAGAAATATATTCACTCAAAGAAATAACATCAAATTATTGAAGCTATCCCATTCAGTAAAAGCCTTTCTTATTAATTATAACTATAGATAAAATAAACACATTGCAAGAGAGTATAATGTAAAGGAGTACAAAGTAATTAGGTTTGCAGCAGACATATTGTGCTACGAGACACCTAAGCTGAATGTTGATGACAATCTCACTGTTTCATTGATTGAGAAGCTAATACCCATAATAATTTAAATAAAGAGAAATGAACATGTTAGATGTAGAAATAGGACAATAAAATTAATAATGTTCCTCAATAGAATTGGTCTTCATCCACTTGGTAGGCCTGTATTTAAAAGAATACACAACTTTATATTTGATATCAATTGATATGAAGATAAATAACACAAATGTTTCACTTATAAGAATATCACAGGGTTGATTAAAGATTAGTTACCTTTTTAGTAAGATCAGGTAGAGTAAGTTAGCTTGCATTTCATATAAAAAAATAGCTAGTTATTTCAGAGGGAATTATTTGATGGCTAGTAGTTTAACAGAAGTTATCTGAATGCGAGTTACAGTAGTCACTAGCTGCGGCTATATCAAATAGCTATTACATTAGTGTACACAAATTAATTAAATTATCATATTAAAGTAAGTCAAAATGTCAATTTGAAGGTAGTAATCAGAAAGAGAGGTACTGCACCATCAACATGAAGCTATAACTGATGGGGTATGATGGTAGCTGGGCAATAGGTAGGATAAGTTACAAATGATCGGACAGTTCCACATTAGCGGCCATAAAGAGAAGAGTATAATTTGACATTTTAACTTGTCCTGCATAATACCTGCAGGTATTATGGATACCAATTAAAACAGCAAATTAAAATTTCTTCTTAGACGACTAATAATATGGAACTGTCTGATAATTTGAACTTATCCTCCGAGCTGCAATGCTTTGAACAAATCACCATCTACCATTTCTTCCATCATAGTCAAAAGAAATATTGTAATTGTCTCCAAAAAGTTAATTTGAACACATTTTTAGCACTTTAAATATTATCTAGACAAAATTTTATGTTTCAATAAATGTGTCAAACCTTACAGGTATCTATACTAACTGGTACACTAATGTCATTCTGCCAAGTACATAGATAATGTTTAAACTGTAAAGTAACAGAGAAACATATGAGACTCTTTTGTGACTGGTGGTAATAGTAACAGGTGTGCTTTAGTAATAGGTAGCTAATTATGATAAAGTAATAATAAAGATATTTCAAATATCAACACCTTCCATAATCACAGCACTATGGCTACCTCATTATTAAATTTCTTTATGACAAAATTACAAATACAGTTACAGAAATTATCTCACGAGTAAATTAAAGGCAAGTGAAATCAGAGTAAATAATAAAAATCCCAAGAGCAAGAACATTGCACAGGTTCAATAGCTACACTATAAAGAATTCTAACACAGGAGATATATTCTACGAAATATCAGCTAAGCTGTGCTAATTGAGGCATTAAGATATCCATTGATTGTGAGCATTAGGTGAATGGCAAGACTTTGTTTCCAAAGTAACTCTTTCAGACGATCAAACTAGTAGTTAACTAGCTCTGATAAAATATGAAAATTGTATAAAATATACAAATAAGTATTAGTTAAACACCTCTTAAGTAAGTAGTCTTAGTGTCTCTTGAGAAATATCAATATTATCTGCACAAAAATAGAAAGTCAAAATAAGTTGATTCATTTTTTCAAAGTGTTCATATCAGCTATATAAATAGGAGCTCAAAAATAACATTGAAACTGATGGAAGGTCGGGAGTAACGAGAGACAGTCAATTTCAGATAGAATAGTTCCAAGTCTTAAGTCGAAGTACATAAGAAAAGTCTACATGAACCAAGAAAATGTTTTAGAAAGTCATGAAAAGATAATTATTATATTTCAAAAAGCTAGCTAAGACTAAATGCATATATCAGTTGAAATGTGAGAGCAACTGGCAATGGAAAATTAATTTTGTAATATCTAATAGCTACCTTGCTATCTAATAGCTAGATTACTTTATTACAAAATCTGAATTGTCAATGTGTAAATGATACTATTGAATAACTTTGTCAAGAGGTGTGATGTTGGAAGGTAATCTTTTCACTGATGAAAAAAAAATTGATAGTAATTGAAGAGAAATTACCTTCTAATCAATTTCAACCAGGCTAAAAAATCAATTTTTTTTTTAAATAGATAGAGCCAGCCTGTTATAACCTTTTGTGAGCAATACTAAAGACCAAACAGCTAGTTTGTGTCTTGCTAAAATATTACCATAGTCATGAAAAACTCATCTCACTGATGAAAATAATGTCAATTAAATCACAAGAAATAGAAGTAATAAAAAATCAGTCTGCTTAAATATTACAATAATTTACGACAGAATAAAGAGACAGTTGATGAAGAGAATAAAATAAACTTAAAATATAATAACAGTGTCACAATTAGTTTCAATGAGTCAATTAGGGAAATATTAGCTACCTGATTCCTATTAAGCTATTAGAATTATTATAGAGTCTAAATCTAAATGTTAAAAAAATTAATTGTAGAAAAATATATCTCCTCCAATTAATCTGATTGATAAATAAAGTAATAAAATTAGCAATCAAATATATTACATAAGAGGCTAATGTTAAATCAGCAATGTGTAAATATGAATTACAAAGCAGCAAGGGAAAAGATTACGATGTTATAAATAGAGAAATATGGAATCATCCTCTAGCTTTTATGAAAGTAGGAGGCCCATGAATAGGGCATACCTGCATAGCCTTGGCTGATGAAGCAGCAAGTCGCGCTGCAGTGTGGCTAGCTCCGTAACTTGGTTTCTGAGGAGAGGGAAGGGTAAATCACTCTGTTAGATCACAAAATACAGCAAACACAGGAGGGATTTTACTCTAGCAATAAGTGTCACATGATCAATAGATAGCCACTATGTTGACCAAATTTTTTTTAAGTTTTCCAATAACCTACAAAATGTTCCAAAATATTTGTAGCTAATTGGTAACTACTAACTAGCAATAGTTATAAGTCCTCAGCATGGGATTTGTGAAACTACCAAAAGCATCTAAAAATAATAATGTGACAAGTATTGCTGATGCAGAAATTATTCTGCTGTTAGTCATGAGGTTGGTGCTGCCAAAGTGTCTTATTACAAGGCTTCAACTAACAAAATATATGGAGCATATT
This sequence comes from Caprella mutica, assembly GCA_947561585.1. Lineage (NCBI taxonomy): Eukaryota > Metazoa > Arthropoda > Malacostraca > Amphipoda > Caprellidae > Caprella > Caprella mutica. Next base: position 52,251 of record CANNZV010001341.1, read on the forward strand.
TTAGCACCATACTAATATTTCTATTTTTTAAGTGGGTTAATAATATATTAAATTGAATACTTTACAAGTTATGAAGTTCAGGAGTTATATTAGTTAGCAGTAATCAAACACATTTAGTATATTCAAACACACAAGTTTAGTTTCTCAATATTGAAATGCTAGTTACCCTGACTGGTCTGACAGCTGAAGTAACAGATGATGCAATGCTGGAAGTGAAGGACTGTCCCCCAAGACTCTCTCTGCTGTTAGAGCGTCTCAAGGGAGTGCCTGATAGCCTGGGGGTGGCAGATGTTCTACGAGGAGTTGAGGAGTTACTCAGTTTGGAAATGTTTGGCAGCGGAGAGAAAAGGCCGTACTTAGGCCTGCACACAAAGTATTTCTTCCCGGCAACTGATCCATCATTCTTGCCAGTCGGTTCATCCAATTCCACTCCTGCCCAAAGCCCATCGGCAAATTCAGTTTTGCCAATGTGACGGAGTATTCCAACCTTGGTTCCTGTTTTGCTGTTCACAACGACTCTGTCACCAATGGTAAGGTTGGAGTATGAGGTCATGCTAGGTACAGTTGGTGTGGTGTTCGAGACTTTTCTTGAAACACTCGCACCAGTTGGAGGTCCCATTGGAGTTTTGGTTCCAGCAGTAGAAGAGGGAGGAGATACTTTCCGGGTAGGAGTGATGGAAGAACGAGCAGAGGACCCCACACTTCTGGTGGGACTGAGACTTGAACGAGCACATCGTGATTCATGTTCTCGTTCATCATATTCATACTCCACAAGAGGAACAAGCGACAGTCTGGTTAGTCTGGAGAAAACACCTTTTCTTGGTTCACACTGGAAATATCTAACTCCGGCAACAGATCCATCATTTTTACCTGAAAAAAAAAGTAAAAATAAACTAATTAGCTATGTTTGAAGCTTTGAAACAGAACAGAATAATACACCAACAAATTTAATAATTGTTGCTGAAGAGTATATTTCATAGGTGTGTTATATGACAATAGTACATTTTGTTATATGACAATAGTACATTTTCAGTACCTAGCTAAATTTTATAGCAAGCTACTTTGTTACAAATTGATTGATCATCTGTATAACAAATGTCAACAGTCATCAAAATTTGACCTAAATTGTACAGATGTTGTGTTCAAAATAAAGAAATTGGCACAACATATTTATATAGATCAGCATGTTCTGTATCTCACCAATAGGATCATCAAGAGTAACTCCAGCCCAGTCACCAGGTCCAAACTGAGTCTCACCAATGAATGATATTTTGCCAGGTTTAGATCCTCCTACCCATACCCTTTGACCAATTATAAACTGATCTGTGTCATGAGTGAGTACAACTGATGCATCTGAAAGAGAATAAAAGGGACCATGGATATTATAAAATAACAATAAGCTGTTGTGCAAACACTTTGAAGAAATGATGGTGGTTTCTTCATATATCACTGATATCTGTAAAATCTGTAGATATTATTAGAATTGATCTGTAGAGATTGTTAGAATTAAATTAACAAACATTATACTCTGATTACAAATTACATGGAATGAAACAAAGTGGAAGAAAGAACTGGAACAAAATTCAATATAATAGAGTAAGGTGAGTGAAATATTAGTAATTGCAATGGAAAATGAATAGAAAATAGATATTTTCTCACCAGTGGCTGGTTTTTTGGCAACTGTGCCAGGTTGCTGAATAAGAGATGGCAACCCAGATTCTCTTTTTACAGTAGAAGTTGGAAGTCCAGAGGCTTTTCTAACACTCCCCATTTTTTACTATCACACAAATAATGTCTTCATGAGATTTTTCAATAAAACTTTGAGTTATGGTTCACAAAACTTAGATAATCGTCTAGCTAAATATTTTAAAAGTCAAAGTTCACCGCACAATTTAATGGCTATTCACAAAAAGCTAATAGAGGACACAATTCATAACATTCCTAAATTTTAAGCTATATTAATAATTATAAATTTCCAGTGTGTATAATAAAGGAGATATTTGGGATAATCTCCAGTTTGCATAAACTGGTAAAATGTTTGTAGAGATATTTTTGTTGTTCACAGTAAAAATTAATGTAAACGATTATGACAGTACTATAGCGTATTTTTATACCCATTCCTGCAGTCTGGGTAAAGTGTTCTCCAAGGGATCCTCTATTTTGGCTTCTGTTCTCAGTAAAATACATGTCACATGTAAACATGGGAGGAAATTAAGGATTGTTCATACAGAAATGAGAAAATGTTAAAAATGTTCATGTTCTGCAGACTGGGGGATAAATTCAGAAGTGTTTGTAGTAAAATTAATGTAAATAAAGGAAATAATTCAAAATTGTTCGGAGAGAATATCCCAAATATCTCCCATATTCTGCACCAGTCTATAATTGGTGCACAAAATCCCACTGTCTTTTTCAAAAAGCTGAAAAAAATCCACCAAGAATTTCCAATAATTTGGCTGATCTGTATACTTGTAGTTATAAAATCTTCAGACCGGTTTGTTATTTGAAGTTAATTATTTTGTGACTTTGAAAATAAAACAGTGTCATTGGATATTTCCCTTCTGCTCAAATGTTTGTGGTTTTAGAATGGTTGTTTGACAATAATATTTATTGCTTTAAGAGATTGAATAAGAGTTTCAAACTCTGTTACATGTAATGCATTTGGTGAGGGTAATTAACCACCTACTGTTTTCTCTAGGCAAGAGGTTTTCTGTGGTTTACTTTATAGAAATAACGAGCTTTTGAGGTTTCATGTATCCTAACAGATTTCAAGTTTGATGTTTCTTTCTGTGAGAAAGTAATTAGTTTAGTCGGAAATATAGGAGGAGTTATTTTTGAATTGGTCAGTTTCTATTAGTTGAGGGTAGAATTAGGGACAGCCTACAGGAGGGTTGAGAACCAATCGGAATTGGGGAAGTGAGATCAGCGGAACTTAAGTTTGGATTAGGGTGGAGTTTTAGATGAATCTGGGGAGTATATAAGCAGTGGATTGAGATTATGAAGAGTCCTACTCTGTCTGTCGTCACTTTCTGCTTACAAGAGTGTCTTAAGTAGTTTACCGGTCTGGATAAGACCCCGTCGGGGTGAAGTCTTCTCTCACCCCAGCCTTAGGTGACCATCGCAGGACTTAGTCGATGAAGATCTCCGCCCGTCATTGTGGTGGAGATAGGATCCTTAGCAAGTGGCCGAATCTTGCAATTCAATGGATCCCGGCAGCAGAGGTTGTATTCTTTACGGCAGAGTCGAAGCCAAATGAGACAGGATGTGGGAACCAAGAACTGAAGTCTATTGCAGAATAACTTCTGACGTTGCAAAACAACTTCTCATGTTGCAGAGCAGACATTCGATAAGCAGTAGGAGTCTGAAGCCAGAGTCACCATCATCGTACCGAGATTTGCACGAGTTGTCGTCCACGTCATTTAACAAAGTTCCAGTGGAAAACTTCAGCCGTTCCCAATACACTAGTACAGTGGTTCCGAAGAGTTTCCAGCCGCATCAACTCCATTAGAAATTCAGTAACCCCATCCGTATTTCCTCAGTGATTGTGTCAGTGTTTATTTGTGAAAAGTATACTCTCAATCTCCAAAGCTTGACCCATGTTGTAAGTTAAACTCCTCCATAGGTAGAAATTTGATTAATTGAATTAAATGTACGATGTATATGTAGGATTTACTATTTCTCGAACCTTTTGTCTGATCGATTACTTAATTAGAGTACACCTAATTTAAACTATGACTGTGTTTCATTTAACCTTGTTATTTTGGTACGATATTTGATTTGATGTTATTTAATGAAGTGATGGAATTAATGATTATTATTGACAAGTAACGTAAACAGTAAATTAGACAAATTGATTATTCTTTCTAGGGAGAATCGTAACCCACGTAAATAAATGGCCGCTCGGCACTAATTAATAACCACGCTACCATGTGAAAGGAAGAACTTAACTACTTGAAATAATGAATATGACTATTGAAATAAAGAAATGCCTGCCCGGCAAGAAATACAACAAGAAACACCCCCCCCCCCCTCAGGGACCCCCGAACATACATTGGTGGCCTAGCGTTGGGATAATCAATTTGTCTTGTGTTGCAAATCGTACCAGAAAACAAGGAACATAGGTTGATTTATTTTCATTTCATTGTACTGTAGAATGTTTTGTCTTTATTTCTTATTTTAATGATGTGTTATTCTTTTTGATGTTGTAATAATTTGAGGGATATTAAGTCATTGCAAAGTTAGGTCCCGAATCGAAGGGCAGGGAATATAACTCAGAGGTACAGATTGTTAGAAAGCTTGAGATGTAATGACAGAGGTAATTAATACTCAGTTAGATGGGATATTAGTAACCGAAGTGGTACTTGTGGAAGGAGGTTAGGTATGCGGAATAGCGACGATACTTTATATCACCGTAGAGAAGCTTAGGGACGCCTAATGTTTCAACTAGTGGTGTTATTGATGATACATGTCATTAGGATACTATATACGGGAATTTAAAGTTCGTGCAAGTTAGTTTGAGGGTAGGAACTGTATCTTCAGGGAATATTGATATTTGAGTATCAACTAGGATAGGTAATGGATATTAGGGATAACTGATAACTGCGTATTGATATATGAATTAATTGATCACTAATTTGATATAGCAATTTACCCAAGGGTCCAGTTGCAACTTTCAAAGGTTGTATTCATTATTGTTGGATTATCAGAATATCTATGACCATTGAAAGATAGAGATGTTCAGGACTGTAGATTTTTAATAGTCGAGCGTAGCCAGGGTTAGAAGGTATTTTGAGATACGGGAAATGGTCTAGAATAGGGGGAGGTATTTTGAGGAATTACCTAGAGTAGAGACAGGGATTTGAGGAGGCCTGAGATTGAGGCAGAGATTTTGAAGAGTCAGTAATAGCAAAGATAGACAGAGGCAAGTGATGAATTATCGGGCATATGAAGTTGAATTGAATCTCTCTGGAGTAATATTGAAGTGTACACTTAGATAATGGAAAGTCCATATGGTGGAGGAGAGCACAACTATAATAGGAGTTGATTGCATACCTCAGGTCGTGTCCCTCTGCTTTAAAGAAGTATGAGGAGGTTGAATTTGTTATGACTGGTGCCGTCTTAATTTCATTAATCGTACTGGCCAATTTATGGTTTTTGTAATTATTTGCTTTCGGGCACGGTTATCGTGAAAACGATATTCCTACGGGATGCCAAGATGCGTCAACTGTTTTGGGCAAGTGAAGCTAGCTTGCAGTGTTACGACCGGTAGAAAGGTAATAGAGACCTTGTTGATTTTAGACTCAGAGATGATTGCAAACTAACGAAGAAAGTTACGTGGAGCCCAGTGCCTAGTTTTCTCAGAGAAATAGAGAAGTTGCTAAATGACAATTGAAAGGGAATTCTTCATAATAGAATAGTGATAGGATAGTTCAGAAATAGGGAAGTTACTTAACGACCAGAGGATAGGTACAGTTAGTGGTACTTAGGCGTAGGGAACCAATTTAATGGTGCAGATGTTATTGGGAAAGATGAATAGTGGTGAAGTTAACCACAGGTTGTAAACAGAAGTTAGACTTATTTCGTATTTGAAGGGACTGACAGGAAATTACTAATTAGTGAGGAATTTATTGTGAGCTATGAAGGAAACTTCAATTGTGAGAATTGATTAAAGTAAAGCAAATTATGAATCTTTAATCCAAACATCTAAATTAAATTAGGATAGAATGGTAACTCATTTATACCTTTTTAATCTTAAGATAATTATGTAATTAATTTTAAGATGGTCAGACGAAGGTTCGTTAGGTAGGCTAGCTTTAATATGTAATGAGCACTATTTGTAGTATTATGCATTTGCATTGTAAGAAATAATCTGGAGGAATTTCTGTAGTAATGAAATTGGAGTATAAAAATGGAGGAACCTATGTAATTTCTGTCATTGGTAGACATGAAGAATTATTGAAATAGGAACAGAGAATTGGAAAAGGAATTTTGATATGTTCATTGTCATTTTGAATCAATGATTTTTAAAATGTGTTTGACAGATATATGGAGATGGGTCAGAGATAAAGAATTGTCATTATCGGAATTGGTTGAGATAAATTCATAATTATTGAACAAGTACAAGTTTTGAAGCGGAGAATGTGTTTATGATGTTCAAATAATATTGTGCTTAAATGTAGGTAGAGTTACAATAAGAATGGTGTCATTGTAGTTTGATAATTAGTGTACGCTCATTTAGTTTAAGGTAATTTTTAAGGATAAATAATCTAAGGATATTTTTTCCCATTGTAATAATAATATTGTCACGACTCGAATAATATTACCTACATAGAATTCATATTTGTTTGAACAAAGAATTGTATTGATTAATTTGTTTTTGGTGATATTGTGTTGCTTCTGATTTTATTATTTTTTGTATTAAATAATATTGTGTTTTGATTTTGGAAATAATTTTGATACTAGGATGCTATTATTTTGAGACCAATTTTTTTTGTAATGGTTATATTTCTAATGAGCACAAGGGAAGTATGTATTCGTAACGTCAGATGGTCGAGGCTTACCGTTTTCTATGAATATTTCTACTTAACTTTGAAGGGAGTACCAAGATAAATTGTAACGTACATGTAGTGTGATGAAGAACCAGGGTAAATTTTTTCCGGTCTGAATATTTTTTCCACAGAGGGGGTTATGTATACTTGTAGTTATAAAATCTTCAGACCGGTTTGTTATTTGAAGTTAATTATTTTGTGACTTTGAAAATAAAACAGTGTCATTGGATATTTCCCTTCTGCTCAAATGTTTGTGGTTTTAGAATGGTTGTTTGACAATAATATTTATTGCTTTAAGAGATTGAATAAGAGTTTCAAACTCTGTTACATGTAATGCATTTGGTGAGGGTAATTAACCACCTACTGTTTTCTCTAGGCAAGAGGTTTTCTGTGGTTTACTTTATAGAAATAACGAGCTTTTGAGGTTTCATGTATCCTAACAGATTTCAAGTTTGATGTTTCTTTCTGTGAGAAAGTAATTAGTTTAGTCGGAAATATAGGAGGAGTTATTTTTGAATTGGTCAGTTTCTATTAGTTGAGGGTAGAATTAGGGACAGCCTACAGGAGGGTTGAGAACCAATCGGAATTGGGGAAGTGAGATCAGCGGAACTTAAGTTTGGATTAGGGTGGAGTTTTAGATGAATCTGGGGAGTATATAAGCAGTGGATTGAGATTATGAAGAGTCCTACTCTGTCTGTCGTCACTTTCTGCTTACAAGAGTGTCTTAAGTAGTTTACCGGTCTGGATAAGACCCCGTCGGGGTGAAGTCTTCTCTCACCCCAGCCTTAGGTGACCATCGCAGGACTTAGTCGATGAAGATCTCCGCCCGTCATTGTGGTGGAGATAGGATCCTTAGCAAGTGGCCGAATCTTGCAATTCAATGGATCCCGGCAGCAGAGGTTGTATTCTTTACGGCAGAGTCGAAGCCAAATGAGACAGGATGTGGGAACCAAGAACTGAAGTCTATTGCAGAATAACTTCTGACGTTGCAAAACAACTTCTCATGTTGCAGAGCAGACATTCGATAAGCAGTAGGAGTCTGAAGCCAGAGTCACCATCATCGTACCGAGATTTGCACGAGTTGTCGTCCACGTCATTTAACAAAGTTCCAGTGGAAAACTTCAGCCGTTCCCAATACACTAGTACAGTGGTTCCGAAGAGTTTCCAGCCGCATCAACTCCATTAGAAATTCAGTAACCCCATCCGTATTTCCTCAGTGATTGTGTCAGTGTTTATTTGTGAAAAGTATACTCTCAATCTCCAAAGCTTGACCCATGTTGTAAGTTAAACTCCTCCATAGGTAGAAATTTGATTAATTGAATTAAATGTACGATGTATATGTAGGATTTACTATTTCTCGAACCTTTTGTCTGATCGATTACTTAATTAGAGTACACCTAATTTAAACTATGACTGTGTTTCATTTAACCTTGTTATTTTGGTACGATATTTGATTTGATGTTATTTAATGAAGTGATGGAATTAATGATTATTATTGACAAGTAACGTAAACAGTAAATTAGACAAATTGATTATTCTTTCTAGGGAGAATCGTAACCCACGTAAATAAATGGCCGCTCGGCACTAATTAATAACCACGCTACCATGTGAAAGGAAGAACTTAACTACTTGAAATAATGAATATGACTATTGAAATAAAGAAATGCCTGCCCGGCAAGAAATACAACAAGAAACACCCCCCCCCCCCTCAGGGACCCCCGAACATACAGATCCACCAACATTGTTTCTCAATTTATCCATCCAAAATACAAAATTAATGGTAACATAGGAATAAATAGCTAAAATTCTACTGACTTAACCAGAATACTATTTTCAAAGAGAAAAAATTCTACAAAGTCAGTAGAATTTACCATGAAATACAGTCTGGATTCTGCAGACTGCCACTGGGAGAGAGAGACCATGTTTCAAAGTCAAAGTGTGCCATGTGGCAGGAATGTCACCAGTTTAGTGAGAAAATGGATCCAGGCCAGTCTGCAGAATGTGTCTCTTCTCCTGCAGAGACTTTAATTTGAGAGAGAGCTACTCTCTGACTCTCAGCAGCAGATTCAGAATCTCCCGCAGCTAAATTAATGGTAACATAGGAATTAATTTGAAATCTCCCGCAGAGATCTCCAATTTCTAAATTTGCATTCAAAAACTCCCGCAGAGAGTCTTGGAAAAATGTTCCATAGTCTGCAGACTGGGATCCAGGTTGGCGTCACCACATTTAAGGTACTTTAAAGGAGAAATTTGAGTTCCTAGGACCTAGTGAAGATTTTACACTTGGAATTTTGGAAACATCCTTATGCTTCACGTCTGTGTATCTCTTGATCAGTCTGCAATAGACTGCAAAGTGTGTCAAATCTGTTACCAATGACACCAAGATTTCATATTTCAGGACAATTAGGTAGTCTCCAAAAAATTTCAAATTTGTCTACAAAATGGCCAAATTTCTCAAATATATCTCCAATAATAACATGTAAACATAGGAATTAATTAGAAAATAGTCACCAAGAACTTGTTTTGATGAATTTTCTCTCCCAAGTCCAAAATAGTCTCCCAAAGATCTTTGGCGACATGGACGCGCTTTGCAGACAGCAGACTGGAGTGTTACTGCCCAGTCTGCAAAGCATGCACACCAGACTACCAGTCTGTATTTCCAGTCTGCAGAATATGGAACATTTGTCCAAGACTCTCTGTGGGAGTTTTTAATTGAATTTTAGAAATTGGAGATCTCTGCGGGAGATCTTGAATTAATTCCTATGTTACCATTAATTTAGCTGCGGGAGATTTTGAATTAATTCCTATGTTACCATTAATTTAGCTGCGGGAGATTCTGAATCTGCTGCTGAGAGTCAGAG
>CANNZV010001341.1:61680-224222 GCA_947561585.1 Caprella mutica
ATTCTGAATCTGCTGCTGAGAGTCAGAGTGGCTCTCTCTCAATTTAAAGTCTCTGCAGGGAAGAGACACTTTCAACAGTCAGGCTGTATTTCATGGTAAATTCCACTGACTTGTCGGTGGAATTTTTCTCCATTGAAAATAATGTTCTGGTAAAGTCTGTGGATTTTTAGCTATTTATTCCTATAATATAATAATCCTATGTTACCATTAATTTTCGGAGGAATAATTGTGTCCTAGTTCAAGAGTATGTACCAAGTCGCCGATTAATTGTCGACTTAAAATTTGTGAAAATAAGTATCTTTCACATATATAGACGACTAATGAGCACTTAAATTAGATTTAAAATTAAAATTGGTGACTCATAATCATAAACAGCGGAACCGCGATGTTTCTCTGTAGAAATGTAAACAAAGCCGCCATTTTGTTTTGATATTGCGCCCTCCACAATGTAGCTAGGATTCAAAGGTGCATCAGTTTTCTGTTTTCGGTGTTCTTTTGTTATGAATGATGTGGTCACTAATTGTCATTTTAATTTGATGCTCTCTGACTAATTATTGGAAAATAAAAATGAATAACTATGAAAGAAACTTAAGAAAGTACGACTCTCTCAGGCTCTCTGTGAACTGTGATTGGCTGGTATCAGTTGTATGCCTCTCTCTGATTGGCTGATACGCTCTCAATTAATTTAGGTAGTAATAATAATATAGGTATATAGTATATAGACGACTGTCGACTTTCGAAAAAGGAATTAAATTATGACGACTGGCGACTGCATTTCTAATTTTAGTTGACTTATTTTGAAAAAAAAAAGATATATAGGCGACTCAATGAACATTCTCTGAAACTAGGAATTGGGTCAAATGATGGTGGATCAGCCAAATTAGTGCAAATTTTAAATTTATGGTGGATTTTTTCAGCTTTTTCAAAAAGTCAGTGGAATTTTGTGCACCAAATACAGACTGGCATGCACAATCAGTCTCCACTCTCCAGATGTTCAATTTTATTTTTGGGACAATTTCTCTCCAAAATAGCCAAAAATCTCAAAATGGACAATGGTCTCCAATAATTATAAGTAAACATAGGAATTAAATAAAAAATTGTCGCCGGATAATTATATTAATATATTATTATTGCATACTGGCTCGAAACCATGTTTTAAAGTATGGACAAAGTCGCCAGTATTCAGTATATTGGCGACATTTTAGAGGTTAAATAAGTTGGAAAACCTGTAAATTACAAGTAAATCACTGCTAAAATAGTTTCAAAGAAATACACATGCATCAGCCTATCAGGCATGAAGCATAATCCATAAGGATGTTTCCAAGTGTAAAATCTACCCTAGGAACTCAAATTTCTCATTAAAAGTATCTTTAGTGAGGCGACGCCGACCTGGATTCATTTTCTCATTAAACTGGCGACTTTCCTGCCACACATTAAAACATGGGCTTGAAATGAGCTTAGAAATGATTATATTAAAAATTTAAAATTACACATTATTTATGTATACTTTAATTTATTAATTGAAAGAATTTATAAAAACAACAGTTTTCAATACTTCTCAATTTCTCATTAATTTTATTAAATGTTTCCTTTACTTTTTCTTAATATACCAATACCTAATACAAGGGAAGGCTACAAGTTCTACAACTTAGTGAACTTACAAGTTTACAACCTTATGAATGATAATATTAATGATTATACATTATTAATGTAGGTATACCGTATATTATGTTACACCAGTCGGCAATCTGTATTTGTTATTTGATAATTTGGTGTGAAAAAATCCAACTGACTTTATCAAAAAGCTGAAAAAATCTACCAATAATTTGGCTAGTCCCTAAGGTTAAAGGCATACAACTAACTATAGTCAAAACTGCAAAAATGTAGTGTCAATATGAGATGGTAATTACACAAAAAAAACACTGAAGCCTACACACTCTCAAATTCTCACTGAAACGTTCAAAATTTCAGCACCACACTCCGCAACGGTCAAAATTAAACTGCTGTGCCGGGGTGAAAATATCCTAAATCTCGGATTGATTTTGTCTCTCCTTCCCAAGATACATTACCTTTTAGGTATGCTACGCCTTGATACGAATTTTAAACTCTTCTGCGCATAAACAAATACGCACATACGAGCGCACAGATGTGACCCTGCAATATTAGATTAAATACTCTATATACTATACAGCAAGGTTTATATACACTGTAGTTTACGAGCCTTGCTATACAGCGGGTTAAACAATTTTGAAATAGTATCCGTACACTGCATTAACAATCATGGGCAAATCCTTATATACAAATAATTATTCAACCCGCTGTTCAGTATATAGAGTATGTAAAGTAATATTGCAATGTCACATCTGTGCGTTCGTATGTTCTTATTGTTGTCGTAAGAGTCTTCGAAACAAGTATCAAAACATTTAGCATCCCTCCTAAGTTAATATATCTTGAGGATAATCAACGTAATGTTGAACTCAGCCAGTTTAGTCAAATAAATTGAAGTTAAATCATTCGATTCTAAAAAGATTGAATAACATATCCTTTTCTATGTAAAAGTAGTTAACCCGGCCATCGAAGCCTCTTTCACAACAAAACTGTAATCATCTTAATATGAACCTGCGCAATACTCTACGGTCTACCTTGTAGTTAATATACCTTTCTCATTCCCGTACACACTGTCAAACTGCATGGTCAAACACTGTCAAACTGCATGGTCAAACACTGTCAAATTGATTATCAAATACTTGGACAAACTGATTATCAAACTGTTTGAAAATAGAGTTTGAAATAATCTAACATATTGGGAAATTGTTTGTCAAACAATCGAATTAAAAAGTAAGTTATGAATAACAAACATCATCGAGAGATATTACACACTTAAATTTAATAGAGTACGCACTCTGTATTCAAACAATTTATGTATTTAACTATACGTACCTACATTTTGATAGCTCACTGCATAGAATGATATTCGCATTTATTAAGATTCTACCATTTGTGAACAAAAATATTAATACAAGATTTAGTATATTTCCTTTTTTCCAATAAAAAAAATCAGATTATATTTATTGAAGGCCGAAATATTTTACAAACTATCAAAGGTATAAATTTTCTAAAAACACAGTTTTATTTGTTAACTTTTTCTGCATCTATTTTGATAATCTGTTAAGAGTTACGATAAAAATTGAACATTCTGCAGCGAATGAAAAAAATGGCTTGCGCGAGCACGAAATACGCAAAAAAGTTCATAATAGGAATAATTTATTTCCATATGGTAGTAGTAAAAATTTAATCCTAGAATTTTTCATTCAATTAACGTTTTTGTTATTGACTCTTTCATTCATGGAAATACATCTTCATCACCAATCACGATATCTTCTACAAAATGTACATTTCTTTGCAGAAACAATTTTGCTAAATTTAGAAGGTGCGGTAAATCAGTTCTAAGAGTTCGAGCCTTACATGCATCTTAAAAGGATAATATCTCAAATCGTGTTTAACAATTTTGTGAAATATGTCTTAAATGATATCTAATCCTTACCATCTGATTTATATATTTGTATTATCAATATGCTGTTCAATATGTGTTCATTCTTTTCTCCTGCGACATGATCAATTTTTGTTCAAATTTAAAGTTGTTTCTTCAGTTTTGAACTTATTAACATTTGTCAATATGGTTTTACAGTTGGTGGAAATCTTTCCGGAAAGCAATGTTCAAAATGAGGTTGAACCTGCGTAAAACTTACAGTGTTTAAAAAAAATTGTCACAACAAAAACTCTGTTCTTTTGAAAGCTGCATTTTGAGGTATTGAATAGGAGATAGAAATTAATGGCGAGATGATTTTATAAAGATATCAATTTTAACTTCAAAAAACCACTTTCAAATGGTAATTAATTGTTTTATTTTCTCTTATTTGTTACAAAAAATAGTAGAATTTAAGGTTTTACATCCATATGAAATGAAGTATACCTCTTATGATTTTTTTTATATATTTCGTTGCTGAATGTTTCATTTTTGTCGTAACTCTTAACAGATTATCAAGCTAAATGCAAAAAAAGTAACCGAATAAAACTTTGTTATAAATAAAATTTCTAGCTTTGATAATTTGTAAAAAAAACTAGTTTGAAAATGGGTTTCCTTTTTTTTTTGCGCCACCCTGTACAGTAGATACATTAACATCTAAATTATGGATATAGGTAGGTATAATTAGGGTAGATTTTGGCGGTCAAATTACTCACGACAAAATTACTCACAAGTCGAAATTACGTGGAAGAACTCAGGCATAACATTAATAATTTAGTGCAGCGAAACATGCCTACCTAATAACGATGCAGGAAGTAACTCTATAAAAACATATCAATAAAAACCATTGTACAGTGTACAGATGGAATACCATATTTAATATAAATAACTAATTATTCTAGTAAAATATTAACCTGAAAAACTATATATATTGTTTTGTCAAAAGTATTGTTTAGACTTTAGAAGGAGAAAAAAAGACTTTGTTGCAGTTAAATAAAGTTAAAGATAAAAAAATTCCCGCGATGTAAAATAATTTGCTTATATTTGATTGTATAGACAAATACCTACCAAAATACGAAAAGAAATTTAATGAAAATATTCTAATTAAACTATTATATCCAACTGAGCTAATAATCGAATTCATTCATGTAGTTAAACTTTGTTCATTCGGAACATAAATAACTATTTGAATTAGTTAATTATTATTTAGTAAAGGTGCGTATAGTATTAATAAGACACCTTCTATAGATATCAAAAGAATATTTTTGTTTAAAACAGATTTCAAGGAACAAAACAAAATGGTTTGTATCATCAATAACAAATATAGAAATTAGAATTAAAGAGATACAAAGTAATATCCCTATGAATGTTAATGGAATTTCAATCTAATACCTGGAAGTTAGTGAAATGCATATAGATAATAAGAGACTATTTTCATTCTATTAATTTAATCATTTAGAAATCCGTTTCAATGTTTTATACTTCACCGAAACATCTTAAATTACATTACATATAAACATATAAATTATATTTTAACATATAAATTGCATCTAATTATAGCTTCCTATAATAAAAAATTACTTTATTGTCTTCAACCCAATGGTATACCTACCAGAAGGTAACTACCCAATGCTTTTCCTACCAGAAGGTACCTGCCTAATGCTATTCCTACCAGAAAGTAACTACCCAATGCTATTTTTACCAGAAAGTAACTACCCAATGCTATTTTTACCAGAAAGTAACTAACCAGTGATATACCTACCAGAGGGTTACTACCCAATGATATTCTTACCAGAGGGTAACTACCCAATGATATTCTTACCAGAGGCTAACTACCCAATGCTATTCCTACCAGAGGGTAACTACCCAATTCTATTTCTACCAGAGGGAAACTACCTAATGCTATTCCTACCAGAGGCTAACTACCCAATGCTATTCCTACCAGAGGGTAACTACCTAATGCTATTTCTAGCAGAGGGTTACTTCCTGTTCTATTCCCATTATTTAATTACGATTGGTACTTTTATGTGATCATAATAATAATTATTATTATTGCCCCTGGGGCTGAGAAACAAATCAATGCCATTTTAGTGTATTATAGCATTCTTACAACCCAGTAGAAAGTTATGGTGGGGCAATAGGAGATTAAATGAGTCTCTATACTGTAATCTTCTATGTCTCCACCATAACTTTCTTTCTTCATCTTCTATGGCCCCACCATATCTTCCCCTCTTAATTCTCTATTTTCCCACCATAACTTCCCCTCCTAATCTTCTATGGCCCCACCATAACTTCCTATTAGTGAATCAACCAACTCTACCCCTCTATTTTTTATTTGTTTCATAGCAGGTAGTTGCCTTGGGTTGAAAAGGTGACACAGGTAACCTTACCCCCAATAACCCTCTGTAACATCTACGTAAATAACCATGCTAGGAATAACAAGCAGATAGACTGGTAATAATATTATAACTATACAAGGAATATTCCAAGCATGGGTAACAATTACAAACGCTTTTATGCAAGTGAATGATGTATGTAATGTAAAGATATATTCTACTTTATTCATTTTTTATCGTCATGCTATTATATTTCTTGGAAAATAATTGAGATAAAGCACTAAAGATAATATTATTCCATCTCAAACATTTCGTATGTAACTACTATATATAATTACGGAAGAAACGCACATTGCAATATAATTACTTGTATTCCCTCTTAAATTAAAAGAACAGTTGATACGATTTCAAACTCAATAATATTTTATCAATACACTGAGTGAATTTAATTCATTTTAATTTAAAAATTCCATCGATAACAGAAATAAAAAGTCTACAGAATCTGGTAATCATATACTTGATCACCAAATATAAACTGGTAACAGGTTAATATTCTAACAAAAATCTCCCTATTTTCCTCTGTCCTCCCTCCTTCTCTCCTCTCTCCGTCCCTCTTTCTATCCCCCCCCCACCCACCCCCCCCCACACACACATCCCCCCTCTTCCTGCCAATTGTCACTGCCTCACTACTGTACGTACCCTGTCCGTATCTCCACTAACACTATATTAACGTACAGTTAAATAGATCATATAAATGGTTAAATATATTAATTCACTTGTGCATAACATGTCTGGTCTGCCATCTCTTGCTATATTTTGGTAATGCAATATACAATGAGTAGTGAAATGAATTATTAAATGAATTATATGAATAGGATTATAAATGATTATAAAATATGATTATAAATGAATTATATGAATTATTAATACTGTTATAGTAACACATTCATACAATTATAATCAAAGAAGAAGTGTTCCATCTGTAAATTAAATTACTAAATTCTAAAGATCTGAGCGACTCACCGACTCTGATCAAACTTATAAGGGAATATTTAATAATAAAGAAAGTATAAAGGGTCACACAAAATAATTATTAGAATAAGATCATCTTAATTTATCATAGATTAATAATAATTAATTAGGTTAACCTTCACGGTGTAATTAATTAGACAGACACTGTTTTTATTAAAGGTCTCCTCCACTCTAAATTGATAAAATTTCTCTCGAAATGCTTCAATTAGTAGAACTAAGGTTATATTATCACAATTAACAGTTAACAAAAAATAAATTGATCAGGTATTTGTTTCGTAATTAATAATATAAGAAACAGTAACACTCCACATTCACTGTCCAACTTTCTTATAGATTACATAAAAGAACAAGAAAGCAATACTAACTATCTCTCCTATCTCTCCTATAGGTACTTTTTAGGTACTTAATTTTTTTAAAGGTAATGGTATTTAAGTAACGGTATAGGCAGACATTTATGACGGTTAGATGTAAGCCTTTCTTGTTCTTTGCTCAGAAAGCTGGAGGTTGCTTGCTTGGAAAAATCCACACAAATAACCTAAATTACCTATTACAACAAAAATATAGAACCAAATTTGAAATGGTTTGCAGTTTTATATCCAGTAATATTAGTTCTAATGAATAGAGTAATAATAATTCATAGTGGAGAGGACCTTTAATGCAAGTGACTGCATTCTGTTAAAAATAACTTCTATTTGTTTCCACATAACAAAATAGCTAGAGTGTTATGTGACTTACCAACTTAATGTGATGTTTGGCGGCAATAAATAAAAAGAAATCTATACGAAATAAACTGTCAGAATAATTTAAAAAACTCTCGCTTGTCTAATGTACTCACCAGATATTTTTCTGACGCCTGCTTCTGACAGTTTTCTCTGGTGTCTGTACAACTCGTCAGCAACCTCTGAAGTGTCTGGTAGAAATGACAGAAAGTTATAGAATTACAATCAACCTGAACACTAGTTAGATTCAATGGCATCACTAGTGCGCATGCGCAAAAAAATAAAGAAAAGTAGAAAGAAAAAATGCTGAATATTAGACACGTTACTGTGTTTCATCAGAAGCATCATTTTAAAGTTGCAAATTGGGAGAACTTAAAATGTTACAAGTCGTATTTTTTATGCGACGTTTCGTTCATAAAGAGTGGAATTTCATCACCCTAAAAAAATTGCTTTGATTTTCAACCATCTTGAACCTGAAAAATGTTTTCTGAACTTGAGGGGCAATGGATCGTCCTGCAGTTGACAAAAACACCTTCTCCTTCAACAGTACGCCGAGTATTCATGCTTTACTTCAAGATCAGAGGAAGGGAGGCTAAATCTTACCACCTGAAAAAGTTCACAAGAGTTCGTGATCTTTTCAATGAAACTGGCTCCATCCATAAGAAAAAGCAAATGAAAATAGAACCAAATGAATAGAAACAGTGATTCAGGAAGTGAAGAGTTTCTTTGAAGAAACCCTCAGTTGCTCTCTCAGAAAAGCTTCTCAGCAGATTTCACCCACCAAGACCACGTTGTGGAGATATGAACTTCATTTCTGTTTCTATCCTTAACCTTTAGTTCAACCATTAATTGATGTCCACAAAGCACAAAGAAGGCAGTTTTGTTAGTGGATTAAGCAGAAACCATACAACATTATCGATAGAATTGTTCGAACTGATGAAAAGTTTTTTTGCCTGAATCAAAAACCACTTCGAAAAAAAAAAACGACGGAGTTGGACAAACGAAAATCCTCGAACTATCTCGGAAACGAGTGATAATTATGATGTTAAGGTGACGAAATTCGTTGCCATTATTAATGGAATGGTTCCAAACGTTCATGCATTCCTTGAAAATGATGACAACTTGTCATCGGTTGATAGTGTTTCATACCTCAGATTGCTCAACAACATCATTTGGTCCACGCTGTCCCATTCTGCAACTCGTTCTTTACTTTGGTGGAGGCAAGACTGCGCTCCACCACATTGCACATATGCAGCTCTAGAATTTCTCAATGAATAGTTTTGAGGTTGAGTCATTAGAAGAAGAACTGAAAATTCCTGACCAGCGCACAGTCCAGATCTCAACCCTTTGGCCTTTCACTTCTGGGTTGTTGCATTGAATCATTCACGTACAATGTCTTCAAAGCTTCATAAAAGATATTAAAAGGAGACTCTCAAGAAAGTTTGCAAGAATGGCTGGAGGGGTTCCTTTTCAACAACTTTTGTAGGGTCTCAACTCTCAAGAGATGTGCCATTAAAAAATCAATTCTTTTCCTTTAAAGTGATGTAGCTATCTTAAATGATGGTCTTCGACTCCTTTCAAGTTCTCCCAATTCACAATTTAAAAATGACGATTTTGATGGAAATAATAATCACGTTATGTGAGTAAGGTGCAAGTATCACACACAGTGTAGAAGCTAAGCATCACATAGTGTAGGTCTCCTCACCGTAGTAGTTTTTGGTACCGATGGCTTCGCTGAATCTTCTCCTTGACATGACTTCATCTTCGTGGAGAGTCGCTAGAAAATAAATCATAAATATTGATAATTATAATTACATTCTATATCTGAATTAGATTTATATAGTTCTCATTGGTTGTTGTTGTTGTTTAACCTCCCCAACATCCTCGCCGGGACGGAGGGGCGGCCAGTGGCGCCCCGGGTTTCAGCCACCCGAGGCACTGTGTGGGAGTGTGTGGGCCTAAGGGAAACCCGCATCACTCAGGAAGTTAATAACTGCCTGAGGATGGGTCCAAAGGTGCTCCAGTGAGTGAATGTTGTGTGTAGTCCTGTGTTGGTGTAGTGACGGACATTGTGTGAGAATGTGAGAGATCGTGCCCTGGTCGGCTTGGCAGAAGTCGCACCGATCAGAGTCCGATCTCCCAATCCTGTGCATGTAGTAAGGAAGAGAAGGATGGTGGCCACATCTCAGACGTGATAGGGTGACTCTATCACGACGAGACATGGCCGACTCACTAGGGTCGATGGCTGGAGGCCTAGACCCAAGGAGTTTGTTAGGAGGGAAGGAGGCTAGAGCTCTTTGTGTAAAAGTGGTGTGTATGTGTTTGTGAAGAGAAGTGTTGTCGGGTGTGGGAGGGAGAGTGGTGTAGAGGTGTCTGTAGTGTGTGTGTGGGGGGGGGGGGGGTGATGTGTAGTGTGCGTGGTGTCCTCCTCTCAGTTTGCATGTAGTGTAGGGGATGGGAGGGGTCTAGTGTAGAAGTGTAAAAATGTGTGCCCCTCATGTCCATGTGTGAGGTGAGAGGTAGGACTCGTGTTTCTGTGTGTAGGTGGTGTGTGGGTGTTGTTTGTGTACAACCGGTGGCAATGCGGAGTGCGGTGTTTTGTGTTTTTTGGAGTGTCTGTAGGTGGGTGTTGGATATGTCAGGTGACCAGGCTGTGTGGGCGTAGGTGAGGATGGGTCTGATGAACTGTTTGTAGAGTGTTGTTATGTCTTCCTTGGAGTGTCCGTAAGTTGTGTGAGTGAGTGCGCGGAGGACGTTCAGTCTTTGTTTGGCTCTGTTGTTAATGTCGGTTATGTGGTGTTTGAACGTCCAGCCGCGGTCGAGTGTAACTCCAAGGATTTTCGGCGTGTTGTTAATGGGAAGGGGAGTGTTGTTGAGTGTAATGTTTGGATGGGTTCTGTATTCAAGGGTGTAGGGTGTAACTAAGGTGACAGAAGATTTGTTTGCGGAGACCTTTAATCTGTTTGTTTCTAGCCAGTCTTCTAGTGAGTGGATGTATGTTTGTAAATTGTTGGCGGCGGTCTCGTGCTTGGGATGTTGTGAGATGATGGTGACATCATCTGCGTATGAAAGAGTGTGAACCGAGGTGTGTGTTGGCGTACGGAGCCCTGCGGTACCCCGTCAGTGTAGTGAAGTGTTCTGGAGGACTTGCCGTTGTTAAGTGTTTAGCCAGAGCGGCCTGAGAGATAATTGGTAAGCCATTTTTTATATGAGTCGTAGATGTGTGTGTTGAGTATTTTGTTAATGAGTAGGTGTCTGGGTACCGTGTCGAAGGCTTTACTAATGTCTATGGCAGCTATAATTGTCCTATCCGCAGGTTTGTTGGAGTTCAAGCCTTCGAGTGTTGTCTGTGAGAGGTGGGAGAGAAGAGTAGATGTGGAGTGTTGGGATCTGAAGCCGTGTTGTGAGGGGGATAGTTTGAAGCCGTGTTGGTAATACTTATTGAGGGGTTGTCACGGTTTGTGACAATATGCTTTTAAAATCAAAGATCTTAAAGGTGCCCTACACTCTATGATTTCATATGCATATTGTCACAACTCTAGTTATTACTGTTGCATAACAAAATATCAAGAGCCAATAAATGTATAGTCCATTTATCTATCATTCGTGAAAAAGAATTGTATAGGTTTATAATACTAATTTTTTATACAATAAATATCATAAATAAAAATTGTTGTTGTAGGTAAGGATGATGGATAATTAAGAATACATTTATATCTTTTGTAACTTAATGTTCATTTTTTAAATTTCAAATCTTCCTATATTAAATTCTCATTCAATTTTAGATTTATCAATTAGAGTTATAATATTCCTGAGTCACTCACCCAGAGGTCTCCTGAAGTTTCCCTCCTCACTAAATCTTCGTGGATTTGGCGAAGCTGCCGGTGAAACGCTTCCGTTCTGAGTGGCAGGCATACCTGAAGAAGATGAACACATTATTTATTTATTGAAACAATATGTCCCTTTCCTTTAGATCAAGGTGTTGGGAAAGCTTTACCTTGATCTTTTAAAAAAAATAGTGTAAAACAGAGTATTACAAGAAAAACATGAGGAATCATATAGGCCCATTTAAGCCGAAGCTTGAAGGGCAATCTGCACCACAATTACTCACTTTAAAGTGATTAGCATTTGAATCTGTCTACGGGAATCATAACTTTGATTTGATGGAATTTGGAGTGCTAATGACTAGGATCGATTTTCTCTATTTTGAAAAAAAGGAACAAAACCTGATATGGTTGTTCTTTGTGAATGTATATTAGGATTTGGATACATTGGATAATTTGATACATCAATGGATTTTGAATGACACACTAAGGTAAGAGTTAATTTTAGTAATGCTGTAAAATATCTGGACATTTTTGTAGTTTTAATAATAGCTACCTAGCTAGAGTGACCCATAAACCCTTCTGCTCAATATACCTATCGTGCCGTCAATATCAGTTAAAGTTATGGGGTGAATAAGTGTTTCGTTAATTTATTAAAACTATTAGAGTATATCTTACGTTAATGAAGACTCTTTACAAGCTCACCTGTTGGTATTTTATATGGGAACTGGTCAGGAAAAGTGAAGGGGAGGAAGTATTTCTGTTTCTCGTCAAGTCTTGCAGGGGCACTCTGCGGGCCGTTGTTACCCGGTGATGTAGAATTCTGAGGCTCGGGGGAAGTGAAGGAGGAATAACCGGGAATGAACTGGTTAGAAGAGGAAGCCTCACCGTTACTCTGATCTGCAATAAAAGTGTTTATTACGTTTCCTAATAAAGGCAGAATAAGAAACTGAAGTTATATCACTATTATAATAGAGTAATTTCCGAGTACCACATTTTCAATCATATAAGAAACAAAATCTAACTAGTTTTTTATCTTATATGATCGAAAGTTAGAGCCGTCGGATATCTCAGAACAAAACATATATGTGTCAGGAAAGTATTACATTTTTCTGTTTAATTCGTAACTCTCTCCTTATCCCCCCTCTCACCCCTAGTGTGACTACCCCTCCTGTCGGGAGACACTGAAAACTGTCTGCCGAGACTCTTAGGTGGACTGGGGCTGCGTCTGTTCGCGTACTCGATGAGCTGAGACGCGATCAGGAGAGGGTCTTCTTCCCGAGATAAACTTAGAGGTCTGAGCCAAAAAGAGAAAAAGATGAAGAGAGTGCACAAAAAGTTGGACAGTTCAGTATTTTAATGCTTTCTCATTATCAATTTACTAAGCTTAGTCTGCCTTTTCTAAGGCAATTGCTATTGTGTTTGGTAAGTAATGTAAGACACTGCACGGAGAAAAAGTTATGGTGAAGCCACAGAAGAGTAAGAGGGGTTCAAAAAATGTTCCCTTTAGAGTCTCAGTCTATATGACCAAATGTAAAAAAAAACATTATTAACATGAAACGTAACAGAAAGGGCAAGTATAGAGTAACCTATTGCTATCGAGTAAATGCCAACTATATAGTGTAGACTGGTAGACTATTGTTATAATTGAAGCTAAAAAAATTTTTTTTTGAAAACTTTTATGAAAAAAAAAATTAGATTTATATTGATACAGTTTGGCAGCGAAAAACACTAGTTTCGTATATCTTATATGTTCACAAGATCGTACTTCTTTCATAGAAAGTACGTAAGGTGACTATAGGTCCCTCTTAATATTCGGACTCCCTCCTTCTCTCCACATACCATAGGATACGAATAATTCAACTACATTATCATACAATTCTGTATTAAGTTTTACTGTTAGCATATGAAAAATTTAGAAGGCTAACATGTTCACCTGTAACTGTTTTCAGCAGGAGGCTGTTGTTTCCTGTTGGCAGACGCGTTGGCACTGTTGTTTCGTCTGCTAGCGTGTTTGACGTTCCTTTTGAAGGTTTTGTAGAAACTCACACTGTTGTCCAGCTGATCTAACTTGTTCTCTCCTTCTTCTGTGAAACATTGAACAAGATGAGTAGGGTATTCATTTTGAAAAAAAATTAGTAAGTTCATTGGAAATAGATGAATGAGATATTAATTATATATCAAGCGATCGTGTTGCATATTCTATTCTTTATTCAATCTATTAAAAGATTTGATGTTTCATATTCTGCAATTTACTATAACGATACTAAAATAGTCTAGAAATATATTAATAATATTTTACAAATTTTAAATCTAAAAAAAAGTTTTTTGTTGGTAAAATTGTATAATTGAAATGTCGCATCCATGAAGACTAACCTTTCTCTGTGTTGATAGACCAATCTTCACTGAGTTGTCTAAGAAGAGCTACCGCCTTGTCAACTCTGTTACCGTCTGAAACAGAAAAAAAAAGTTAGAGAGACAATATAGGGGAAACTGAGAAAGAAAAAAAACGGCAAGAGAAACAGGAGGGATACTGAGACAGAAAGAAAGGGTAAGACAAACAGAAGGGGATACTAAGATAGAAAGAATCGGTAAGAGATGTCTTTACTGGTAAGAATACTAATTATGTACCAATGTTGATAGAGGACAAATTATTGAAAGGAATTGCTGTTCTCAATTGAAAATATTAAACTTAAAACATTAATGAATTTGTAAAGGTTATTCAAATATAAGAGGCCAATCACTGTATAATTATTCATAGAAAATTTAAAAGTACAGATATACAATATTTGAATTTACATATATCAATCAAAAAAATATATATAGTTTAGTTCAGATGGAGTACAGAAACTAAGATGGCTTGCTATGACATATTATATATAATAATATACCAAATATTACATATAAATGCATTGTTCCAAACTTTAAAGGAGTAACCTCTTGCTGATCTTGCCATTTAAATCCTTCTTACTTTCTCTTCTGAAATGTTGAATGATTTCACGGGTTACGTATTGTTCTCGTAAAGGCAGGATTTGAATGCTAGGTATTGTTTCTCATTAGTCTGCCATTAGTTAAATTGAATATTCAGTCATGTTTTACTAATCAGGTTTGCTTTGAACGAGTACCAATGCAACATTAATTTTGTCTAATAATGTATTAACAGTCGGATAGACCCAGTAAGCTATATATCACTCCGTCGTGAGTGAATCAATTACAATGAATCCCAATAGAACAATTTGAATTTTTCTAACGGTGTGTACCTAATGTATTACTCTGCAAAACTAGTTTTAACTGTTAGGTAAAATAATTGTTCCGTCGAAACGGGTTGAGAGTTTAGCATAACTCGAATGACTTTGATTTAAAGGTGAGTAGCCCTTTGACCCGGAGATTCTGTGGGAACATAGGTAACAACATAAACACAATTAATTTAATTTCTTAAAATGCATTGTACCTAAATGTTTTTAGCTTATCAGTTATCAGTGCTGCGAGATCGAAAATGTGACATGGACAGGCAATCTTCTTATTCATAGACTTTATCAAAAATATTTCGATCTAATTTCTGTAATGATGCATATATTTATTGAATCGATGTTTATTTATACAATTATTGCTTGTATAATTCCAATGATATTAGATACCTACTGACTAACTAGGTATTACTTCCTCTCTTCAATCTTCATCACTGTTAACGATATGTTATTGTATTATTTGTATAATAATTACTTTACACCTAATTTTGCATTCATCTGATAATTTAGCTGCTCATTCATCACTGCATGCATTGTGAAAGAGCTACTGATAAAACATCCTGGCGCCAAATGTTACGTACCATATTAGGTGTTAGGTAGGTGTCAGTACATAAACAGGCAATAGGTACATTACTCTCTCTACCAGTACAATTACCAGTGCTTTGCACTGATATTAAGTACTCGATTCGGCACCTTTGTATATAACTACTTTGATTTATTGAAGTCAGGGTGCCAGTAATTAGAGATGCGAGAAGAAATAAGATTAGTACTGAATGTTGTCGTAAGAGGAGCCACAATATAAATGAAGAAATAAGATTAGTGAACTGTGATTAGTACTGAATGTTGACGCAAGAGGAGCCACAATATAAATGAAGAAATAAGATTAGTGAACTGTGATTAGTACTGAATGTTGACGCAAGAGACGCCACAATAAAAATGAAGAAATAAAATTAGTACTGAATGTTGACGCAGGAAGGGTCATACATGAATGATAGGAATATAAAAAGTTAGGCTTCATTATACATTACCTATAATAAAAAAAAATTGAACATTAATTTTTTATTATTTTTGTTATGAAATAACGAACCGAAGGGTATAATCAGTAGAACCCACATTACTTATTACTATAGATTATTCAGATACGATTGGAAATTAGATTTAATTTATAGAATATGATTTAATAGAATTTGAAGAATTAAGCTAAATATTTCATCAAAATTAGAGAGTATGTTTTTATCTTTTAAAATAGAGGTTAGTTGAGTATAATATTTATAGTGCAATATCCTATTTCCAAATGTTCTGCAGCCGAATAAGGTGAAATGTTTCACATTTCCTCTATCAGGATGGCCTTCTGTTTCGAAAACAAAAAATGACATGTCTTTAATATAAACGAATATAGTTAATTATATTGAATTTAATTTTCAGTGGGAGTACTTAATGATAAATATATGGTATTTAATTTTCAGGTTTATTGGCATCGCTAATTAAAAATAATTTTAGTAAACAGTATAGGTAATTCGTAATAAGATAATCCTCTGATAAAAAATTACATTTAATGAATTACCATTAGGGTAATTGATTCTAGTTCCTTCCTGTAATACTTATAGAGCATTTTCCTGAAAATAAAGTAATCAATAAATGTATAGATTCTTTTCATTTGAATAAGACTTCTTATCAAAAACATGACATTGGTACCTATACATACTCATAATTACGACGATTTCCTTATTCTTTTTGTTTAGATGAAGGTACTTTTTAATGTAGAACATACCCTATGCTCAAGGAAATTAGGAAGGTATTAAATATTAAGAACATAACCTAGATAACTAGGAAGGTATTAAGTAATATAGACCATAGACCAGCTAACTAGGAAGGTATTAGTTAACTAGGTATTAAATAGTACAGACCATAACCTAGATAAATAAGAAGATATAAAATAAAACAGACCATAGCCAAGATAAGTAGGAAGGTAAACAATAATATAGACCACAGGCTAGGGTAACTAGGAAGTACCGAGATGAAACACTAGGTGGTGGCTAACTAGGTATGGGTGTAGGCGGAGTCCATATTTAGGTATGAAGGTACTGTAGGTTATATTTGAATACAGAAGCAATGGGATATATAATTTATATCTCAATTCAATTTCCAATTATTTCATATCATAGAAAGTTAAATTAATTGTCTCAACCATTTATTCGGTAATTAAATTACTCGCGATAAAGCAATTTACTTGCTTGCTAAATTTACAATTGACTTTCATTAACATTGGAGAAAAATGTATTTAAACATTATGTATCTTAAATATAATTAATATTAATCTCCAAAAGGTACTTTATAGAGAAGGATTTAATTGAAACATTCCAATGCATTACCTCGGAGGCTCATGTCCCACACACAATATGACATTGAATAAGAGAGTAGAATATGGATTTCAATGTTGTAGGGGGTAGATGAAGAGTAATATTCGATCATGATTCCTAATTCTCTAAACATCCTGTCAAACACATTTTGAGTGTGAGCATAGAAAGTTAACTTGTGATCTATGGTACCAGAAACGTGGTACTCTTCACCGGTGGCAGTACATCAAAGCCAATCTTTACTGGATCACCACTGGGAATGAATCTATTTGTCGTACCCAAGTTATTCCTCTTTTGAAAATTAATATACATACAAACGGTTACACCTCAACCGATCCTGAATTCCCAAAAGATCACTGATAATATTTAATACTGTACGAGAATAATCAGATCAGACCCCTGCGATACACCAATTGTGATAGGTTTCGTACAAGTTGAGACACTTTCCACCGACGCATATTGTCGTCTTCCACATTTAGAGGTGCGCAACCAACTAAGTGTTGAACCTCTAAAACCCAAAGATCTACCTTTTTAAAAGTAGCTCGAGATTCACAGTATCAAAGGCACAACTGAAATATGAAAACATGTGTAACAATATTTACTTTCAACAAGTCCGCTTCACATACTCCAAGAAGAGTTTAACAAAATATATCTTAACTACAATGAATATAAACAGTATACATCTTAATTATAAGTAATGTACGTAAAAAGTTCTAATAATAATCATAATTCATTAGTGAATTCATTGAAAAATGCCATCGAGGAATTTCTATTGATTAACTATATCATCAAGATATAAATAGCAATGACATGTACTGAAATACCTTTGGACTTTTATGAACATTGCATGGAAACAGGTAATAAAGAATTAAACATCAAGAAAATATGTATTTGACAATACTTTTTTATATAAGTTCAATGTCATAATACATACATTAAATAATAAATATAAAATAACATTTAGATAAAACTTATCTTTAAACAATAAAATATAGATTCGTGACCTATTAAAATACCCTAAACTGAACACTATGGCGAACTATTCCAGTGACTACAGAACTATTCTAGTGACTGTAGAACTATTCCAGTGACTGTAGAACTATTCCAGTGTCTACAGAACTATTCCAGTGACTGCAGAACTATTCTAGTGACTATAGAACTATTCCAGTGACTATAGAACTATTCCAGTGACTGAAGAACTATTCCAGTGTCTACAGAACTATTCCAGTGACTGCAGAACTATTCTAGTGACTATAGAACTATTCCAGTGACTACAAAACTATTCTAGTGACTGTAGAGCTATTCCAGTGACTATAGAACTATTCCAGTGTCTACAGAACTATTCTAGTGACTGTAGAACTATTCTAGTGACTGTAGAACTATTCCAGTGACTGTAGAACTATTCCAGTAACTGTAGAACTATTCCAGTGACTGTAGAACTATTCCAGTGACTGTAGAACTATTCCAGTGACTGTAGAACTATTCTAGTGACTGTAGAACTATTCCAGTGACTGTAGAACTATTCCAGTGACTGTAGAACTATTCTAGTGACTGTAAAACTATTCTAGTGACTGTAAAACTATTCCAGTGACTGTAGAACTAATCCAGTGACTGTAGAACTAATCTAGTGACTATAGAACTATTCCAGTGACTGTAGAACTAATCCAGTGACTGTAGAACTATTCTAGTGACTATAGAACTATTCCAGTGACTGTAGAACTAATCCAGTGACTGCAGAACTATTCTAGTGACTATAGAACTATTCCAGTGACTGTAGAACTAATCCAGTGACTGTAGAACTATTCTAGTGACTGTAGAACTATTTCAGTGACCGTAGAACTATTCTAGTGACTGTAGAACTATTCCAGTGACTGTATAACTATTCCAGTAACTGTAGAACTATTCCAGTGACTGTAGAACTATTCCAGTAACTGTAGAACTATTCCAGTGACTGTATAACTATTCCAGTAACTGTAAAACTATTCCAGTAACTGTAGAACTATTCCAGTGACTGTATAACTATTCCAGTAACTGTAGAACTATTCCAGTGACTGTAGAACTATTCCAGTAACTGTAGAACTATTCCAGTGACTGTAGAACTATTCCAGTAACTGTAGAACTATTCCAGTGACTGTAGAACTATTCCAGTAACTGTATAACTATTCCAGTGACTGTATAACTATTCCAGTGACTGTAAAACTGTTTCCACGTCACTTTAGTCACTCGTAGGAACGTGTAATGTTTATTCATTTAACCCCACACACGGTGATGTCATTCCGGTGATGACGTCATAGCAACATGTACGGTATGGATTAATTATAATGAAATATGAAAATAATGAGAGATGCAGAAAGAAAGGTAGTTAAAATTACCTAAATAATTCCTAAAAGTATGAAATGCATACGAAAAACAATATATAATTAAAAAATAGGAAGTTAACTAGTTATATTAAAAATAACTTTTCTTCCTTCCAAATCTCTATATATTTATTATTTTTAAAATGACACTAGATAATTAAAGTGGAACGAAATAATATATAGTAGATTAACTTACAAAAATTAGTAGAGAAAATTAACTGCAATTTTATAAAATGTATCGATAAAGAATAAAAATCCACTTAACACTCAGTATCACTCGATTATCAGAAACTTTCTTCATCAATTCAGCTAATAGTTGCGGTTACGATTTATCAGGTAACTGTGTGTACAGTGGACAGTATAACAGGCTGTACAGTGGACAGTATAACAGTCTGTACAATGTACAGTATAACAGTCTGTACAGTGGACAGTATAACAGTCTGTACAGTGGACAGTATAACAGTCTGTACAGTGGACAGTATAACAGTCTGTACAGTGGACAGTATAACAGTCTGTACAGTGGACAGTATAACAGTCTGTACAAAGTAAAGTATAACAGTCTGAACAATGTACAGTATAACAGTCTGTACAGTGTAAAGTATAACAGTCTGAACAATGTACAGTATAACAGTCTGAACAATGTACAGTATAACAGTCTGAACAATGTACAGTATAACAGTCTGTACAATGTACAGTATAACAGTCTGTACAATGTACAGTATATGTGCACAGTTGCAGAGACGCTTTACACCACTCCAGTTCAACTCTATAATGTTGAACTCTAAAATTTGTAAAATGTTTAAGCAATCATGTCGTTGGATAACAAAGTAAAGGTTAAAGGGAGTATAAAGATTAGTGCAGTGAAAATTGTTGATATCGCACAGAGGGATTTTGTGGGGAGTATTGCAGGTAATGAATAATTACTGTGATTAGTAATAATTAATTACCGTGATTATTAATAATTAATTATTGTGACTAGATAGGCCGTTAATGAAATATTTAAAAAAATGAAATTAATGAATCTTCATGATTTTTAAGTATTTTTTGCCATAATTTTTTACGCCCCAAGATGACATAATACGCCCCCTTTCAATTGATGTAATTTGTTCGATAATATTAAGATACATTTCATTTATTAGAATACATGTGTACGGTTACATTAGGTAAACACAATATTTTTTATTAAACTTCATTTTTAAAATAACGTCTTCAAAAAATGCTTAGATTGTCTTATGGTTATTATGGAATTTTATTTCTCACGATGAAATTAATTGATTAAAAGATTAAGTGTAACCTCGTACAATAAAAAAGCAACAAAACAATAGACTTCGAAGAAGAAGACACAAAAAATAACTGCGAATAGAACTAACAAAATATTCCATTTTACTTCTCAGAATTATATATCAATAAATTTACATAATTTTACATCAAAGATAAAGTATAAAATAAAAATAGAGTCGCACATCACAATTTCATTATTCGTCAGTTTAAAGAAAGTCATATCCTTAAAATGCGCAAAAAAGACAAAGTGAAAGGCACCAAAGAAAATAAAGCACAGAGACAACTTTCAAATTGATTTCAGCAAATTAATCCAAAGCAACGCCCACGTAACCTCTAGAAAAGGAATAAACAGATTAAAAGGGAATAGAGAGATAAGAAGAAAGGGAATGGAGAGATAAGGCGAGAGGATATGAGTAATTGTGATAAAGGAGAATGTAGAACAACTATAACTGCTTACTGTAAATATTTTTAAGAAAACAATATATACAGAAAGTATTTGTGGCTAAAAGATCTAAAGGAATTTAACGCTATTATCTCTCGAGGAAAAAATAATTAATATTAAAAACTGATATGCGTATCGGATATTATTATCAAAATTGAAACGTAAATGTCATAACCTAAGTCATGGATCAATTTATTAATATAAATAAGTAATATTCAAATTTTCTTATAATATTATCAGAGAAATTCCTAAAGGGGCAAGATCTGAGATAACGAACAGTTCCACATTTTCGATCATATTAGAAATAATTAACTAGTTCTTTTTAGTTGTAAGATGGAAAATGCGTAAGTGTTGGTTATCTTCTTGCCCCGTAACTAAGATCACTCCAACACACCTTCACAAGAGAGACACGAACGCGACTGAGAGGAGTAACTACAGTGCACCATTGTTATACCTAGTAAAGGAATTGTTATACCTCCTAGGGACTGGTAAAGTAAAGGTAAAGATGAAGAAGGGTCTTAGTAAGAGAAAATGATTAGGGTAAATTACGAATTATCGGTCAGTTTCACATCTTCGGTCATATAAGAAAAAACGATATTATAATTGTTATTTTATTTTTATTATAATATCATTTCTTCTTATATGACCGAAGATGTGAAACTGACTGATAATTCGTAATTTAACCTAACTGCTGATGGTGTAACTGCACTAACTGCATTAACTGCTATATCCGGAACAATAATTTTTGTTCTTTTTTCCTGCACTTTCTCTCATTATAATAAGAGGGCAATTTGAGAGCAATCTGCACCTACTCAGTGCAGTTGCTCTATCTTTGGAATCAGTCTGTAAAATAGTAATGGATATATTGACTCTATACTGTCTTGTGAAGAGAGGAAAATGTTACTAGGGGAGAACTTTGTCCTGCCTTAGCGCTTTCGTTATGGTGAATTAAATAGGTGAAGAAGCAGAGAAAGTATATTGTAGAGTATATTGTAGAGTATATTGTAGAGCATATTGTAGAGTATATTGTAGAGTATATTGTAGAGTATATTGTAGAGTATATTGTAGAGTATATTGTAGAGTATATTGTAGAGTATATTGTAGAGTATATTGTAGAGTATATTGTAGAGTATTATGTAAAGTATATTTTAAAGTATATTGTAAAGTATATTGTAATACATATTACAGATGTCATTCCTAATGATGATTTTGCGTCTAAACGAAAGCGCTAGGACACAAGCAAGTGTTTTTTCTTCTTTTTTTTCAGTCAACTGTAACACCATTATAATTATAAGTACACAGGCATATTAACACATGGTGATCACACTAATAGCTGAGATGGGTATGATTGTTATTGGTGTTCTTCTCAGGATCACTTCACCGATCAATTTATTTTAATTTCCATTTAAAGAACTTAGCGATTTCTTTAAAAGAGAAAATCTTGAATATTTTATTCAAATATTGACTCTTGGTGATCTAGATAATTTACTTTAAAGTGTAGGGTAAGTTTTAGTTATTGGACCGTTTCATATTTTCGACACGTTTACTCGTCATTTTAATCAATCCATTACACTAGGAGGTATAATGGATTAATTAATGATTAAAATAGCGAATTAAAATATTAAATTATACTTTTTTATATATATGAAACTTTTTATAACTAACCACGTATCAGTTTCACTTGGGGTGTGTACCTCTGGGGCTGCATTCGTTACTGTACTAACGGGTAAGGATTATACTATTATTAGTACAATAGTAACTTTTCGTATAATAGCGTATGTCAAACATCATGTCACTGCTTTTTGTCAAGTGTCCGAAGATGAAGAATAAACAATATAACCGTTTGAATTAGAAAATAACGACTGCATAAAGATCGTCATTATTAAATATCGTCGTATTTAGATGATTTTTTTATCGTCGATTGCAGTCGTTGAACGTAAGAAAACTATAAACGATTATAATTTGGATACAGAATATTGATTGAAAATTATTTATTTATTTTAGATAAATATTCTATTATAGGGTAAGTTACGAATTATCGGTCAGTACTACATCTTCGGACATCTAAGAAATTATATGTCTGTTATTAGATTGTTATTGTTATTAGATAGCCCTGTACGTGTAATAATAATAATTTTTACATTGTTTTTTCTTATATGACCGAAGATGTAGTACTGACCGATAATACGTAACTTACTCTAGATTGAATAGCTCAGACATTAATATAACAGTAAGATTTATAGGGCACAGTCACAATTACGAGATGCTATTCATATGCTGCATGGAAATATTAATAGTTTTTTATTAAAAAAAAGAGCATTAAAATATATAATATTTCAATGCAATAATATTAATTACCTTTAAAAGTCACATCTGGTAATTGCCACTTTGCCCTATTTACGCAGTTATTAAGAATGAGTGAAACGATCAGTTTGTGTATGAAAATATACGGGAATTAATATAATATAAAATAGATACAAATAAGTAACACCAAACATTGGGTACAATTAACACTCTGTATTAAGCATTGTGTACAATTAACACTCTTTATTAAGCAATAAGCATTGGGTACAATTAACACTCTTTATTAAGCAGTGGGTACAATTAACACTCTTTATTAAGCATTGTGTACAATTAACACTCTTTATTAAGCATTGGGTACAATTAACACTCTTTATTAAGCATTGTGTACAATTAACACTCTTTATTAAGCAGTGGGTACAATTAACACTCTTTATTAAGCATTGTGTACAATTAACACTCTTTATTAAGCAATAAGCATTGGGTACAATTAACACTCTTTATTAAGCAATAAGCATTGGGTACAATTAACACTCTTTATTAAGCATTGAGTACAATTAACACTCTTTATTAAGCAGTGGGTACAATTAACACTCTTTATTAAGCATTGTGTACAATTAACACTCTTTATTAAGCATTGGGTACAATTAACACTCTTTATTAAGCATTGTGTACAATTAACACTCTTTATTAAGCAGTGGGTACAATTAACACTCTTTATTAAGCATTGTGTACAATTAACACTCTTTATTAAGCAATAAGCATTGGGTACAATTAACACTCTTTATTAAGCAATAAGCATTGGGTACAATTAACACTCTTTATTAAGCATTGAGTACAATTAACACTCTTTATTAAGCAGTGGGTACAATTAACACTCTTTATTAAGCATTGTGTACAATTAACACTCTTTATTAAGCATTGGGTACAATTAACACTCTTTATTAAGCATTGTGTACAATTAACACTCTTTATTAAGCAGTGGGTACAATTAACACTCTTTATTAAGCATTGTGTACAATTAACACTCTTTATTAAGCATTGAGTACAATTAACACTCTTTATTAAGCAGTGGGTACAATTAACACTCTTTATTAAGCATTGTGTACAATTAACACTCTTTATTAAGCATTGGGTACAATTAACACTCTTTATTAAGCATTGTGTACAATTAACACTCTTTATTAAGCAATAAGCATTGGGTACAATTA
This sequence comes from Caprella mutica, assembly GCA_947561585.1. NCBI lineage: Eukaryota > Metazoa > Arthropoda > Malacostraca > Amphipoda > Caprellidae > Caprella > Caprella mutica. Next base: position 86,315 of record CANNZV010001341.1, read on the forward strand.
ACACTCTTTATTAAGCATTGAGTACAATTAACACTCTTTATTAAGCAGTGGGTACAATTAACACTCTTTATTAAGCATTGTGTACAATTAACACTCTTTATTAAGCATTGGGTACAATTAACACTCTTTATTAAGCATTGTGTACAATTAACACTCTTTATTAAGCAGTGGGTACAATTAACACTCTTTATTAAGCATTGTGTACAATTAACACTCTTTATTAAGCATTGAGTACAATTAACACTCTTTATTAAGCAGTGGGTACAATTAACACTCTTTATTAAGCATTGTGTACAATTAACACTCTTTATTAAGCATTGGGTACAATTAACACTCTTTATTAAGCATTGTGTACAATTAACACTCTTTATTAAGCAGTGGGTACAATTAACACTCTTTATTAAGCATTGTGTACAATTAACACTCTTTATTAAGCATTGAGTACAATTAACACTCTTTATTAAGCAGTGGGTACAATTAACACTCTTTATTAAGCATTGTGTACAATTAACACTCTTTATTAAGCATTGGGTACAATTAACACTCTTTATTAAGCATTGAGTACAATTAACACTCTTTATTAAGCAGTGGGTACAATTAACACTCTTCATTAAGCATTGGGTACAATTAACACTCTTTATTAAGCATTGAGTACAATTAACACTCTTTATTAAGTAGTGGGTACAATTAACACTCTTTATTAAGTAGTGGGTACAATTAACACTCTTTATTAAGCATTGTGTACAATTAACACTCTTTATTAAGCAGTGGGTACAATTAACACTCTTTATTAAGTAGTGGGTACAATTAACACTCTTTATTAAGCAGTGAGTACAATTAACACTCTTTATTAAGCATTGTGTACAATTAACACTCTTTATTAAGCAGTGGGTACAATTAACACTCTTCATTAAGCATTGGGTACAATTAACACTCTTTATTAAGCAGTGGGTACAATTAACACTCTTTATTAAGCATTGAGTACAATTAACACTCTTTATTAAGCAGTGGGTACAATTAACACTCTTTATTAAGCATTGTGTACAATTAACACTCTTTATTAAGCAGTGGGTACAATTAACACTCTTTATTAAGCATTGAGTACAATTAACACTCTTTATTAAGCATTGTGTACAATTAACACTCTTTATTAAGCAGTGGGTACAATTAACACTCTTTATTAAGCATTGAGTACAATTAACACTCTTTATTAAGCAGTGGGTACAATTAACACTCTTCATTAAGCATTGGGTACAATTAACACTCTTTATTAAGCATTGAGTACAATTAACACTCTTTATTAAGCATTGAGTACAATTAACACTCTTTATTAAGCAGTGGGTACAATTAACACTCTTCATTAAGCATTGAGTACAATTAACACTCTTTATTAAGCAGTGGGTACAATTAACACTCTTTATTAAGCAGTGGGTACAATTAACACTCTTTATTAAGTAGTGGGTACAATTAACACTCTTTATTAAGCATTGAGTACAATTAACACTCTTTATTAAGCATTGTGTACAATTAACACTCTTTATTAAGCAGTGGGTACAATTAACACTCTTTATTAAGTAGTGGGTACAATTAACACTCTTTATTAAGTAGTGGGTACAATTAACACTCTTTATTAAGCATTGTGTACAATTAACACTCTTTATTAAGCAGTGGGTACAATTAACACTCTTTATTAAGCATTGAGTACAATTAACACTCTTTATCAATCAGTGGGTACAATTAACACTCTTTATTAAGCAGTGGGTACAATTAACACTCTTTATTAAGCATTGAGTACAATTAACACTCTTTATTAAGCATTGAGTACAATTAACACTCTTTATTAAGCAGTGGGTACAATTAACACTCTTTATTAAGCATTGAGTACAATTAACACTCTTTATCAATCAGTGGGTACAATTAACACTCTTTATTAAGCAGTGGGTACAATTAACACTCTTTATTAAGCATTGAGTACAATTAACACTCTTTATCAATCAGTGGGTACAATTAACACTCTTTATTAAGCAGTGGGTACAATTAACACTCTTTATTAAGCATTGTGTACAATTAACACTCTTTATTAAGCATTGGGTACAATGCACAATATAATGCACTTACTGAGGCTAAGTGCATTGTGTGTTAAAATGTCCCATTACTTACATGCAATTATCACATAGTTTCTTAGCTCCTTATTTAACACTACTGAAAATTATTGTGACAACTCTAAGTACAACCGCGATATAAAACTATCCAAAATGGTTAGCAATAATGCAAAAAATACCTGTGCAATATTTTATGCAAACAAGACACCTTTGTACTACATTAGGTTCATTAATAATTACTTTATATTATAGCTAAACATAATGTACATTGATAAAATGAAGTATTGCAGGCAGATGTGCCTCGCTTTTATTACCATATGACAATTTAGTATTAGTATAAATGGTAATAAGATCGAGGTATGACACAAATAACTACATTAATTGAATATCTCTATTTCCGTGAATTATAATAACAGAAAATTGCTAAAAAAAATTGTAAAAATGAAATTAATCAATGTAACCTCAAAGTAACACTTATTGCAATTTTGTAGCATACGGTTTGCAATAAAACATTCAATATAACCCATATGTAGTTAAAGCTAAAATTATTTATTTATAAAATAAATAATCTATGACATCTAAATTTACTATAAAAATTAGAATGCCATTATTATTATGAATCACACTTTATAATTGCATTATTTTACTCATAATATTTTTTATATATATTTGGATATCTTTACTTTTACTATCCGGAAAAAAATTCTGACTGCAAAGGTAAATCTTGAACAAATTTGAACCGTAAAAGTAAATCATCAAAAATTTTGGAGTGTAAGAGTGTAAAAATTCATAATTTTAAAATCACAAAAGTAAATGAACATAACACTTTAATAATTACAACTTCCTATATTTTAAAACATTTAGAGTTGTAAATATGATGTGCGTTGATCAATATAAGAAGCTCTGTCACTACTTTTATTTCTTATTATGATATCAAATTTATTCTCTTTCATTTTTTAATATGGAAAGATCATTCTTTGAGACAACCTATAATATGATTATATCATGAAAAAAAAAAAATCAGAACTACCAAGTATTTTTGACCGCATAAATAAATCAAGAAAAATTTCGGACCGTAAATGGTAAATAAACCTTATTCGTACCGTAAAAGTAAAAAGGTACATATATTTTTATAGCATAAAATAGCATCAAACTTTTCCATACACAATAAAGAAATGCCTTTAAGGTTCAATTTACTTATCTCTTTTCTAACCTAATAAGGAATGATTCTCAACTTACTAAATACTACTGACTAAACACACAAGCACTATTTCTGCTAAATAAAAACATACACGCTATAGTAAGAACGTCATATCAGCACATCTGCTACGCGCGCAAAAACAAAATCGTTCTAGAAATCTCTATCGTTGAGTGGGAGTTCAAACTGGCCACCACGCCTCTCTCTCTCTATTCTGCGCAATAAACCTGCACAGGTATTTAGGCATTTAAAAGAGGAGAATACGGCGCATATTACCGGTAATAAGGGCTCTGTCGTGTGGTATTAAATTAACATTTAATTATTAGTTTAAATATCTTTTAAGCATAATTAAGAAATAGGCAACCGCTAAAAGGGGGAAAAATATAGGAAACTGCTTCAGATTTCCAATTTCACAGCTTACTTGGCATGCATTGCGGCCTAAATGCAAGCAAATTATCCAAACTGCATTCTTGCAATCAGTAAGAGCAGTACGGAATTTTGTCGGTAGGTGGCGTTTCTTTATTGGAGTGTAGGAGTAATTTATTTGTTGTTTGGGTCCGTACTTACCATTTGCTTATCAAATGCATTATTATAATTTAGAATTAGAAGCATTGTCTTATAAGAGAATGAACAAAAACTATTGCAGTTTATATCACTCATTATTTTAATCATAGAGATAATTAAATAAAAATAATCCAAAAGTTGTAATGATTATAAAAAATGAAATAAATGAAAATTATCCATTTGTATTTAAAAATATATGGAATATACAGTCTAGTAACCACTACATCGTAAGGAGACATTCAGGCTAGTAACCACTACATCGTAAGGAGACATTCAGACTAGTAACCACTACATCGTAAGGAGAAATTTAAGGCTAGTAACCACTACATCGTAAGGAGAAATTTAAGGCTAGTAACCACTACATCGTAAGGAGACATTCAGACTAGTAACCAATACATCGTAAGGAGACATTCAGGCTAGTAACCACTACATCGTAAGGAGACATTCAGGCTAGTAACCACTACATCGTAAGGAGACATTCAGACTAGTAACCACTACATCGTAAGGAGACATTCAGGCTAGTAACCACTACATCGTAAGGAGACATTCAGTCTAGTAACCACTACATCGTAAGGAGACATTCAGGCTAGTAACCACTACATCGTAAGGAGACATTCAGACTAGTAACCACTACATCGTAAGGAGACATTCAGACTAGTAACCACTACATCGTAAGGAGACATTCAGGCTAGTAACCACTACATCGTAAGGAGACATTCAGACTAGTAACCACTACATCGTAAGGAGACATTCAGACTAGTAACCACTACATCGTAAGGAGACATTCAGACTAGTAACCACTACATCGTAAGGAGACATTCAGGCTAGTAACCACTACATCGTAAGGAGACATTCAGACTAGTAACCACTACATCGTAAGGAGACATTCAGGCTAGTAACCACTACATCGTAAGGAGACATTCAGGCTGGTAACCACTACATCGTAAGGAGACATTCAGGCTAGTAACCACTACATCGTAAGGAGACATTCAGGCTGGTAACCACTACATTGTAAGGAGACATTCAAGAAAGTATCCTTTATTACAGAGGTGAGAATATCCTAAATGAAGGAGATCCTTATCCTTACCAAATAAGGATAAGTGTTACACATCATTGCACATAATGTTCACATATAATGTACACATTATATGTGCACATATTAACACATAGGAGGGTCAGTGTAGACACCAATATATTAATGTTATATACTACAGAGACCATTATTCATTCAGTGAATAATTATTTAGAATATAAATTCAGCCCACTTATACAGTTTGAATGAGAAAAATAACAGGCTAGTTATATTTTAAATATCAATGACTAGGTATTATATTTATCTAAATAGTGATTCCCATTTCCTTCATATCAAATAACTAAAGATTAAAAATATTTCCAATTAGTGATATATATTGATTTATTTCTGATGAACATTTATACCTTTACAATTTACCAACATATTAATATTTGGATGATTTTATTGTACTGTTCAAGAACTATTTATGTATAGTATACTTGATTTTAAAGTTTATACATTTTATTTACACTGAAAGAGGTAACATCTGTACAGTCAAAGAAAAATGTAACTGTGATGATTCTTTTCATATTTTACTAATAATAATGCTTATGGATATTTTTTAAATTAAAAAATGTAAAAATGTAAAATGTAAAATGTAAAATTAGAAAATGATAGGAAATTAGAAAACTGTGATAGCAGTTATTAAGATCGTAATATGGACTCTTTAGAGTACATATACTATATATGAAGAATAACTAATCTAATTCATATTGAATAATGAGTATTTCTAATTAAAAGAGATTATCACTTCTAGTCAGTGTATTGAAATAAATTAACTTAATATTAATATTAGAACAGCCCTGTCCCGTACCCTCAGCTTCAACCAAAGGTACTAAGATAAAATATAAAAAAAATTCAATAAGAAATTAACAAAAGATTTGAAAGAGTTCATTTTTGCCACATTGAATTTATCACTTAAAGGTTTCAAATTAATATGTAAACCTAAGTTCTGCGAAAAAGGTTAAATAAAGTGATTTACCTCTGTGTTATTCAGGTTATTATGTCGCCTTATGATCTTGACATAGTGTGCACGATGTTAGAATTTAGAAAATAAGTTTAATGTTATTACTTCAGATATTTATCCTTTATGCCCAAAGAGGATATATATTGTATTATTATTTAAAAGGTTTTTGTGTACGCTTTCATTATTAGAAAACTTGATTACGCTCTCTCCTCTTATTCAAAAAATACATATTCAGTATGGGCCACAAAAATGTTTCCGCTTATTCAAATACTTGTAAATCATTAGCCAATGGACGAAAATACTGTATCTTGGTCTCTTTTTTTCAGCCCCTTATTGTACTATTGACAATTAAAAACATTTTTGAACAGATGGACATAATTTAAGAACAGGTAAGCAAAGAGTGAGGGTGATTATTTTGTCATTGCGCGAAGGTTATTCTTAGAGCTAACTCTGTGATTTTACTTACTAAAAGGCAGTGAATTAAAGGAAATAAAATTATAATGGTAGATATTTTAATACAAGGTGTTTACACTTCTTCTGTAGAAACTATTTGAAAATAGAACAACTTCAGTGACATTTAAATCTTATTGAAGCTTTCACTCTGAATATTCGTTCTTTGCTTGTTCATTGCATGGTTAAGGCCCGCTTCACACTTGCATTTTTAACAGCGCGGAAAAAAGCTCTACTTGAAATGTGTTTACAATTGCGTTTTCTCATCACTGAATTAAAAAATTAATGTGATTTTTCCATCAGCGATAAAAAAACGCATGTGTGAACACATTCAAAGAAGAGCTTTTTTCTGCGGTGTTAAAAATGCATGTGTGAAACGGGACTTAATCATGCAATGAACAAGCGAAAACTTCAATGAGATCAAAATGTCACTGAAGTTGTTCTATTTCCAAATAGTTTCCAAGGAAGAAGTGTTAGCACCCTTTACTATATTGTCTACCATTATATTTTTTCCCTTTTATTCACTGCCTTTTAGTAAGTAAAATCAGAGAGTTAGCTCTAAGAATAACAACAACAGAATAGCAACAACAAAAATAATCACCCTCACTCTTTGCTTACCTGTTCTTAAACTATGTCCATCGGTTCAAAAATGTTTCTACCTGTTAATAGTACAATAAGAGGCGAAGAAAAAGAGACCAAGATACAGTCTTTTCGTCCATTGGCTAACGATTTACAAGTATTTGAAAAAGAAGAAACATTCTTGTGGCCCATACAGTATTATTGTCTTATTTCTTTCAAACTATAATTTGTTTTCATCATTTGTTTCAAAATAATGAAAGTATCCTTTTTTTTCTTGTGCTAATTCGTTCAGGTAATAATGGGTTAATATAAAGTATTTTTTTATAGATATGTTTTAGTATCTACTTAGCTAGTACTCACTGAGGCCGCTAGAGGGCGAAGGTGTCGAGATATCCACTCCCCCTTTGCTGCTTCCTGGTGGACTGAGAGTCAGACTGAGTTCTGAACGAAGAGTTTGGGTCCGATTGGAGGGGGAGGTGGACCTGCGGGAGGAAAGATTGTGTCGGTGATAGACGGAAATTATGAATTAAAGAGAACCCAAAAAGAAAATAATTCTTTATGGGAATTTAGTTTATGGGTATAATGTAGATACAGGTGATGAATAAATTAATGGGAACACCTAACATATATCTCGGTTTATTCATAATGTTAATTTGTAAATTTGAAATCCTTGTTTTTTATATTATTTTTCTTTGATATACTTAAGAATAATTAAAAACATATTTCATAAAATTTGAAATCAATTGGTTATTCTTAAAAAAATGGCACAACTTTCGGACATTCAAAGACTCCAAATTGTTGGTGATCGTATGGCACAGTATACAATTAATTTTTTACAGTATACAATTAATTATTAATTGATGTGTTTTTATAGAATGAACATAACTGTTATAAATAAGTTAAATAGTGTAAATAAATAATTATTCTATCTTTTTTATTTTTAAAATTTCACCAGGTTATTATTAAAAAACGAATCAATACTCACATGGCTATTAAAGTGTATTATACATTTCAATATTAATTATATTGTGAAATTTAATGGTAGCTATTTAATTTAGCGGTTTATTTTAATTGGTATCCATGATACCTGCAGGCTGCTGGTATCATGGATACCAATTAAAATATTAAATATTGTATTTCATTTTACATGAACAAAGATGAGGAACTGTCCAATAATTAGGAACTTACCTCACCTGTAAATGTTTCTAACAATCGCTCTCAATGCTCACCTTTTGCTGGTGCGGGGCAGTGTACCGTATGGGGAGGAGTCGGAGAGGAGGGATGAGGACCGCCTGGTTGGGGAGGAGGTGGTGGACCTGGGGAGAGAGAAATTGGGGAATTTTGAAAAAAGGAACAGCAAAGTAGTTTAAAAAGGAATTGCAAAGAGTATTAGATTGGTACTTTTTCTTAATAGCATTATAGCGACGTGACTTTTACCGAGAACGATTCTGGTAAAATATTTACAGGAATTTTTTCATCTTTATTAAGTCTTTTTACCAGATACTAATTATTATTTGAAAACATTGACCATTAGGCTCCAATTAATTTTTTCATCAATGTACAATTTTACATTTCACTAATAATAAAGGTTTTATATAAAGTTATATAAAAAAAATGTTACAATTTCCGATACATCTGCCATTTTAATCACTTTATAAATCAAAATCTACTTTAACTATAAATTTGATATAGAAATAAAATATTACACTGATATTATGAATTCTAAATGTATAAAATAATTTTCATGTTAATTAATTCGTGAAGCAAATTCGCTGAATTCAAAATGAAATGAAATGCAAGGGACTACGAAAAGCAGTCAGAAAAGAAAGTGACTCCATGAACAAAGTCATCTACCACTATTCAGTGACAATGCTCATGGATGCAGAAAAGCTGCTTTGTGAATGCAGTCACTTACGAATTTAAGGAATGTGACGAAAAGAAACATAAAAACCAGAAAATGAAGAGGTGATACGAGCCTACCTAACACAAAAATCTAAGCCTACGAGTCTACCTGATAACTTCTAAGAGAAAAATGAAGAGGTGATCGAAAAACAAGCATACGAGTTTTCATGACAAAAATATAATACCTCGTAGTTGAAGAAAATAACCCTAGTGCTATCTTCTAAAGCAACAATTAGCGTTACAATAAACATGGTAAATATGACAAAAAGAAGACGAAAAGTACATAATCCAAATTACACCCAATAGTTGCTATTATTTATAATCTACAGTAGTTCTAGTTCTTCCTTTCTGCTGAACCATTCTGTAATTCAATAGCAAATATAAATCCTAAATTTTAGTCAATAAAAACCCTCACTACTATTAAGTACAATACTTTACAACTACATATATAGATGCAGAAATGCTAATAACGTACTAATAACTATTCCCTCTGAATTTTTATTATCTTGTCATAGAAAGATAATGATTACCTATCTGATTTATTTATATGCAGCAAAACTAACCTATTTTACTTATTTAACTGTTTCATTTTATCAACACTGTCTAGGTAGATATTATTTATCAGTACTATTTTACCTGGTAGGTAACTCTTTACCTGGTAGTTCTTTACCTGCTAGGTAACTCTTTACCTGGTAGGCAGTTACCTGTTAGTTCTTTACCTGGTAGAAGGAGAAGGTGTTCTAGATCGTAGAGAGTCCATGAAGTTCTGCATGGTTCCCTTTCTTCGGTACGCATCTCCTGGGGGCACATCAACCTCAAATGGAGAGACACCTCTGGATGAACCTATGGAGGGAGAGGGAGGTAAGTACTTGGAGAGGGAGGTAAGTACTTGGAGAGGGAGATAATTATAAAACATATAATTATACTTAGTGACATTTTATGCTTGCTGCGCTTCTAATTTGAATGATTTTAATTTATTAAATATTCTTATAGTTGCTGAACGATTTCTAAAGTTTGTGAGTGGCATCTTATTCACTTTACCTTAATTGTGTGAAGCAAAAGAATAATTCCTAAAACGATTAGAGTAAGTTATGAATTGGCAGACTGTACCACATCTTCGGTCATATAGTAAAAAATATATGATTCAACATTGCAACTGTTTCATTATAATTGATATCTATATACTTCCAGGTATTATGGATACCAATTATAATAACGAGTTAAAATGTTGAATTATATAGTTTTTTTCCTATATGACCGAAGATGTGGAACCGACTGATAATTCATAACTTACCCTAACAAATTACTAAATGTTGTTCCTGCCTCACCTCGCGATAGTCTCCTGCTGTCGGATCTGCGGGATCGTCTGGCGTCTTCGTTGAAGGGAGAGGATGCGCGAGAAGACCTCCTGCTGGCGATGCTGAAAAAGAGGCAAACGTGAGGGAAAGGCATAGAGAGAAGATAGGTCTTTAGATATTTTACAATTAAAGACGTAAATAGAAAATTTTATCAACCATCAGTGAATTATTTTAAGATTTTAAAAGGTTTGAAGACTAACCTGTAGTCGTCGAAAGGAGAAGGAGCTCTTGAAGATCTTCGAGATGAAGGGGCCGTGTCTTCGGTAGAGAGTTTGCGTGAAGGGAAACCATCGGCGAAAAGTGGAGGGTATGCAGGAGGAAGGGAGGAGTATTTACTGTATGAGGAGGAGTTTTCCTCCTCTCTGATAGGGGTGGCGAATGGGGAGGAGAGGCTCCTCGGACCTGATGATTCAGGAAACAGTTTCCTCCTCATTGGTGAGGGTGAGAGTGTTCGTATCGAATAATTGTAGTAGTTCCTGGAAAGGTAATTATAGCATTAATTCATCATATTAATTTATATGTACACCGAAGAATTAATCTTAGTACTGTGACGTTTACATTTGACACAAAAATGTAAAAGGGATTGTCAGTGAATTGATTAACTTTAAAACTTTAACATTATTATTTAATGATGATTTAGTAGTTTATGTAATAAATTTTAGAATAATAAAGGTATTATTAGAGGAAACTATTATTTCCCCTATGACCAAATTATTCAAATAGTGTAAATGTACCAAGAGAATGATATTAAAGACTTTAAATGCATAATTCTCTAGACACTCTAGTTATCTTCAGATGTTCCGTTAATCTTTTGAACTTGGAAAACGTCAAACTACTTTGAAACTGAGCGTTAACCCTAATTGGACTGACAAAATTTGAAAGAATTTTTTACAAATTGATATTTAGGAAACTAGCAGCTCGAATTATATGAATTTTTGTCAGTTAATAGCTTTTATCATAATAATGAACTGGGCAAAATTTTATTTATCCAAGATTGATGGGAATAGGGTTATTATATTGAATGAATTTGGTTTGTCGAGCTCAAACTCCTCACTCAGTTTTTTAAGGGTTAACATAGGACATGAACCGATCTGACATTTATGAATTTCTGATTTCTACCTACCATGACCTGTGTTAACACCCACTGTCCGATTACTGTACTGTGGGTGTCCGTTAACTCTTACTTTGCGAAGGTGTTTGCAGGTTTCTCGCCATAGTTTATAGGCTGGTGCGTTAGAGTACCCATGGTTAGTTAGGTCTTCTGATGGCAGATGAGAAGAAAATGTGAGCAACCACTCACTCACAGAGACCTGAAAACGAAAGTAGAGATGATGATCTGAATTCCAATGTAACACAATAAATATTATTATACTCACTTGAAAATAGTAAGTAATATTAGTCATTTGACGAGCCGCTTCAGGTCTGTCTGTCCGTCACAAGAAAAACTTAATATCACGTAAAGTAGCTAGTGAGGTGCGATAATTCATAACTTACAGAATGTAGTGTTGATATCTTTGAGTGTGAATGTCATGAGTGTACTAAATGATGTATTGGGATATGAATAATAATAAAATATATATCAATTTTATATCATACCAATTAATAAACAGTTTTTACAATTTTACCTTCTTCAAATGTCTTAAATATGATTTTAGAGTGTTGCTGTTATGACGTCACGCACACGGCATACATCGATTGTCTTTAATATATTTCAATTCTATTTCCCGCTTTCAAAACTAGATGGAAGTGCAAACACTTTTGGAACAGAAATTTGCGAGAGTAGTGTATCTTATTATAGCATAATATCTATGGTATTATGTTACATGATATACAAAAGATAAATAACACTGAAATAATAATCGAAAGAACATATACGTATCTATAAACTGAAAAATATACTTATCATTAAGAAAAAATGAAGGCTTCTATTCAAATGAAAAACAGTCGACTAATCTCTATTCGTACTTAGTAAGAATTCCCTTAGGGACTCTTTAATCTCTACTCTCTAACGGTTGCTCACCAAAAAGTGACAAGTCAGTGTCCATTGTACCCCTGTAAGTCTCAGATATTCCCCATAGCTCCCCAAATAGGGAGTATAAAGTAAACAACCGCACTAAAGGTTTGCATACACCCACACCTTGGTACTATCAGAGAAAAGAGTCACTGTGATGATGTACTATCAGAGAAAAGAGTCACTGTGATGATGTACTATCAGAGAAAGAGTCACTGTGATGATGTACTATCAGAGAAAGAGTCACTGTGATGATGTACTATCAGAGAAGAGAGTCACTGTAATGATGTACTATCAGAGAAAGAGTCACTGTGATGATGTACTATCAGAGAAAGAGTCACTGTGATGATGTACTATCAGAGAAAGAGTCACTGTGATGATATACTATCAGAGAAAAGAGTCACTGTGATGATGTACTATCAGAGAAAAGAGTCACTGTGATGATGTACTATCAGAGGAAAGAGTCACTGTGATGATGTACTATCAGAGAAAAGAGTCACTGTGATGATGTACTATCAGAGAAAAGAGTCACTGTGATGATGTACTATCAGAGAAAAGAGTCACTGTGATGATGTACTATCAGAGAAAAGAGTCACTGTGATGATGTACTATCAGAGAAAAGAGTCACTGTGATGATGTACTATCAGAGAAAAGAGTCACTGTGACTCTTAATGATGGTAAAAGTTTTCTTTTTTTTGAAGAATGAGTAAACTGAGATGAGTAAACAGTCAAAGAGATTTTCTTTGACTGTACTTTGCATTAGAATGAACAGGAGACCCAATCTATAGGCCACAAATACACAACTAACCTGCTGATGTAATGACGTCAGAGTTATGAAATTATTCCAATGTCAAAATCAAAGTTGTTCTGATAAATATAACAAAAATATTAGTTTATGAATAAACTTATAATTGTTAGTAAATGTATTTAATATTAATAGTTTTAACAAATAATTAAAGTTGTTTTTTATATTATAAATATACTAATAATTTATCATATTTATTCTCGTACAAATACGATATGATATAAATTTTCTGTCCCATATTGTTTTTTCTTTCAATTTTTAACCATTATTGGAATAAAATTAACTTGCATATATAACATATATTACACGCAAATTACCGAATTGCTTAATCTCGAGAGTGTGTCGCGCGTTTTTAACCATGAAACCTAACCATTAACCTATACCCCAAAAGGCCCGATCCTGTTTGATATATTGATGCATAATTTAGAAACTATTTGACTTGAGTTTCTGAAACTCCATGACTTTTATTGTCTATGACGTATTTATGTATTGTATGAATTTCCAAGGAAATAATGCAACATGTTTTGAAATGTTTAGTTTTGTATCATTTTTGATCTGGGTGGCCTCTGTAGCCTGGGTGAAGTACAACCGTAGATGTGTCACATTTTGCGTCACACTAGAAACATCACTAACAGGAATATTAGCTATTTATGATGTGAATCAAAATGTGACGCAACAGCACATGTATTTCACCTGAGCTCTAGATTTCCGCATGGTAATAAAATGTTATGAAACAAAGGAAAACAAAATATGTTTTATTATTTCATTAATTTCACATAAATGTACGTTTTAGACAAATAAAGCTCGGATTTACTGAAACTCAAGTCAAATTTTTAAATTACAAATCTGTATTTCAAGTTACAACCCGGACCTGGCCTCTTAAGTTTCTGGGTGATCCATGGGTTAAAACTGCGCAGCACAGTCTCGAGATTATGCAATTCGGTAAATTAAGAATGCATTAAGACTAAAGTTTATCAAGTTAATATATCTTAATTAAGACATACAGGATATAAGCACAATTATCATGACTGTGACTATTTGATAGATATAATAGTTACACATGCTCTATATGTAGGTAATTGAATTGCTTCTAATAAGCGTGACTGTTACAAATAGGCAATATAGGGTAACGAATTAGTACAAGGTGAAGATTGTCCCTATGTAACATAACTACTAATATAACTAATTTATACCTATTTACTTTTTCCTTCACTATAAACTGTTTTAAGGTTCCCTCCAGACTCCGGGAAAAAATAAGTTTATTATATAAAATTGTAGTACTAATAAGGATTAGGATAGCAATTCTTAAACTGCATACAATTTTGTTCACAATTCATTATTTATAAGCTTTTAAGGTTTTTAATTCTCTGTGTGCAAGCTTTGTACGAAACACTAAAGAAAAAGATTGTACACTCTTTGTTTTGATTTCTAATTAGAATTTTATAAAAAATTGAAAAGAATAAACGTTGAGAAAATAATATTATACATATATATATAGTTATGATTATGTTTTTTATCCATTATGCCTCAAGTGAAAAAATAGGGTCTTATACCTTTTATTTAACTTGAGATTTAATTCTCACGAGGGAAACTTATCTAATCTTTATAAATGATTAGGTGAAGGGAAATCTTCCTTTTTAAAATCTCCTCACTTATGTTTTACAAAATGCTACACTTGTTAGTTTCAATAGACTATATATAATATCTATTGTGTAGTTAGCTATGCGTAAATTAGAACCCATCATTAACTTTCATATTTACCTTTACTGTATAGGCCATATCATAATATATCACTGCAAACAATGTTAATTATATATACCAGTGACAGGTATATACAATGTAAAAGGTACCCTCCCGTGCATATATACCTAACTTACTAAGCAACCAATACATGTTTAGAAAATGAATGCAGGGTTGTCTTACGTATTTTCTATTTTATTTTCTATCTAATTTTCGTGATTCGGAGGGACAGTGATTAATTCTGTTATCCCGTTTGTGCCGTTATTTTCATTATCAGGACTATTCAACCTTTGTCCTGTTCAAAAGTGATTACTATTGTTGCAAACCGGCTTGAAACCTTCTTTGCAACTCTATACCCATGAACTTCAACTTAGAATGCCTATAAGAGGAATATTCCGTTATTTAGGAATGTACCTACCGTGAATAACCTTAACCCTTTAGAGTCTAGTGGGTCACTGGTGGAACAATAGAAATAAATATGTTTAATATCATATTCCTTGATATTTCGAATCACTTTTACAAATAATTACATACCTAATTGACTCTATTTTAACTGAAATGAACAATGGTTAAAAAAATGCATTTGCATTAATGCAATGGCACGTGATTATTGATTTGTGCTAATTCTTAAAAATCAAAAATCTGTGCAATTTTAATCAAAATATAAATATAACTTTAGTCAAAATATAAACGTAATTCTAATCAAATTTTAAATGAAACTAATGAAATTTTTTAACACAAACATAGACTGAAATAAACAAACAAAAACCGTAAATAATTTACACTGAATTCTAATTCATCTAAAATAATGGTGACTATAGTGATGATAAGTAAACATAATTACACATCACTATATATTATCACCATGATGGGTGCCTATCATCACTCATCACTTCAAATCATCACCATGATGTGTACACATCATCATACATCACTACACGTCATCACCAAGATGTGTAATCATCATCTCTCATCACTTCACATCATCATGCATCACTACACACCATCACACATCACTACACGTCATCACCAAGATGTGTACTCATCATCACTCACCACTTCACATCATCATACATCACTACACGTCATCACCAAGATGTGTACTCATCATCACTCACCACTTCACATCATCATACATCACTACACATCACTACACGTCATCATCAAGATGTGTACCTATCATCACTCATCACTTCACATCAGAGTTTTAACAGCTAACGCCCACATTAATATCTTTAATAATTACATAAGCCTAATGAAGAAATACGAAGAGAGTGATAAACTCATTATAGAGTGCTAACTCTGTCTAAATTTATATTGCCTCAATTGGATGAGTAAATTGAATATATAAATTGCATGAGTGAATCAAATAGATAAATTACATGATTTAATAACATGAACTGTATATACGCTATAGTATCTGTGAATGGATTGCACTTCCTCACAATTCATAATTACATTCAAGCTCCGCATATATTACCAAATCACCACTCAGACTTGTTACTAATGATAATTAATGTTCTAGGTAAACTCTGTTTCGGTAATTTTGGTTTGAGGTATAAATAAAACTTATTAGATAAATGTATAGGGAGACCCCCTGCCAAGTCATTAAACAATCATGAACTGTTTAGTACCGCAAACTATAGCGGATACAACAAACTTCATGATGGTCATTAGTATTGAGAGACCATTTATAATTCTGTGACCGAAATTTCCGGCCATCAGTAATAAAATGACAGGCACTTGTAGAGCGTATACTTTCGCCGCCGCTTATAAATGATCTTAACAATATTTGAGGTATAAATGATCTTGACCTTTGACCAGTTTGGTCCCAATATCTAACCAAATGGTTCATGGAAATGACCAATTGTCCCACCAAATTTCAGGTAATTTGATTGAATACTTTTCAGGTTAGGCAAATAACAAGATTAAAAATGAATAAAAAAAAGTCCACCAAAACTAAACCTTTCACAATTTGCGAAGGTAATAAGAGTAAGACATGATTTGAAGTTATTATATAATTGTTACTCCATAATTATTTCTTTTTCTATGAATTAGAATATAAGAAAATGGTCTTTATGGCTCGACTTTGCGTATATTGTGGCTAATGAGATCAGAATTAGCTGATGAAGGTTCAAAGTAGTGAATGATTTTTAAGTTTTAAAATCCAATCATAGCCTAACTCTCACTCAGTATATAATTATACTGAGCCTATAATATAATTGTGTTACATTGAACAATTAGTAATTATATGCTCTGTAAATTATTTTTGGTAGTAGGGTAAGTTCCGAGTAATCGGATGGCTTCACATTTTCAGATTCGTAAGAGAAAAATTACTAATTAACTTTTATTTCAATTGGCTGATTCTGTCAATATTCACTAATTAAGTAGAGCCTTCACGACCATTTTCTTACTAATAGAAAATGAATTGTTTTAGGAGTTACAATTATATAATAACTTTGATTCATGACTTCAGCTTCTATAAAAGTGGGGTGTAATAGAAGCGGGGCATGCTTGAATTTGGTAACATAGATTGAAGTAAAATTTGAAATATTTATTAACAATTGTACGGGTTTTATTACTATAATATGGCTAAATTTTGTAGAATATTGTTACTAAAGTTGGTTCAATGTTGAATAAGTCAGTACAATATTAATATTCAATATTATCATATTTAATTTAAAATTACATTTATAATACCATTTCATATTCGTAAAACTTAGCAATGCTGACGAAATAAGAAAATACATTATATACTTTTATATTGTTAATAAATATAATCTAACACTTCCCCTACTCTGAAAGAAAACTGTAACACTTCACATTCAACATAAAATGAATGAATGAAGTGTTCTATTTCCTCCACAGACAGAGCGTATGAAAGTCAAAGAGTACGTAACTCATTCATGCAATGGCACTACATTATCAATCTTAGGAGCAACTCAAGGCTAGCGGTGAAACAAAGTGAAAACAAATGCGTGCAAGGATGGGGAGCAGTGAACTCTATGGGAACTATAAAGACTAGTATATTTACTTCAAGTTCCTTTCCAATCTAAATTAAAATTGATCTAGAAATGCTTTAAATTATTAGAGATAAGATTATATAACAAATTACAGTTAACAGAAAAGAAATTGGTTAAGTATTCGCTTCATTATTACATAAATAAGAAATATTCAAACTCAACCTTCACTGTCCGACTTTCTATTAGATTGAATAGAAGAACAAGGAAAAGATGCAAACTCTGTCACGCATTATCATAAATTTAATGGTTATTAGGCATTTAGGTACACGTTTAGGTATATGATCTTTTTCAGGGAAAAGGTATTTGGGTAACGGTTCAGGGAGCCATTTATAATATTTCTATCCGTTTTATTACAGTTTTGATTTATTCAGAAGTATCTTAGTCTTTTTCTTTGCTTAGTCAGCTTAGAAAGTCGGACGGTAGTACAAAACTCACCTGAATAAATTAAATTATCTATTACAATAAATATATATAACCAAATTTGAAATGGGTTGCAGTTTTAAAACCTGTAACTCTAGCTCTAAAGAAAAAAGTTATACAAAAGTGAAGGGTTTTTTAATACTAATGCATGTATTATGCAGAATGGCTAATTTGAGCTAATTAGGCTGCAGTCTGAGCACAATTTACAGTATGTTTTTTTTTCGTTTTTATAAAGTATTCAATAATAGAAAAAAAATTATTCACATTTGGGAACTAAGAAAAATGGTGAAAAAAGTTAGCTAACAAGTAGATGGATGCGGGTTCAATTTCTATGAAAAATTAGTTATTCCGAGAAAGTCGAACTTTCTTTTCTTTAATATTAATTTTGTTGTTAGTCGACAAACGTTAAATGCAACTGTTCCTAGAAAGGTAAAACTTAAACAAATCACACTGATTAAGAAAGTTTACTGAATAGTTTATACCAAATTACTACCTTTTCTTTATTCTTCAGACCTGAATGTATTGTGTAAAATCAAATATTAATTCGAAAAAAACTGTGCAAAACGTTCGAACGCTTAAGACAGTACCGCCATCTGCTGGTCCTCTTCGAACTAATTTAAACAATATACAAATATATTATTACAGTGATTTAAGAAAATTATTATATATGGACACATATTTCATTATTGATTAAAATTAAATTATAAATATGGTTATCAAGAGAACTGACTATTCACAGTTTGTACCAATATTTAATTAATTAAATAAATACTCAGTTCTAATTACCTGAAACTGTGTCAGGTAAGTTAGAGAAAGTAATTTAAGGGTAACCTTATCGACTAACACGATAGGAAATAGCGTTAATGAGGGACCTTTGCCAGGTAAACCCATGCATTCGGTTGAAGTACCTAATGACCAGATCAAAGATAAACAAGATGAATTGAGTTAAACTGTAACCTTCTGGTGTGCAGATACCCATGCGGGAAGATATTGTGGGGCCATAGAAGATTAAGGGGTATTCTCCGTCGGTCACCTTAAGTTTCTCTCTGGGATATATACTATATAGTGCTTAAATAATGATATCTTAAACTACAATTTTATTGACTATACCTTTCATAAATACCGACTGATTTAATAACATTTAATTCAATAACAGTACCAACAGATTTAATAATATTTAATTACCAATTTGGCAAAGAAAAATGTAGTTTATTAATAGTATATTGTAGCTTCACGGTGTATGTTTTTGTATTGTTAAGGTTATATAGTTAAAATCTGCAAATTATATGGAAATTTCATTCAACAGTGTAAGTATACTTTATTAAGGCTGTAAAATAAACATTGGTATATGTACTGATACTTTGAGACAGACACGGCTTTCTTTATAATAGTACATACCTAGATGGATTATAAAATTTAATGTTTTATAATTCATAATCAAATAATACGATTCTTTAAATGTAAAGTAAAATTTTAACTACTACACAAAATTAGTAGATATGAATTTGCATGCATTAATTATTGAAAATAGAATTGTTCATTCATTAGAGAACTAAATTGTAGTCATGTTTCTATAATTTATCAACGGAGTCAAATGCCAAGGCCATACAGCCTCCGTCACAAAATATTAATTTACGGAAGTAAGGGAGAGTGCACCTGAGGAAATGAAAACAAAAAACAAACTAATAATGCAATAATCCATTATTTTTCCTTATTAGAAAACATACACTTTTAGAAACAGACAAATAAGGGTTAGAGGTCCTGTGCACCTTTTTCATACTTCATTTTATTACATAAACTAATAGAGTTAGACATATATTATTTGGACACATTCTGGAAATTATGCATCGGGATATAATGAAACCGCTGAGAAACTAGAGTTTGTTGACATAAGATTTCACCACTAGATGGCTCAATTATATTAAATAGTTCAACAATATTTATATATTATTGATGCTTCTGAATTAGTATATTCGCCTTTCAGTTAATATAAGAAAAAGTTACTCTAGATTAAAATAATAAACAAAAAGAAAGAAGAAATCTTCCAATTTCAGTTGGTGTTCATAATATATAATGTTTTTAAGCAGACTAAATGTATGGAACTCTTCCAACAATAGGTTTACTCAGACTATCTTTACGCATTTGCAATACATTTGATTATGTTTTTGATATCATTTTCTAAGATAGTTAGGTACTATGACATAAAAGAGTATGCGGTGCTATTTTTATTCTACTAATGTCACAATACAATACAAAACAATACAATACTGTATCGCAATTCTATCTAATTTTGAAGCTGTTTTCGATTGGTTGTGTTTTCTTCTCTTCTACAATATATTATACTGCCTCTACTCTGATAAAACAGTAAATGGCAACAAATACACAGAGGTAAAGTTATTGCTATTCGTCGAATTTGACGAAAACGAATTTGTCGATACTAAATATATCAAAAACTTATTCGCTAAAACCTAATTCGCCGAATATCGAATATGAATTATAATAGTAAAATCAAATTCTTAAACGAATAATGTGTTTTTAAGGCATAGCATTTAATGATAAAAAATTTATCAGAATATCTTTTCAATCAAATTAAATTCGATTTCCGTCAAATTCGTCTTTCGGTATATTTGTCTTTTGGATAATCCGTATCCGGCAAATTTGTTTTCGACAAATTGAAGATTCGGCAATCTCATTTTCGATTAATCTAGATTCTAGATTGTCGAATTAGTTTCGGTAAAATTGGTTTCGGCAAACTCTTTTCTGAAAATTAGTCTAGACCCAAAGTGATCAAATAAAATAAGACATCTATTTCATCAGATAGAAATTTTTTAATCCGATATGCTATTATTATTAAGAACTGACGTTAGTACTAATAACTAATTGCAAAAGGCAGAAAAAGAACGACAAAAGGCTGAAATCGTTTCCTTGTTTGTCAAAATATGAAAACAAGAGAATCATGAGCATCAAAGACAAACCGTGAAATGGGCTGAGAGCTAAAATTGGTGATTTAAACGCTGCTTCGATAGGTATCTTCCTTAAAAGTCCTGATACATTGTCTCAACTTTGAAACGAAGGTCACTGGGGTAGATAGCACTCTACATCCTTAAGATTTGATGAGAGACATTGGTGTAGACTGACCTCTAATAACATTTAACCTTATCTTGTAGATGGCACTGTACTAGAGATACAATCCTCTCATGTAGATGGCACTGCACTAGAGATGTAGTACTCTCATGTAAATGGCACTGTATTACAGTTGCAGTTCTCTCCTGTAGATGGCACTGTACTGCAGTTTCAATTCTTTCCATGTAAATGGCACTGCATTATATGGTACTGTATTCATATATTATATTGTCTCTTTTAATGTATGCTCTATTCTATTATACCATCATATCATTACCAACAATAAAACAAATAAAAGTTAAGAGCCTGTTACCTGAGAGTGCCCATAAAGTGCGCAATCATATTACGCAATTGGCGCGAGTATCCTAGTCACAAAGTCACGCCATCTAGTGGCGGTGGGCGTAACTTAGACCAATGCTACAGACTGAGAATGAGATCACTAGACACAATGCAGACAAATTACAACAGTTTGTACAGTGAGTCTATGTGTCATAATATATTATTCAATTGTATTTCCACGGTATGCATCTTTTTAATTTATATTCTATGGTATATGTATTAAGTATATGTATTTCTATTTGTTTAATTGTATTACATCATTATTTCAGAATAATTTATTAATAATGTATTCAAATATTTTCTTTTATCATTAAACAATTGTTTTGATAGTTTGATTTTCAGATTATTTTAATATTATTCCTTCCGTTCATCCAAAGGTGATTACAAATTAATTCCATTCTTAACCATCCAAACAATGGATAGGTTTTCACCAGTCATTATGATTACGCAATGAGTAGGGATAATAATTATAACAAAGCGAAGAATATTATCCAAACACTTCAAAAGCCTTAACCGGATCTTTCCTGCTTGGGACATACTAATAAATCTAATTTTAATTGTTATATTCGTATGTTTTTTGTCCAAATAATCCGGAAATATCAACAATTTTTGGAGAAACCGATAGATCCGAAATGCATATATCGGATCTTTCTTGATTTGTGATATTTTTCATTTATTACTTCAATACTGATATATTTTTGTAATTGGTGGCATGCCTGCCATATCATTGAACAATCATGAAGTGTTCAGTACAACAAAATAGCGGATACAACAAACTACATGACAGCCATCTAAGATGAGACTCTTCAAAAATATCAAACTTTGAGTTTCATCAGTTATTGCTAGGAAATAAAGAACTTTAAACCATCGTAGCTCAAACAGTATTTGAGAAAAAAAAACCGGTTCTGATTTCCGGATTCTTCGAACAAAAATACATACACTATAGCAATTAAAATTAAATTGGTAGCACACACAGGAAAGAACCGGATAACCAAAGCGATTGATAGTATCCGAACACTTCAGTATGCATACAAGTGAGTGTATTTGTTTTGCATTATTTAATTACCACTTTGCACTCAAAGCATAGTGACAGTTGTTGTTAGATTTTAGCGTGATTCAAAATTGAGAATTTTTTTGTTAATTAATTCATGTTTGTTAAAAACATAGTAGTAAATTTTCAAGTCAAAATTCCATAAACCCAAGTGTCGCCCGAGAGTTGAATATTTTTAGATTTCCTGAAATGTTATTTAAATTATTTTATTGGAAATTTCCTCTGTTGACCTATCATACCAATTACTTTATAATTTAAAATATCAAATTTACATTATAACTCCAAGAAGTTGATCACCTCCGCATCCAAATATTGAAACTATCAACTGTCGTTGATTGCATCTCAACCATTTATCCCTTGATATATAAGTAAATTAATGTATGTCATCAGTTTTCTCTATTAATGTGCATTAACTTACGGAAATTTCAAAGCTCGGGCGACACCCCAATTTTTTTAAATTTCAATTTGTAGGTTGTGTTTTTAGACAATTTAAACCAAGATACAAAAAAAAATGTGGGAAAAATAGTCATATTTTTTAATCATCCTAATAGATATATACCTTTCAAGTTATTTTATCACATTTTCTGTGACAATGAGAAATGACTGTGGAAATGGATACAAAGGTCAAAGGTCATGAGTTCATTAATCATTACTATACACTCTATAGTAATGTAAAGCCAATATGTACATTGTTCAGGCAGGTGTACGAAAATTTCGGTCTCGGAATATTCGGTCTAAAAAATTTCTGTCTCAGAAATTTTGGTCTCAGAATTATAAATGGCCTCTCAATATAAATGGCCGTTCTGTAGTATTTTGAATCCGCTAGTTTGTTGTATTACATTTACACACTAAATGATTGTTTAAAGACCTTTAAGAGGGGTTTGGGTGGCGGCACGGCCCCTGATACATTTAATCCATAAGTATTATTTATACCTCAGACCGAATAACCCGAAACCGAATTTTCCGCTCAAATCTCACGCTCTCAATCAAACATGTCAAAATTACTAATGTTACGTATCATTTTACAACTGTTAATGATCTTATCTGCTTTTAATAAATACACTAAACATTTTAGGGTTCATAATTTCAACTTTTTCTATCATTGTTCTTTAATAAAGTAATTATAAAATGAAACCAAATTTTCCGACACCGACTGTTCCTAGAACCGTATAGGCAATATGTATACAATAGGCAATATCTAACTGAAGATCTTTAACTGTAAGGATATCCACCCACTATTACATACACTATAGTACAATTCAAGCTGTTCATCCAAAAAGAATTCAATTAAAATAATGGGTTTATATTGAAATAAAAGTATGTATTATCAACCACACAGTGATTTAAGTAAATTAATTTTTACTCTCAAATGTCAAAACTATGATCTTTTAAATGATTAATATTAGTGTGACCCGTTAGAAAGTAGTGGAATAAATTTCCTACTTGATTAAATAAATGCATGAGAATTAACACAAACTATTGAAATTTATATGTGATAGAGTAGAGTATATTGAATTGGTTACTGTACTACAAATACTATTTAATATTAATATTTGTATTTCAAAACGCTTGCAATTTTGATGTAAATATTTAATATTATATCAATATTATACTAATATATATTAATATTTGATCAAATGTCAATATTGTTAAATATGATCTATTCAAATATCCTGTAAACAGTTCACCTAAAATAAACATACACCATTCACATGCCGCAGTCATCACATTAAATTTCATGGCTTGTCACATTCTTCACATTTAACTGTCAAGTTAACAGACATCTTTGAAAATTGCATTGCCTTTTTGTTCTCCTTACTTCATAACCTTTAAACTCTAATATATAAACTTTAGTGCATATTAATATCTTCCATATTTGCTGATTCTGAATTCACTAAATTCTTAAATGTTTCTATACGTGCCAATTTTTTACAACTCTTGTTTCATTTGTGGAAAAAAATGAAATAGAATAAACATTTTCACTTGCAAACCGTGCCTAACTGTTAAAACCATTAACTTTCTTTTACGCATATCCTTCAGAATAATGTCACTGTTTACATTACCATCTTAACCCTATTACTCGGAAGAAAAAGTCTGCAAATCCTGTCCGTTCAAACTCTCATAGAAGTTACTTCTAGACTTCAAACCCACACAACAGTAATGTCAAAGACAGTTAACATAAATCTTACTATTATATATGTGGATCCATGTCCAGAGAACAATAAGCACCTAATTAAAACAGACTGCGTTAATAAAAGTCAAAGTGCTTAAGATTGATTAGTGTAACTGTATTGTACTTTGAAAAAGCAATATTTTTAACAAGTATTGTTGCAGTTAAACAATAACAGTATTGTACTTTTACAGAGCACATCTCTAAACATTAATGTTGAAGTTTAACCATAATTGTGTTAGCGTGTCCATTTCTGCGAATTTGGAGAATCCGCTAGAAGAGGCTGTGACAACACTGACAGAGGGAGTGCCCTTTCATTTGGAGTGTAAACACTGCGATGAACGGGTACTTAGGGGATTTCTGTACTTGGAGTGGGACTAAGTACATTGTTTGAAAAAATTGGTACTTGATGGGATTTCTGTACTTTGAGTGGGAATAGGTACATTTTGATGAATCGGTACTTGAGGGGAATTTCTGTACTTTGAGTGGGAATAGGTACATTTTGATGAATCGGTACTTGAGGGGAATTTCTGTACTTTGAGTGGGAATAGGTACATTTTGATGAATCGGTACTTGAGGGGAATTTCTGTACTTTGAGTGGGAATAGATAATTTACTTACGGAGTACAATGAATGTATTGGTTAATACATAGGAATGATATATTATGATATTTGCGCTACAGCTTTAAATAATATGAATGGCTAAATAGATGTGTTATATATTTGTTATTCCAAATAATGGAATATCAAATATATTGGAATTATATGCATTAAGTATATTTATGTAAACTGTGAATCTAAACGCATATTTAATCTCTTTAACGTGGGATAAAATAAGTTGAAAGCATACAGTTCAATGTACCCATATTGCCTATACTAATGTTAAACCGGATTTAGCAATAAACATATACACCAATTGGTTTAGATATTAACATTTATTTGGTTGTTTTAGGATAGCTTATGGTGAACATTACTTTAAAGGTCACCATAAGTTTAGGGTACCCATTTATGTCCACAGCTGATCTTCCATAGCAATCCCCTAATTTTGACACAAACAACAAAAATGTCTGTTTCTAGGTGTGTACCTAGGAGAGTATCTCACGTAGGTGGAATTGCTGAGAAGGTATAATATGCGTAGCTATGTAAATCCTATGGACGGGGATGTCACGCTGATTTTCCATCGATCAAAGTGTCAATTATATGATCATATTTGTTCAACAATATTCAATCAAAATAATATTGAATTTAAATTACTATTTAGATTTAAAAAATGAATGATTGTTATAGATTGAATAAATTAATGTATCCATGGTGGAACTGACCGATAATTAAGAGCTTACCCTTACAAAATTGCGATTATTGACTTGTTTATATAATTATAAGACTTTAAAAAAAGTTCTTTGTATTCCTACCTTAAAAAAATATTTTCACCAATATTTTGAATAAGAAAAATTGCATTAATAACAAATAAGTAATAAATGAAATAATGACATTAGCATGCACATTAAAAATTATATATTATACATATAACGTATGGGAAATAATATAATATAATATATTTATTTATACTAGCTACAGAGTGAACATTATTTACTATACTGTATAACAGTAACAATATGACAGTAACACAGGGTGTCATATTCACAATACAAATATATATTGGTATATATGCTAATAAACATTTACAGTTATCTATGATATATATTTTTCATATGTCGTAAAAATCTAATGATGAACTTTAATGAAATAAATTTAATGCTGAAAGAAAAAAATTATACATAAAATAATCATACTTATGATGCATACATATATTTATTATGCAGTATTTTGAAATATCTAAATTTTAAGCAATTTGTAACATTATAAAATATGAATGGTTCACAATACATTCACAAATTATTGCACTAGCATAGTTATTAGAAACAAGTTATTATTGGGATCATTCATAATTCTCGCAATTTATGTTCCTCACACTATTAACCAACTACGTTAAACTAACAACAAAACTCTAAATCAAAAGAGTTAAAGTCGTTAACATCTCACCGAGCAATATACTCCTCGAGACAAGGGTTAGGCAGTGAGGCACTCTGCTATAGCGTACCTACCTTACAGTAATTAACTATATTCACTATACACTAACTATATTCACTATACACTATATTAAGAGTAGCATGATTTATAGGGGCACATAGCCATAAATAAGATATGTTACTAATATGTACCATGTACATTATGGCAGAGAATATTACGTGCTATACTCTTAAATTTATAGGTAATACATTATTATATTGAGGGCTATTCAACTAAAAGATGATGATATTTTCAAGTATATTTTACCCATTAAGTGTTGATAGTTAATGCTTGAGTTTATTACCAAGGTAAACTTTGTAATGTTTAATTAAATTGTTTGTCTTTAGCCGTAATAACAGTTTAGGAATTGTTATGCTAATAGCAAGAGTTTTTTTTATCATTGTGTGAATGGGTTTTTGGAAGTAAAAACACTTCATTCATTTGATGCATAGAAAATAGACAAAAATAAAGACTAGGTATTTCTAAAAGAAAAAAAGTCTTCTTTTCAACAGGACAATTTCAATTCCAGTCTTTAACAATTCTCACGGTTGTTTGTGAAACAACTTCTTGTTTTTCCCCAATTCCAGTCTGTGTGAAAGATTCGTTGTGTTGAATATTTAAGTCAATTGGAGTAGTTTTAAACTATTTAATTGTTCAAAGACTAAGACATGTCCACTATAATAATATGATCCCTCTCAAGCGATTGGTCACTACTAATTTGCGTGTTCTAATATGGCTGAACATATCGGTGGGTGGTATGAGTTAACATTTCATGTGACTTTATAAGGTCTACGGCAACATAGGTAAGACATATGTTACATCACACGCTGTGATTTTAAACACAAATACACAGGCTAACGTCATAGTATTTTAAACACAAGTACACAGGCTAACGTCATAGTATTTTAAACACAAGTACACAGGCTAACGTCATAGTATTTTAAACACAAGTACACAGGCTAACGTCTTAATATTTTAAACACAAGTACACAGGCTAACGTCATAGTATTTCAAACACAAGTACACAGGCTAACGTCATAGTATTTCAAACACAAATACACAGGCTAACGTCACAGTATTTTAAGCACAATTACACAGGCTAACGTCATAATATTTTAAACACAAGTACACAGGTTAACGTCATAGTATTTTAAACACAAATACACAGGCTAACGTCATAGTATTTCAAACACAAATACACACGCTAACGTCATAGTATTTCAAACACAAGTACACAAGCTAACGTCACAGTATTTTAAACACAAAAACAAAACCTGAATCTCCAGGATCTGGGAAAAATAAGTTTATTATATAATATTGTAGAACTGAAGTCTAGGATCTTCATGGCGCAAACCGCAAAAAAATTGGTTGTGTAAATCTATTTTATAAGTTTTTAAACTTTTTACTCTGTGTGCAGTAAACAATTGTACGGAACACTAACCTGACACTGAAGAAAAAGATTGCAGTACACTCTTTGTTTTGATTTCCAATTAGAATTTTAGAAAACATTGCATATTCGGTCTTAATTGAAGCTGCTAATCTTTAACTTATGCCAATAAAAGACTTAATAATAACTTTCTTCTGCTTTAAACCCTCAAATTTATTTCTAATTAATATTAAATTCAAATCAAACAGCGTACATTCTTTTTATTTAGACTTAAAATTAGCAACTCAGAAGTAAAACAGATGTTGAAGTATTTTAATATATCGATTTTTAAAAGTATATAAAATTAAATGAATGCTATCAAATTGCATGGGGTTTGCAACAAAATGATGAGAGATATTAGCCACATTGATTGAAAATATTTAAATTTATCCGTTTTTGTTTGTAATACTTATAATGAAGTTCTTTTTATAAATGATAAATATGTTTCTAAATATCTTATGACGTCATGCTACTAATTTTATCTCTAGTTTGTATTTATTAGATAATTGTAGTAATAATTAATTAGATAATTAGACACACTGTTTCTAATTCGTGACTGGGTTAATTAAAACGTAAAATAATTTGATGCCATTGTTATTATAAAAATAGAATTACTGTATAATCAAATATTTTCGTTTTCATTGCAAGCCAATGTATTAAAAACTTATAGTTAAGGGTTAATTATTATGAATGACTAATTAAATAAAATAACTGAATTTGAAAATAAATGAAATGAAATTATTCTTCACGGTAGGAATAACATGGGATGCACACTTTACGGTAGGAATAACATGGGATGCACACTTTACGGTAGGAATAACATGGGATGCACACTTTACCGTAGGAATAACATGGGAGGAACATAAGTACTCAAATACTTACTTCACACTACAAGTAGTTATGCGTACTTATAATAAGTCACTATAGTAATAACTATTTCAGATTACAAGTAAACTAATAATTTGATATAGAGTAAATTTTTAAATATTATTAACATTAATTTAATATATTATTT
The DNA here is from genome assembly GCA_947561585.1 of Caprella mutica. NCBI lineage: Eukaryota > Metazoa > Arthropoda > Malacostraca > Amphipoda > Caprellidae > Caprella > Caprella mutica. The sequence continues at coordinate 115,699 of CANNZV010001341.1, forward strand.
CTATTATATTTTTCAAATAATAAGTACGTACAATATCACAATTAATTTAAATTGTTTTTGTTTTACATCATCATCATTAAATATATCAATCATTGTTAATACAAACATATAAATAAATAGACAGTTAATTTAGATAGGGCAGGTACCGATATCTTATTGACTGTAGACAAACAGATAAAGGTTCAAAAAGAAAGTAAAGTGGTTTCTTTAGACAAGCATATACACATATATGCGATAGATCACATACACATATATGCGATAGATCACATACTTACCATGCACATACATACATTATAACACTCACTTTCTATGAGCAAACCAGGGTAAGAAGTTCTACAGTCAACTGTATGAGATATCAGACACATTAAAGAAAAAGCTACTTAAAGAATAGGAAATTAATATCTAGATTGATATTAGAGTATTTTCTATTTTAATTATTTAATGAATTTCAATATTTAAAGTTTAAATAGAGGAGAGAGTGACTGTATCCAGGATGTTTGTTTTTGCTTCGGTTTCACCACATCGTACCTAGATGGTCTGTAATCAATATTAAACTGAATTGCAACCAACCACCACTGGCACTAAAATGCAGAATAATTAGAAATTCTATAGATTCCATTCATTCAGATATACGGGAATATATTTCAAAAATTTCATTCTATTTCAATCTTGAATTTCAATGCAATTATTCCACATCATCTTCTAATTGCAATATTTTTCCTAACAAGGCTATATATTTCATCCTTATCTTCTTCTTTAATATCTTCATACAAAAGCTGCTATAATAAACTCACTGTACAAAGCACCCTCCAACCTTAGTAATAATTAGGTGCAGATTGGCCCAAAGCTTAAAGAGAAGATACCTTCAATGAGATGTTCACTTTGATACGGTGTGTAATAACATGTTAGGAACATGTTTAAGATTACACCACTCTAATTTACGAGGGATAGTATGGCCATTCTACACGCGAATCTTAATCCTGTTGATTTTTTAAAGTTTTTTGTTTTTAAATTAGGATCGAGTTATTATTCTAAGGACACCCCGATGGGTGAGGTCCCCAGATGTGTACCATTGCGATTCAGTCGTTTTTATTTTCCCGAGAAAGTCGCATATATTTTTTCATAGTGGCCGTAGTAAATTAACATTATTGAGTTTCATTGCAAAATGTGTATTACAATGTTTAAGTTCAATGATTTAAAATTAGTTTTCAGGAGGTATAGAAAATTCACTTTTGTCCTTTACACAGTCGAACAGTTAATACTATTTACCTTCATTAGTCGCTGTTACTTTCTATATATCAAATTATATCTACCATTTAATAAAAAGGTAACAATAATCCCCATAATACCTAAATGTTTTGAAACATAATTATAAGGATAGTTACCACTAAATAATATATCATTTTAATACCCACTGGAGTGAATTCTAGTGGGTGAAAATGTCAACCCTTCAACCGCTGCAGTGGGGGTTGACCTTGGTTCACAGCCCTCATATACAGTCAGTGTCATGACTGTATGTACAGTCACTGCCATATATACAGTCTCTACCATATCTAGAGGCACTCACGCAATATAGGTACCGTCACAGATCAAAGTACCGTCACAGATCAAAGTACCATCAGGAGCCATAGTATCTAAGTCAAGTACATGTACCAAAATGGTATAAATATTATATATTGTAGTTTTTGGTGAATAAAATAAATTTACCATAAAATAGGTTTTAAAGAAATGAAGGTGCAGTTTAAGCGTGTTATTAATTTTAAGACGCATACTCATTTAAAGGGTCCGTTGTTGAACTTGAACATTGATACTTAAAGTGATGCAATAAAGCTATGGAGTGTTTGTTTAACATTACTGTTTAAGATTTAATAGAGCTGTTTGAATATGATAATTGCATGTTCTTTTTTATAGTATAATTATAATCAATTATTAATTAGCATTAAAACACTTACGGTAAAGTCGCAATTACCACACTCGAATTAAATACAGGATAAAAAGGCCAATAGGGTATTATTGTATAATAATTAATATATTTTAATACTCATAATTAATTTTTTTTTATTATTTAATTGATAATTATAATAACATACTGAATTTTCTTCCGGTGTTTAATACCTCCATGGTAATTGATTCCTTACCTAAATCTTACATTAACTTTTAATATTCAAATAAATAATTTCGTGTTTTACATATAAGAATATGTATTTACAATGAATATTATCAATTATCTTAAAACAATGATTCATTAAAACATTCATTCAATAATTTTTCAAAAATTATAAAGAATACAAATGCAAATTATTGAATTCATTGAGTAAATAATATCACACTGTGTAATTTCTAGGAGGAATAAAATGAATGTACTTTTATCTTCATAAATGTAGTGATATTTAAATAGTATTTTCACAACGATTCATAAAATTATATATATACTCATTAACTGAACTATTTCGCAAAGCATCCTCAATTTAAAAATAATAATAGAAAAGTAACAGTTTCGAAATTTTTACTTTCTTTCTTACTTCTGCTTATTACTGAAAATAAAAATACTATAAACGGATCGATTAAATGCACGCAATGCTTAATTATATGAATGAACATAAGTATGTTATTGTATAGTTGGTATAGTTATTTAAGTTACGGATAGTACTGCATGCGATTTAACATGTCACGATCAGACTATTTATTGAGAGACTAAATAGGTCTGGACTATCACGGACAAAAATACTTTAAACACAAGCATAAGTTATAGATTTCAGCCAATTATTGCTATATTTATTACATCTTTTTTAAATTAGAGAAAACTTCATTTGGTCATATCGCAACTATGTTTTAAATGACTCAATTATCAAGATGGTGTTCGTTTTATTTACATATGTATTACGCCTCTTCAAACCTATAGGTATTATGTACGCTGTAACTATTAACCCTTTAAAGGTGTGCAAAATTATTAATGGTGAATGCCTTTATAAGCAGTAAACCTATACTGGTACCGTAAGGAAAATTAACGAGTAAAATATATTGTTTATTCTATCTGTAAGACCTATGTTTGATATCTGTTTGAACTTTAGGTTTTTTTTAATGTTATTTGAATGATTATTCGCAAAGTTTTTATACGAGTCCATATTCAACTTGTCTGTATCACAAAAAGTTATTTTAATTGTAAATAACTTTTTTTTCAACTGAATAGAAATATTAATTATTTTATTTATTATTTCAACTTTTATCCACTAACCTGTTTTATATATTTAACCTATACATAATAGAAACTTTTTGGTTATTGACTTAAATATAACATTTTTATATTTATTTACATACAAAAAGTTACAAACTTATTGAAATTTTAAATGTATTCATCATATCATCCGAAATTAAAACATAAAATAACATATTAAACAGAAAATTAAAGTAACGAGTTTGATGATTAGAAAGTTTTAGTAGAATTGGTTGGTTATTTCTTGAGTTAAATATTATAATTCAGATATTTTGGACGTTGAAGCAGATGGAATATAATAGAGATTTATTACCAAAAGTTGCAGCAATATAACCAATAGAATGTGTATATATGGAGGCTATAATGTACAGCATTTTTACCAACGCCTTTTCCCCTCAGAATATAATTTAACCATACCTACTATCTTCCATAGACTGCACATATTGAAGCTTAAATGCCAAGATAATAGCTCTGTAGCAATTTAACATATCAATACTTCAGATCTACAGATTGAGGTGGCAATTGCGTATATGCTAACAAGGCGGCTCTTAAAATCACAGACAGTAATGGTATAAGGATATTGCACTAGGGATATTAATAAAGATATTATATCTTAGGTATTACCTACCTAGGGGTATAAAAAGCTATGGTGTATAATTGTGAATGGATGAAAATCCCATAAAATTAAACAGTATACTTACTTTTGTAAGCTAATAGCATCTGGAATAATGTAATAAATATACTCTCATCACCCCTATAGTTAATTTCTCCTGTTTTAGTTTTTAGTAATGAAGACAATAATTGTAAATCATGAACATTAATAACTATGAAGAAAATGTTAAGCTTCATCAAAACTTTAACTAAGTTAAAGTGCATAATGACTGCATTTCTCTATCAGATTTACCAAGGGTGGACGCACTGATAATGAATGCAGATACCATATGATATATGCAGGCACATGCATTGCTTACTTTTTCATAACTTTCGCGCATTAATAATTTAGTTTTGAATGGTAAAATAATGAATTGAAATAGGGAAGTATATCATATTAATTATACAATGTGATAAAAGGTTTTTAATTTTACAGAATATAAATAATTAAAGTCTATATAATATTTAAAGTATATATTAATATTAATGACGATATCCTTTTTCATATCTACGATTACCCAGAATTTTTTCTTTATATTAATTAAAATATTTTAATTACATTTATAATATATATATTAAGTAATTATCGCACTTAAATAGGTGGCTATTTTTTCTCAATTTAGAACAGTTGAGGTACTTTCTTTTCACCAGTATTATTGTGTATCTTTTAGTATTCCCGTAGGTTTCCCTGGCAACCTCTGGACACATTATGGAACCATATTTCCATAGCTTAACTAGAGAGCAGTGTAGGTACATAGGCAACACCCTGTGTAAGCAACTTAGAACTGCACCTAAATAATGTGTGTGAGGGGATGTCACACGAGAGCGTTTGCACGGCGTTTTCCCAGCGCTTTTGATGCCGAGGGAATTAATGTTCAGCGCATTCTATATGCATCCATGTTACTAGCGAGGGGGTGTCACACGAGAACTTTTAGGGCGATTTATCGGCGATTTCAACGCCAGTATTCGGTTGCTAACGCAACGTCAGAAACGCCGGGGCGCTGCAGAAGCGCTCGTCTGACATGGTCTCGACGTTTCCAACGCCGGGCTTTTTAAGCGCTCGTGTGACATGGTCCTAAGGTACGTAGGTAAATATTTCGAAAGGATTTGAGGGAGAAAGTCACGACTAAATCATTAGAAACAAAGTAATGAAATGAGTAAGGAACTAATGTGTGATTAGCGGATTAGTAATTACATAGGCAAATAGTAGAGGTGCGTATCATTTACTAATATGTACATACGAGTTGCTGTCCTCTTATATAAGGAAACATTTAATTAAATCTAATTAAATGAATTACCTTAACGGTAGAGTTTGTTATTTCTTTTTTATAAAAGGTGATAAATTAAATTGAATAGGTCGGTGGAGACATCCTGTGTGTAATATCAGCTCTATTTGTTTAGCAACACATACTATACCTATGAAACAATTTAAGAAATGCACTATAAAAAAGAATAAATAAGAGGTATTTTTGAGACTGAAATTATAACGAAGCAGAATTGACATACCTTTTTTAAAATGATATTTCGTGATAGAAACACTTTTGTTTTTATCTGAAGTGTTTAAAGAATGAAAAATAATTATTTTCTTTATTTAAATTTATTATGGATCTTTTCTGTTTGCTGGGCGCATTTGAAAATATTGGAAATGAAATAATAAAACAAAATGGTATTATAGTTACTGACTCTTAAAATAAAATTATTTAGTTAGAATAAATACAGACTTGTTATAATAAATAGTGTAATTAGAAAAGTTTCTGTTTCCTGGGCGCTTTTAAAATTGAAACAATAACAATATAACGATAAAACATTTATTTCCTTTGAACAAATTGGCATTATAGCGTTTTGGAAGCAGATCTGTTGAATAATGGACTAAGTTTTTAGTTGTCGGACGGTTTCACATTTTCGATCATATATGAATTATATTTTTATTCGTTATTTTAATTAGGCATAATATCGCTTTTTAAGGTTTCTCCAAATTCACTTCAGATTACAAACTTGGTCATCAAGAAAAGGTGTTCTCATAGAGCAGAGGTAATTAAATCACAACACGTTTCCATGATATAATTATATTCACATTATTTTCAAATGCGCCCAACAAACAGAAAATATCCGTTATTATAATATACAATATAATAAGGGAAATAATAATGATATATCATACGGTGAAAGAATTAAAGGACTTTTGTGACAATCGTGAAGTGTCACGAATAAGAAAAACGTGGAGAATGTAGGAAATAAGTTCCTAGGTTATTCGCAATACTAAAATAAATTCATGAAATAAATTTTAAATAATAGATATCTTCAGTAGCAAAATAGTAACTAATGAAACTATAAATTTCGAAAATTTATGCAATATAAAATATTTTAATTCATATTTAAAAAAAAAAATAAGAGAAAATAATTTATAAAATGTTGTTAGTAGAATGGATGGTTTTATTGCGTCACTCACTGGGCAAAGAAGAAGAACTTCAGTGAAGGCTGATATCAGAGTGATATACACACTACCTTCTCTTGCTATGAGGGCCAGAGCACGACTGAGAATAATATAGTATAGTCTATAAGACTATAGATATGGAAACAAACACAGTCTGAAAGAGAGAACTATATTATGATTGATTTAGCGCATCATATGGAAGGTACCATACTGAACTAAGGATAATTGTTATGAGATCATCACTACTCTTATGCTATCATCACCACTACTGCTATGTCATCATCACTGCTGTTATGCTATCATCACAACTACTGTTATGAGATCATCACTACTGTTATGCTATCATCACCAGTACTGCTATGCTATCATCACCACTACTGTTATGAGATCATCACTACTGTTATGCTATCATCACCACTACTGCTATGTCATCATCACTACTGTTATGCTATCATCACAACTACTGTTATGAGATCATCACTACTGTTATGCTATCATCACCACTACTGCTATGCTATCATCACCACTACTGTTATGAGATCATCACTACTGTTATGCTATCATCACCACTACTGCTATGTCATCATCACTACTGTTATGCTATCATCACCAGTACTGCTATGTCATCATCACTGCTGTTATGCTATCATCACCACTACTGCTATGTCATCATCACTGCTGTTATGCTATCATCACCAGTACTGCTATGACATCATCACTGCTGTTATGCCATCATCACTGTTGTTATGCCATCATCACTGCTGCCGTTATGTTGTCATCATCACTACTGTTATGACATTATCATTGATATTATGCAATCATCACTGCAGTTATTTTATCATCATCACTGCTGTTATGACATCATCATTGATGTTATGCCATCACCATTGATGTTATGCCATCATCATTGATGTTATGCCATCACCATTGATGTTATGCCATCACCATTGATGTTATGCCATCATCACTGCTGTTATGCCATCATCACTGCTGTTATGACATCATCACTGCTGTTATGCCATCATCATTGATGTTATGACATCATCATTGATGTTATGACATCATCATTGATGTTATGCCATCACCATTGATGTTATGCCATCACCATTGATGTTATGCCATCATCACTTCTGTCATGCCATCATCACTGCTGTTATGTTATCATCACCACTGCTGTTACGACATCATCACTGCTGTTATGACATCATCTTTGATGTTATGCCATCACCACTGCTGTTATACTATCATCACTTCTATTATGACATCATCAAGGCTTTTTTTTATTTACTTCAGGCTACTCAGAATTCTCTGTATAGTAGTTAAGGTCCGGAATGGGTCATCCAGTAGCTCCCCAAATCTCCTTCTTACTTTTATTTACCTGTTTTTCAAATTATTAAATCCCTCAAAAGTTGCCAATATACTGGCAACTTTGTCCATTCTTTAAGCATGGAACTCACAAACTCGCCATTAAAATGGCGAGTTTGCATACTTTATTTCTTGGATTCCTGGAGCCTCTGTTGCCCACTCTGTAAAAAGTGTTTTTTGTAATGAATTAATAATTCTGTTGCCAACCAGTTTGTTGAAGTTTAGCAAACTTAAAATAACAGTAATAAACACTAACCTACCAGAAACTTAATATTTATCATAAAATAGTTTAACTGTTATTTTTTATACATTTATTTCTTGCCCAGTAAACATTACAATGTTGGTCCAACGTTGGCCTAATTCAGAACGAAAATCTGGGCCAACGCTGTCATGCCGGTCTCAGTGTATTGGGCCAGCGAAGGCCCGACGTTGGCTACCTCACGGATGTCCACCGGCACTGAACACCACTCGTATCCAATAAATAAATAAATTTATTTTAGAATTGAAATTGAAGATTCTTACTTTATTGGATATAATAATACTTAGGTTAGGTGCATATCAATTTAATTAATGTTACATAATATGATATTAAATGGGAAGAAATGAAGTGATGTGTCTGGGCATCGAACCTGAAACCATGGGGCAACTATCCTGCAGTCACCTGTACCTCTGTCACTGTGCCACCGTGGATGCATTTTACTAAAGTAAATTTTGGATATTAACCGACTCGGAGATACTTAGAGATATTTTAAAGTGAATTTAACTATATTGGCAAGCACCGCTTCTATAACCAAAATCACAACTTATTCTTATTACAAATTGTACATAATAAGATGGTTAAATTTTTATAGAATTGTAACTGCTTAAAAATTCCATTCTCTATGAGTTCAAATTAAAGAAAACATTTTGAGGCCACGACTCAGAATAAAGATGAAAGCTCTGTGATGAAAGTTCAAAGTAGTGAATGAATGAATTAATTAAAATTTGACCATAGATTAACTCTCACTCAGTTTAATATATAGGTGAGTAATTAGTTAGATATTTTGACGTATATATTTGTGTTTCATAGAACAAACAAGAATTTCGTGCTCAGAAGGGTATACCTATGTTCCAACTTTCAAGTTATTACTAGGGTGAATATTTACGAACACGTGATAAAGGAAAATATAATAAATATATTTAACTACACTGAGAAAAATAAACAACTCCATCTGATACACCCAGGTGTTTCGAGTTCACACTATATGGCTTTATCTCTAAAGCGAGACACTTTAGTGCATCCAACTATAGTTTGGATGCACTAAAGTGCATCAGTTTATAATGTGAAAATTTTCTCTCTTATGGATCATTATAAATAAATAGTGGCTCTGAATTATGAAGAAACCAAATTTTATAACTCAGGAATTTCACTATATTTTTATCCGACTATAACAGACGACATAAAATATGAGACTCATAACAGTTCTTCTATAACTTTTTACACGCATCGAATATAGCTACATCGTTTTTATATTTAGATTTAGGCATCGTTTTCATATATAATTTCGATTTCGTTACAAATTTTCGAAGTATTAAATTGTATATCGATTCGACATCTAAAATAAAAGGAGATTTATGATGTCGATTTCAGGGTTTTTACGATTAAAATTAATTAATAAATTTAGACACCCGTTGTTCTAGCTTTGAATTCGACATAAGAAGATATCGAATCGATAGATCGTTGTTTACAGGGGCTATACAGAACACGTGAAGACAACAGTTATACATACTTCTAACAATGTAGAACTGGCTAATAACTGTCATACAAATACATTTTGCAGATCGAAGTCAGGAAAAAAATAGAACAGTTACCTATTCAAACTCAAACCTATATTATTTTACTTACGCTGTTTTAACCAAATACAATAATACATAGCATTATTTCTATTTAAAATTGAATAGAAAGTATTATTTTCAATGTGAATAATTATTTCAAACGAAAAAATAACTTTTCATACTAAATATATGAATTAACTAGCGTCCAAGCTCATTTTTATGAATGAAATTAATAAATAAAGTGTTAAATTAATAATTGAAGCAACGGCTACAATTTCAAAGATATAGCCTATAGGTACTTAATTGAGGATGATAAATTGGCTATTTGGTGTGATTAAAGTGGGGAGAGATAGTTTGCATCTATTTTCCCTGCTTGTCTGACGATAACTGTCAAATAGAACCGGTACCAAATATAATAAATATACTAGCTGGTACATCAAAAAATCACTGGATTGGTTAACCAATGTTTCCATTCACTGTGCCAGTGCTGTTTGGTAATCGTTAGCCCAATGTCGTTTTCATTGCATTGGCGCAGTGTGTAATGACACTGGTGTGTCAACGCCCGATCGTGCCTTTACTTTGCCAACGTTGGCCCGATAGTGGTTGTAAGAAGGTGGGGGAGAGACAAAATGGAATCCAATGTGATGTTTGCGATAAATGGTATCATTGCGGGTGTGGTGGGTTAAGCAAGAAGGATTTTGAGAGTTTTAAGAGCTTGGCGGATAGCGCGCTGTGGGTGTGTGGTAATTGCGAGGAGTTTGTGAAGGGAGCGAAGGATAGGATGAAAAGCTTAGAAGAGGAAAATAGGTATTTGAGGAAATTAAATGTGGAGATGAAGGGAGAAATGGAGAGATTCTTTGTAGAACTAAGGAAAGTAAAGAGTGAAGTAAAGAAAGAAATTATGGAGGAAGTGATTGCAGAAATTAAAGAAGAAATAGGGAGAAAATTGGTAATGGGAGAAAGACCAACAGAAGAAATTAACTTAGATGTTAGAATGGAGGCAGAAGTAGGGAAAAAATGAGGAAATTGTGAAGGAGATAAAAGAGGAAGTGATGAGTGAAGTGAAGGAGGATGATGAGAGAAAGAAGAGAGTTTGCAATTTGGTGGTGTACGGTTTGGGGGAGGGAGGAGAAGAGATGATAGGGAGAAGTTGATAGAAATAATTGAGGTTAAGATAGGTATAAGAAATGCACACATTGCTGAAATTACTAGATTGAGAGGGGGGAAAGGACGAGAGGAAGAGAACAATAATAGGGAAGTGCCGACACTGGTCAGAATGGAGACGGTGGGTCAGAAGTGGGCGGTGATAGGAAAAGCGAAAAATTTGAGGAAGATGGGAGATAGGTTTAAGAGGGTTATGATAATGCCTGATTTAACTAGAAATGAAAGAATACAGGATAAGAAAATAAGGGAAGAATTGTGGAAAAGGAGAGGGGAGGGAGAGAATATATACATAAGAAGGGGAAAGATAGTAAAGAGGGTGGAGAGCTGGCAAAGGGAACAAACAAGTACATCAGTAGAAGAAGGAAAGGTAGAACAAAAAACAGGCGATACGAATAACAAATGAAGGGTAGAGAATGTAAAAGGGGATGGAATGGAGGAGTATAAGGGACTGAGATTGAGAGGTGGTAGAGTGGGAGGGGGAGGTAGTCTGGTGAGAATCGATATGATAAATGTGCAGGGACTGACTGACGTGAAGGCTATAGATATTATGAGAAGAATGGGAGAAGAGAAGGTGGCGAATGAAGTAAGGATAATTGGATTGGTTGAAACTCATGAAAAATTCAAAAGAGTGGAGTGGGGAGATGATGTTTATATAATAGATAGGATGAGAGAGATGAGTGATAAGGAGGGGGGAGGAATGATGATGCTAACAAGTGATGAGGGGGAAGTGGAGATGGGGAAGATCGACTGTGACTGCAGAGATTTACTGGCGTCAGAGGTGAGGGTGGGAAAATTTTGTTTCTGGATGGTTCTAGTGTATATGGACACTAGGGATTTGGACAGGAATAGGGAAATATATAGATATTTGGATCAGATTTTGGGAAGGATGTCAGAGAACAGGGCTCTTGTTGTTTTAGGAGATTTTAATGGGCATGTAGGTTTTTTAGGGGAACAGGAATTAAATAGGAATGGGGAAATTATGTTGGACTTCTTGCAGAAGTGGAACTTGGTGATGCTCAATGTGGATGAGACCAGGAGTTGTAAGGTTGAGGGTGGTGTCGGGTGTGGAGGAGTGGATGGGTGATGTTGAGTTCGTGAAGGAGGATGTGGAGAGGAGAATAAAGAAAGTGAAAGGTGGAAAGCAACCAGGCCCTGATGGTATTAAGGGAAAACTATATAAGGCTATGTGTAGGAGTGAGAAATGTTTGGAGGGTATGGTTGAGGTGTACAATGGGGTGCTGGAAAGAGGTAGGGTTGGAGAGGAGTGTAAGAAATCAAAAACAGTAATGATTCCCAAGGTAAGCAAGCCACAGGCTATGCAGCTTAGACCTGTGGCTCTAACAAATGTAGGGTACAAGCTGTTCATGGGTATGGTCAAAGATAGATTGGTGGGACAGGAGATGTTTGATGGAAGGGTGAGTGGTTTGCAGACTGGTTTTACGGAAGGAATGAGGATAGAAAACTTGTGGATTCTGAATAAATGTGTGGAGGAGAGCTATATGACGAAGGAGGTGTTGGTTGTGGTGGCGGTGGATTTCAGTAAGGCATTTGATAGCATTGATAGAAAAGCACTGATTGAAAATTTATTGTATTATAAGTGTGATCCAAGGGTGATTCAGGTGATAGCGGAGCTGTATAGGGGGGATAAGACTGAGGTATGGCGTGAAGGAAGGGAGTTGGGTGAGATGGAAGTGAAGAACGGGATAAGGCAGGGTTGCACAGGATCGCCTAGGTTGTTTGTGATGGTTGTGGGGAGAATTATAGAGAGATTGCTAAGGAGTGGCCTGGGGTATAGAAGCGGACAAAGAAGGATACCGGTGCTTTTTTATGCGGATGATGGCTTGCTGTTGGCAAGATCGAGGGAGGAGGCGGGGGAGATGGTTGATATATTGGAGGAGAGTGCAAGGGATTGTGGTTTGAGTATAAGTAGGGAGAAGAGTAAGTGTATGGTTTTTAATGGTGGGGTCTGACGTTGGAGAGAGTGTGATCAGGGGGATGGAAGTGGTGGAGGAAGTTAGATATCTGGGAGTGTTGGTGAGTGCAAGGAGGGACTGTTTCAGGGAAAATAAGAAGGAAAAGATAAGGAGTGCGGAGAGAATGGTGAATGTAACCAACTCAGTGGTGGAGAGGTCCTGTGACAGACTACTGATGGGCAAAACTTTTTGGAAGAGTGTGGTGATGCCAGGGGTGTTGCATGCGGGAGAGGTTATGGTGTGGAATAAGACGGAGATTGGGAAGTTGCAGAGATTGGAGAATGGGGTTTGGAGAAGGATCTTGAGGGCACCTACTTATGCACCAGTGGCAGGTCTGCAGGGTGAAGTAGGGTGCTCGTCAGCTATGGCAAGGGATATGAAGATGAAGGTTAGGTTTGGTGGGTTCTTGTTGAACACTGGGAATGAGGTACTGAGGGATATGGTTGAGAGGGTGAGGGAGAGGGTTGGTGGTAATTCATGGATGAAAAAGATAGAGGAGTATATGGCGGAGCTTAGTTTGGACTGGGAGGCCCTGAGGGTGTTAGATAGCGGGGAATTGGGAAGAATAGTTGATAGGTGGGAGGAGAGTAGATGGAGAAGGGAGGTGGAAAGCAGAAGTACATTGGTATGGTACAGAGAGAAGGAGGGAATAGGGGGAGAATGGTACGAAAATAGGTGGGGAGCATGTCTGCTGTTCAGAGAAAGAACAAATTCTCTTAGATTGGGATGGAGGGAGAGATTTTGGGGTGGGGAGGTTGGGTGTAGGATGTGTGGTGCGGAGGAGGAGACTTTGGAGCACTTCCTGCTGGAGTGTCCTATGCTGATGGAGGTGAGGGAGAGATAAGGGGTGGTGAGTATGAGTGGGGTGATGAGCTTTGGTGAGAGGAATATTGATGGGGTGTGGAGTTTTCTGGAGGAGGCGTGGAGGGAGAGGGGGTTGTTGGTGGGGGAGGGAGTGGGGCTGCCAGAGGGTTGGGGTTGAGGACTGGAGGAGGAGGTCTCGGTCCTGCGGAAGGGGCTGGGGGGTATGAAGTCAAGGGGTCCAGGAGGGGGGACAGTGGCGCTGAAAAGCCATATTCTAGAATCCCCCCCGAAATCCAGTTCCAGTTCCAGTGCAATATGTTATCAGGATGTAGTTGCTTCATGAATTAGCTATCTATTAAATTTTTCAGTTAGCATACTCATCTTCCTTGTACTCGCAACCATCTGCTCTCTCTGCCTTCTAAACACATTCCTCTGTCCTTGCACCTTCAAAACCAAATCTGTGCAATATCATTTTCTTCAGCGTAAGATTAGTGTTTTGTACAATTAAGTTGCACACAAAGCATCAAAAAACTTTAAAATCAAATACAATAATATATACTGAACCGAATTGTATGTGGTTTGCAGAATTATGATTCTATACTGTAATTGTATAATATTATGAAAACTTGTTTTTTTCCATGAGCCTAGAGAGGATCTTTAAATTTATATTCTAGATATATGTATACTAATAAAATATATTGCCTGAAAGCTTCGTTTATTCCAAGGCTCATAGAGACATGGAATTTTCTACAACATTGCATGAATTACTAAATTATTTTGTTCCCTGCAAATACTTTGTAAATTTTGTGGTAATGAAAATTTATCATTTACTTGTAGGTATACCATATTGTGCTAACTACGTAATTTTTACGAAATTCATAAATTAAGTGAGTTTTCAATAATGATTTATATGTAGGAAATATCCCAAATAATTACACGCTTATCTAAAATTGATATATTAATTTTGTAACACGGACATTACTTTTTAAGAGACTGAATCAGAGTTTGAACGTTTGAAAACAGTTCCAATAATAATCAGTATGAATGAACAGCGTGTCGGTGTTTGATGTTGTAACGTTGCGCTCGTATAAATATTGTTTCTTGTGATTTTACAATATTTTTTTTTATTTTAGTGTAATAAATCAGTCAAAATGATGAACTTTGGTGACATGGAAGAAGGTAACTATTTATTTCTAGGTACCTCTATCAATTAACTAGGTTACTTTGTTAAAGTTTGTTAGAAAAGTAAAAGTTTACTTAGGTATTTACTATTTAGTCTTTAGAACTTCACAAAAGTCTGAAAGTCAGGTAGGCCTACCTAAGTACTAGTCATTACTTACTAAATGAGAAACTAATTTTATAGATTAAATGAATGCTTTTGATCCCATTATTTAATAACAATTAGGTATATTCTGCCAAGTACCTATGGGCTAACTATGGCAAATTTGTCAAAGATCATTTGTGACTTTTTTGAGGGAACATATATCTAATCTTTACAACTTACCCAGTCTACTGTCTTACCAGTAGAGACTGGACTGTATTTCATGGTAAATTCCGCTGACTTGTTTGCAGAATTTATTCTTTTTGGAAATAATATTCTGGCAAGGTCGGACTGTCGGTCCAGTATGAACGATTGGGCAAACAGCTCCCGACCACATAGTGTTTGCGCCCGCACGCACTAGAATATTTGGAAGTTACCTCCCGCAAGAGTTATTCTACCGCCCGCACCCTGACCAGTGACCCGCCCTCCTTATTTATAGCGCCCGCAATGATGAAAGACAATCTAGATCAAACGCGCACGTCCCTCTCCCTCTCAATCAAATATAACTTAAAGCTAATTTTTAACTTGGTAAGACAGTTAGCCTGTTAGGGACCCAACTTCTCAAAATACCAAGTTAAAGTCATAACTCATAAACAATCAGACACCACACAACCTCTCATGACAGTAAGTCAACTGAATTGAAATGAAATTTAAAATTGGATTGTGCCGTCTTACAATCAAACTCTGTGTCAGTGATAAAATTACTGTCCTTTTGCCAGTTTTTTTCAAATTATTAAAAGAATTATTTTATTATTTCAATTGTCATCCTTTTACTCTCTGTCTATACGTTTTTGATTATTTTTATAATCATTATAAATAAACGTTGCTAGTTTTGAATCTAATGAAAATAATGCTACCTACTTACCTAGCTATTTATTTTGAATGTTAGCTCAAGTTCGAACACCGGAAATCAAAACAACTAGCGAACCTTTTATATGAATTGATTATAGACTATATAGTGTTACTGGCTTATTACACATGAGTTTTACGTAGGCATAAAAAAATATTTTGATCCTAATTTATACAATTTTCAGATTCATTACACATTACATTCCAACTTTGATAATATTCAAAGCAATTCTCGTTCTGGTAAATTAGTTTTCTACGAAGGTGGATAATTTAGTTAGGGTAAGTACTTAATTATCGGTCAGTTCCACATTTTCGGTCATATAAGGTGAAACAATATAAAAATAATTATTTCACTAGGATTGGTAGAGTAAGAACAACCAACCCGGGTTTGCAGAAGTATTACATAGCACTCTGTAATAATAATACTTTTAATTTTGTTTTTATTCACATGACCGCAAACGGTGTACAGACCAATAATTCGGAATTTACCCTAGTATATTCCAATATTGTTTTATATTTTTGTTTGAAATTTTTAATGTTTAATCAATAAAATTTCATTAATGTTTAATAAACTCGCCTAGTTAAAATCTTTAATCTTATGTTCAAAAATATGAAATTGTTCGATAACTTGGAACTCACCCAGATGAATTTTATGATCGAAAATATAATATTTTCTATCATAAAATTTTAATTGGGTGAATTCCAAGTTACTGAACTGTTCAAACCATATTTCTACCATGAAAATATTTTAACCGCGTGAATTCCAAGTTATCGAACAATTTCACATTTCCGATCAAAGAATTTTAGCTGGGTGAGTTATGGAACTCACTTAGTTAAAATATTTTTATGATTGAAAATATAGAACCGGACAACAGACAAATAAAAATAAGGAAACTTCTTATGAGGGGTGATTAAGTTATTGAAGAAGAATTGTAAACTGAGTATTTGTTATTTTGATACCAATTCTTACTAAGCAATATTTGATAGTACATAAAATATTATATATAAATATTACATAAATCAAATTATATATCCGATAACAACATCAATGTGTCTCTATCCAGTTACATCGATATATCTCTATCTAGTTATATATATAGTGATAGTACAACATGACGTTAGATATATCATATATAACTAGAAACAACGATTAGTGTTTTCAGTTATAAAATATAATAGATATTTACTTTTTCTTCAATTATTAGACTTAGTTCAAAATGTCTTGTATTCACAACACTATTTAATGCAAATCTTTTCTTATTGGTCTATTAAATTAATAAATATTCGCAAATACAAAATGTGTGCTTGTCAGTCGATGACTCAGGATATGCAGTCTCCTCTCCCAACAGATGAAAGTCTCTGCACAGCACACGTTGTTGTACTCACCTGTCAGTAGCACCACAGCAGTTCTTCAACTTCTCTGCAGTGAATTCACCTGTAGAAGCTATTTAGCTACCATAAGAATCATCTATCACTTAAGTAATTAACAGAGATATATAAAATAGTAAGAGTCAATTCCGATATTCATATAAGATCACAATTAATTTGTGATTATTTGAAAGCTATACTTCTTACAAATAAGTTTACGATATTTGAAAAAGCAAATTGTGAAAAGAGCACCAACCAATATCAATACAAATGGGATAAATTATAACTTTATATGTGCAAATAATTAATTAAGACATACAGGGATATACTCCATGGTATAGCAGTTTAATTCAATAAAAGATATATAAATACATACTAATGGAGTAAAATAATTTTTTATATGTACGAATAATTTTTTCACAAGAAAAGTGAAAAAAGAATGCATCCATTTCTGTTAGAATGTTAAATAATTCACCCCCCCCCCCCCCACTGTACCATTGAAATAATGAAAAATGTGAACAGTAATCATTGTATCTATAGTATCTACTATCTCATACAATTGAAATGACGTAAAATGCAGAATATTATAACAAAATTATATTCTTCGTTAGAGATTATTTTTGTATATACGATTGCTTTTGATCTGGTACATTCACAATAACTGCTATACTGATGCTGATTTTCATTGTATATCTGTTATATTCACAATAACTGCTATTGTATCTGATACCATATTGATTGAAATATTGTATACTGCGACAAATAATTATAGGATCTGATACTATTGATGACTATTTCGACAAATAATTATAGTATCTGATACCATTGATTGAAATATCGATGAATATTTCGACAAATAATTATAGTATCTGATACCATAGATCGAAATATTGATGAATATTTCGACAAATATATATAGTATCTGATACCATTGATCGAAATATAGTTGAATACTTCGACAAATAGATATTGTATATGAAATCATTGAAATAATCATATAATGTATACTGCGAGCAGTTCTCATTGTATCAGATATAATTGAGGTTTCATTATGCTTATTGTAGACTGTAGCTAATCGTTATAGAACCTAATAATTATTATAGCATTAGTAATTACTAATTTAAAATATACAAGTAATTCGCTAATTCCTATAGGTATTTCATTATGTAGTCACGTAGTCGTAGTGTATTGTATCTGAACATTAAACTCTTTCTGCGGTGTTAAAAGTAAAATAACTTTTATGGACTATAGTCCATTACAATTTAATATAATCATAATTATATTTTATAGCTTTTACTAAATCTATGAATCTATAATAATGTTTCCATTTATGAAACCTATTGTGGTGGTTTCTGAAGTATACCTGACATGGCATTTTAGATTCTCAAACAATACATGGATTATTATGATTTGTGACGTCACACGCAGGCAGCATATCGCGCTGCCGCCTGCCCGCATGGAATTTCTACTCACGCGCCCGAGCCGAGCGGGCCCCGCGGGCAGCATGTGGCTTCCTTGGGCTGGCAATTAGCTCCCGCATATTACAAAAATCCATTAATTTCAGAAATTTTTGCACCCGCGAGATAACATGGTTTTGTGCCCAACTTTCCACCCTGGCTGTCGGTGGACGGTCCCAGTTTGTATTTGGTGCACTGAACTCCTCTGACTTTTTCAAAAATCTGAGAAATAGCTACCAACATTTTCCATCAATTTGTCCCAAGTAATAAAGCATCCAGAGTGGAATAATAACTCATTTCAGATTGACTAGTAACTCTGTTAGGAATTTAGAATGAACAAAAATTACTCATTTTAACCCTAAAAAATGCAGAAATCAGTAAATTATTTTATAAAATTTCAACTCCGCACCATGTTTTAAAGTGTGAACAAAGTCGCCAGTATATTGGCGACTTTTGAGGGGTTAAATAAGTTGTAAAACATGTAAATAACAAGTAAATTACTCCCAAAATAGTCTCAAGAGTTACACATGCATCAGACAAGAAGCATAAGGATGTTTTCAAGTGTAAAATCTTCACTAGGAAGTCAAATTTCTCCTTTAGAGTACCTTTAATGTGGCGACCTGGATCCATTTTCTCACTAAACTGGCGACTTTCCTGCCACACTTTGAAACATGGACTCCGCAGAGAAAACTAATGTAAAATAAGTCATTTAAGCTTCACAATTGAACTTGTTGTGATGATAAACATCACTGATGGGAATGCATGAAGTTAGGAGTAGGTAACTCTGTTAGAATTTATGTTTTCCAGTCTGGTAAAGCATGTCCATACTCGCCATATTAATGGCGAGTTTGTGACAGTTATTTTGAGCCCTTCAAATGCAAATGGCGAGTTTTATCTATTTTTCTCCTATGCTACAATGTTATTTTGGAGAGAATTTATGAAAATTTGATCATTTTGGAGAGAATTTGTTGAATTTTGGAGAGAGCTGGAGAGACAAATGGCGAGTTTATGAGACATTCTATTTTACTTGGATTATTATTTGTCTAGTCCTCCAACATTTTTTCAGTTTCTGTTTCTCCTCCCAAAATTAATGGTAATATAGGAATTAATAGCTAAATATCCTCTGACATTCACATTGCAGGAATTTTTTTATTAGAGAAATTGAATATCTCCTGATATATCCTTGGGATTTACCACCAAATACAATCTGGGGTGGACCGACAGGCCAAGTAATGAAGCATGTCCAAACTCGCCATTTTAATGATCAAATTTTCATAAATTCTATCCAAAATGACATTGTAGCCCATGTTTCAAAGTATGGGCCGCCTATGGACAAAGTTGCCAGTATATTGCCTATTGGTGACTTTTGAGGGGTGAAATAAGTTGAAAAAAATGTATATTAATATAACAAGTAAATCACTCATAAAACAATCTCAAGAGATGCACATGCATCAGACATCCAGTGTGGAAAACTGCTTAGGCTAACAGATGAACTCAGTCCAGTCTGTATTTGGTGCACAAAATCCCACTGACTTTATCAAAAAGCTGATAAAATCCACCATAAATTACCAGTATTTTGGCTGATCCACCAACATATTCCCAATTTATCCACCGAAAATTAATGGTAATATTAGAATAAATAGCTAAAAATCCACCGACTTTGCAAGTTTGCCAGAATATTATATTGAAAGGTGAAAAAATTCCACTGACATGTTGGTGGAATTTACCACAAAATACAGACTGGTGAACTCTATATGCTAAATGCTGCAAATTATACAATTTTTAGCAATTTACCATTAATTTTTGAAGTCAGTAAAACTACAACAGAGTAATTAGTACATCAGAAAGCACCTATTTTTCCAGACTGGTCAGTCATGAAGCATAAGGATATTTTCAATTGTAAAATCTTCACTAGGAACTTAGGAACAGTAGGAAGTCAAATTTCTTCTTTAACACGTTGGCGGTCCATGACGTCTATAGACGTCATCATCATCTTATACAATTGATGCCACCTTCAATACAGGTACTTTTGGTTTTTCCATGATGATATGGTTACCTACAATAAACTCTCGCATAATAACATTGGAACAGGACGCCATGGCACATCTGGCTCATTTTATGCTGGTAAAAATATGACGTCTATAGACGTCTGTTCAATTTGTGCTAAGTGACATAATGCTGGTGGACGACCGCCAACGTGTTGAAGTATCTTAAATGTGGCGACCTGGATCCATTTTCTCACTAAGCTGGCGACTTTCCTGCCACACTTTGAAATATGGATTGTAGTCCAAGTAAAATAGTATGTCTCACAAACTCTCCATTTGTCTCTCCAGTTCTCTCCAAAAATAAGTTAAATAACCAAATTTCTTTCTAAAATGACCAGTCTGCAGAATGCGTCTCTTCTCCCACACCAGTCTGTATTTGGTGCACAAAATCCCACTGACTTATTCAAAAAGCTGAAAAAATCCACCATAAATTTCCAGTAATTTAACTAATCCACCAACATTTTCCCAATTTATCCACCGAAAATTAATGGTAACATAAGAATAAATAGCTATAAATCCACTGACTTTGCCAGAATATTATTTTCAAAAGTGAAAAATTCCACAGACATGTCAGTGGAATTTACCTCGAAATACAGACTGGCGAGTCCCGCAGAGATTTTAATTTGAGACAGTTACTCTCTGACTCTATGTAGCAGATTCAGAATCTCCCGCAGCTAAATTAATGGTAACTTACCGTGCCAGACTGCAGGAACTGGTAAAGTGTTCTCTAAGAAATTCTCTATTTTGGCTTATGTTCTTAGTAAAATACATGTAGATATAGGAGGAAATTAAGGATTGTTCGCACAGAAAATGTTAAAAATGTCCCATGTTCTGCAGACTGGTAACAATTAATTCAAAATCTTCCACAGCTAAATTAATAGTAACATAGGAATTAATTCAAGATCTCCCGCAGAGATCTTAAATTTCTAAAATTCAATCAAAAACTCCTACAGAAAGTCTTGGAATAATGTTCCATATTTTGCAAACTGGCAAAATGATCAATTTACCATAAATTCTCTTGAAAATAACATTGTAGCATAGGAGAAAATTAGATATTTATCGCCATTTGTAATTGATGGGCTAAAAAAAATTGTCACAAACTCGCTATTAATATGGCA
Source organism: Caprella mutica (assembly GCA_947561585.1). Lineage (NCBI taxonomy): Eukaryota > Metazoa > Arthropoda > Malacostraca > Amphipoda > Caprellidae > Caprella > Caprella mutica. The sequence goes on from CANNZV010001341.1 coordinate 137,277, forward strand.
AGTTTGGACATGCTTTATAAACCTGGATTGTAGCATAGGAGAATATTAGAAACTAGTCACAAGCTTTATTATCTTGGTAGCATATACCAAATAATAAAGCATGTCTTATTGTCTAAACTTGTCATTTTAATGGTGAGTTTATGTCGATTACTTTGAGCCCTTCAATTGCAAATGGCGAGAAACATCTATTTTTCTCCTATGCTACAATGTTATTTTGGAGAGAATTTTTGATAATTTTGGAGAGAAATTTGGTTTCTTTTGCAGAGACAAATGGAGAGTTTATGAGCCATTCTATTTAACTTGGGTAGCATAGGAGAAAGTTAGTTATTTTTTGCCATTGGCATTTCAAGGGGTCAAAACCATTCTGTAGAATATGGGACATTTCTAACATATTCTGTGTGAACAATCCTTAATTTCCTCCTATATTTAGATGCATTTTACTGAGAACAGAAGCCAAAATAGAGGATTTCTTGGGGAACAGTTTACCAGTTCTGAGTTCCTGGCTCCTGCAGTCTCGGGTCAAAATAACTGTCACAAACTCGCCATTCTACTTGGTCCAGTGTACCAAATACAGACCAGTCTGTATTTCATGGTATTTAAATTCCACAGATGTGTCAGTGGAATTTTTCCCCTTTGAAAATGATCAAAGTCGGTGAATTTTTAACTACTTATTCCTATGTTACCATTAATTTTTGATGGCTAAATGAGGAAAATGTTGGTGGATCAGCCAAATATGTTGGTGTTTTTTTTCAGCTTTTTGAACAAGTAGGTGGGTTTTTGTGCACCAAATACAGACTGGCCCAGTCTGCCATGTTTCAAAGTGTGACAGAAAAGTCGCCAGTTTAGTGAGAAAATCGGTCCTGGTCGTCACATTTAAGATACTTTATAAAGAAGAAATTTGACTTCCTAGTGAAGATTTTAAACTTGAAAACATACTTGTGCTTCACGTCTGATGCATGTGCATCTCTTGAGACCAGACTGTATTTAATGTTAAATTCAACCGACATGGTGCTGGAATTTTTTTCCCTTCATAAATAATATTCCAATTTCAAGCAAAGTTGTTGGATTTTTAGCTATTTTTTCCTACCGTATCCTACGTTACCATTAATTTTTGGTGGATAAATAGGGAACATGTAGGTGGATCAGCCAAATTATTGGAAACTGTTGGTGGATTTTTAAGCTTGTTGAAAAAGTCAGTGGAATTTTGTGCACCAAATACAGACTGGTCTGGAGACTTTTAGAGTGATTTACTAATTGATTATAGGTTTTTAACTTATTTCATCCCTCAAAACAGGTGACCTATATTTGCATTAATTTTTCTATGAACAGAATAAGAGATCTCTACAATCACTACCAGTTTCTGCAGACTTGGCTATTTATATTTTATCCCTATATTTACATTAATTTTTGGTGGCTAAATTGTAAAAAATGTTGGTGGATCAGCTAAATTATTGGGAATACAATGGTGGATTTTTTTTAGCATTTTGATTAAATTCAGTGGGTTCCTGTGTACGAAATACAGACTGGGATATAAAGAATACCAATATTATCTGCACAGCCCTAATTGAAGGGCTCAGAATAACTGTCGCAACTCACACCATATTTCAAAGTGAGGCAGAATTCTCACCAGTTTAGTGAGAAAATGGATCCAGGTCGACGCATTTAAGATACTGATTTTACACTAAGAACCATCATTATGCTTTATAACTAGTCCATGTGCATCTCTTGGACTATTTTGAAAGTGATTTACTTGTTATTTACATGTTTTTCAAATTTTTCAAAATGGTGAGTTTGCATACTTTTTTTCTTGGATTCCTGGAACCTCGGTTGCCCACTCTGGAAAAAGTGGTATTTGTAATGAATTAATTATTCTGTTGCCAACCAGTCTGTTGGAGTTTAGCAAACTTGAAATAACTAACAAACACTAACTTACCAGAAACTTAATATTTATCATAAAATAGTATAACTGTTATTTTTGTATACATTTATTTCCTGTAGTTGTATCTGGAAAAATTCTTCAGGAATTAGCTATCCATTAAAGTTTCCAGTCCGCAGAAACTAGTAAAGTGTTCGTAGAGATCTCTTAGTCTGTTTGTAGCAAAATTAATATAGGGATTAATTCTGAAGTGTTTGTAGCAAAACTAATGTAAATATAGGAATTAATTCAAAATTGTTCAGAGTGAATATCCCAAATATATCTCATATTCTGCAGACTTGTATTTTGAGAATCTTTAAGGTTGGTCGTAGGCCTGTTCCGATACCATAATTATTGCCGATACCGATACGAGTATCGATACTAGGTTTTGGTAATCTGCCGATACCGATTCACCGATATTTAAAAACCACCGATACTGATTCACTGCTATTTTTTAATTGCATATTATTATTAATTTTAATTACCTATATATTACAAACTTACTTACGCCACGTTACATGAGCTTATGATTTATATATTTAAATCACACGTTTTTAAAACTCAATAATTTCTTACTTATAACAATTTAACCAGAATCGTAACTCCTACTACATATTTAATCATTATAATAATAATACGTACGTCTGTCATAATTGGTTCAGTTGCCCGTTTGAACATTTTTCTGAACACGTTTCATTTTCAGTTTATTGTTGTCTTCTACCGTTAAACTTAGAAAAGACACTTTAAACAAAATTAATTAGTTATGATGATATTCATCGTATATTTAATCAACAATAGAAACTGAAGCGAAAAAGATGTAATAAGTGAATTTTTGTTAAAAATATGACTTTTTAATAGTATCGATGGTATCGGCATTTTGAATTAATTTTTGCCGATCCGATATCGAGTTCAGATACTTAAAAAAGGGCCGATATAACAAGTACTGATACAGATAGTATCTGTACATCTCTAGTTGGTCGCTAACCTTAGTGAAATGATTAGTGACTAATCATTTCCCCTATTACTTTATCAGTACTTCACCTATTTAATCTATTTTAGTTTTAAATGGGAGAGAGCATAACTATAACTATATTTTCTGGGCAGATATTTGTAATTTGAATTATTTTATTCAAATTGACTTGTATCATCTTGGAATAGTTCCAAACTATCAAGTAACTTATACATTTCTCCGTTTATTTAAGGTGGCACTTATTAAATACTAAATGATTTACTTTTTTCCAGAAATGTACCAGGGGGAGGATGAGACAGATGAAATCAATCCAGAGCTGTGGCAGGAAGCCTGTTGGCTAGTCATAAGCTCCTACTTCGATGAGAAAGGTTTGGTCAGACAGCAACTTGACTCATTTGATGAGTTCATCACTATGACCATTCAAAGAATTGTTGAGGATTCTCTTGACATTGACTTGCAGGCTGAAGCTCAGCATTCTGGTGGAGAGCTTGACAATCCAGTGAGTTGTTTTCTAAATTGTGTTACAATCAAAATGGACAGGAAAAATCCTACCAGAAACCTAAAATATATTTTGTTTTAATAATGGATAGCTAAACAGCATAAATTATATGTTCTCAAAAGTTTTGTAACAGACAATTTTAAATATAGCTGGCTATTTTATCTACCTAGTTAATTATCCTAACTTTCATTCATAACAATCATTTTATGAGTCAGAGTTTTGTTAAGATCTGATTTAAGAATCTAATTTTAATTTTTATGTATTTTTTAATGATTTTCTAAACACTTCTATGACATTTGACACCTCTATAAGTAAGCTTACATTGTAAATTTTCAATAATATCACTATCTCTTTATTTCCAGCCTCGCCATGTATTGAAGTTTGAACAAATTTACCTAAGTAAGCCAACCAACTGGGAAAAGGATGGCTACAACTACAACATGATGCCTAATGAGTCCAGACTGAGGAATTTGACCTATTCATCACCTCTGTATGTCGACATCGTAAAAACCGTATTCAAGGATGGCGATGAGCCAGTCGTAAAAAAATCTGAGAAGATCTACATTGGTAAAATCCCCATAATGCTGAGGTCAGCTTACTGTCTACTGAGTGACCTCACAGACAGAGATTTGCATGAGGTCAACGAGTGTCCTTTGGATCCTGGTGGTTATTTTGTTATCAATGGATCAGAGAAGGTACTCATTGCCCAGGAGAAGATGGCCACCAACACAGTGTACGTGTTCAGCATGAAAGATGGCAAGTATGCCTACAAGTGTGAAATCAGATCATGCATTGAACACTCTGCCAGGCCTGTGTCCACACTCTGGGTCAACATGATGGCTAGGGGTGGAAGCAGTGCAAAGAAATCAGCCATTGGTCAGCGCATCATTGCCATTCTACCTTATGTTAAGCAGGAGATTCCTGTTATGATTGTTTTCAGAGCCTTGGGATTTGTAGCTGACAGAGACATCCTTGAACACATCATTTACGATTTTGATGACCCCGAAATGATGGAAATGGTCAAACCCTCACTGGATGAAGCCTTTGTCATTCAAGAGCAGAATGTAGCTCTCAACTTTATTGGAGGAAGAGGTGCTAGGGCTGGTGTAACCAAAGAAAAAAGAATGAAGTACGCTAAGGAGATCTTACAGAAGGAGATGTTGCCTCATGTTGGTATATCTGATTTCTGTGAGACAAAGAAGGCTTACTTTTTGGGATACATGGTTCACAGATTGCTTCTAGCCTCTCTTGGACGTCGTGAGTTGGATGATCGTGATCACTACGGTAACAAGAGGTTAGATTTAGCAGGTCCCTTAATGGCTTTGCTCTTCAGAGGTCTCTTCCGTAATCTCATGAAGGATGTACGCATGCACGCACAGAAACTCTTGGACAAGGGCACAGACTATGCTCTTGACGCAGCTGTCAAGCCCAAACTCATCACAGATGGTCTAAGGTACTCTTTGGCTACTGGTAATTGGGGTGACCAGAAGAAAGCACATCAAGCCAGGGCTGGAGTGTCTCAGGTAACAATTAAAATATATTTAGTATTATATCCGTCATTTTCAAGTTTGGAAACTTAATACATACCTAAGTAAAAATTATTAAAACCATTGATTGCTATTTTAATCTTAAATAATACAATTATTTTTTGAATCAACATAATTTATTTGTTCTCATGTTCTATATTTCTTTTGCTCAGGTGTTGAACAGACTGACATTTGCCTCAACTTTGTCTCATTTGCGAAGAGTTAACTCTCCCATTGGTCGAGATGGTAAGCTTGCCAAACCTCGTCAACTTCACAACACACTTTGGGGTATGATTTGTCCTGCTGAGACACCCGAGGGAGCTGCTGTGGGCTTAGTAAAGAACCTCGCTCTCATGTCCTATATTTCTGTTGGATCTCAACCTGCTCCAATCTTGGAGTTCTTGGAGGAATGGTCCATGGAAAATTTGGAGGAGATTGCAAGCTCCTCCATTCACGACGCCACAAAAATCTTCGTGAATGGGTGTTGGGTGGGTATCCACAGAGACCCTGAGCAGTTAATGGGAACCCTTAGGAAACTGAGAAGACAGATGGACATCATTGTGTCCGAGGTGTGCATGGTTAGAGATATCAGAGACAAGGAAATCAGGATCTACACTGATGCAGGTCGTATCTGTAGGCCTCTCCTTGTTGTGGAGAATGGTCAGTTGCTGCTGAAAAAGCGTCACATCGACAGACTGAAAGAGAGGGAGTACATTAGCTTCAGTTGGCAGGACTTGGTTGCCAGTGGTGTGGTGGAGTACATAGATTGTGCAGAGGAAGAGACTATTATGATTGCCATGGAACTGGCTGAGTTGAAACTCTATGAAGAGGAGAAGCTCTACTGTAACACATACACTCATTGTGAGATCCACACTGCTATGATCTTAGGCGTTTGTGCCTCCATCATTCCTTTCCCTGATCACAACCAGTCGCCTCGTAACACTTACCAGAGTGCTATGGGTAAGCAAGCCATGGGGGTCTACATTACTAACTTCCATGTGCGGATGGACACGCTTGCTCACGTGCTCTTCTACCCTCAGAAACCTATGGTAAGTAATGGTACCTATTCATTCATGGCTATATTGTCTACAATTGAGTTTAAATTTTCTGGATTATTACCAATAAATCTTCTCGAAGTATTTATTGTAGCTACAAAATATCTTAAATTTCCTTAATTTTTTTCACAGGTAACCACAAGATCTATGGAATATCTTCGTTTCAGAGAACTGCCTGCTGGTATCAACAGTATTGTTGGTATTGCTTGCTATGGTGGTTATAACCAGGAAGATTCTGTTATTATGAACCTCACTGCTGTCGAAAGAGGTTTCTTCAGGTCATGTTTCTACCGTTCATACAAAGAATCTGAAAGCAGAAGACAAAACAATCAGGACGAGATCTTTGAGAAACCTTCTCGAGACACAACTCAGGGTATGAGGCACGCCATCTACGACAAACTTGATGATGATGGTATCATTGCTCCTGGTATGAGAGTGTCTGGTGATGACGTAATCATTGGTAAGACCATCACTCTGCCAGAGAATGAAGATGAGTTGGAAGGACAAACAAGGAGATTCACCAAGAGAGATGCATCTTCTTTCCTTAGAGGCTCCGAGACTGGTATTGTAGACCAGGTGATGTTGACGGTGAACATTGATGGTGACAGGTTCACCAAGATCCGTGTGCGGTCTGTGCGTATTCCACAGATTGGAGATAAGTTTGCCTCTCGCCACGGACAGAAGGGAACTTGTGGTATCCAGTACAGAATGGAGGACATGATATTCACAGCTGAGGGAGTGACTCCCGATATTGTCATTAACCCTCACGCTATTCCCTCTCGTATGACAATTGGCCATTTAATTGAGTGTCTGCAGGGCAAGCTGGGTTCCAACAAGGGTGAGATTGGTGATGCCACGCCCTTCAACGATGCTGTCAATGTCAACAAGATCTCCAACTTGCTGCAGGAGTATGGGTACCAGTTGCGAGGCAATGAGGTCATGTACTGTGGTCACACTGGACGTAAGATGACAGCTCAAATGTTCTTAGGACCAACTTACTATCAGAGACTAAAGCATATGGTGGATGATAAGATCCATTCCAGAGCAAGAGGCCCAGTGCAGATTCTAGTGAGACAACCTATGGAAGGTCGTGCTAGGTACGTTATACTAAATCTTAATATAAAACTACTCTACACGATTGATATTCACTCATATAAATTCATATAGTGGATAGGATAATAATGGATGGGCAAAACTGAAAAGATTCAAGATAATTTTTAGATTGAATAAGAAATATTACCAAGTTTTATCTATCTACCATTCGATTTGAACAAGAAATAAATTTCCAGCTGTTTCTGTTACCACTCTTCCATTGACTAATACTGTATTTTTCAGGGAGGGAGGTCTTCGTTTCGGAGAGATGGAGAGAGATTGTCAGATAGCTCACGGTGCTGCTCAGTTCCTCAGAGAGCGTCTGTTTGAAGTGTCTGACCCTTACAGCATCCACGTGTGCAACCTCTGTGGTCTCATGTGCATTGCCAACCTCAGGAACAACACCTTCGAGTGCAAGGGATGCAGAAACAAAACTCAGGTAAGATTTTCTACAGTTTGAAACGTCTCTCGTTGTACAATGTTCAGTAATTTTATTTTTGCCAATACTCATAGAGTGGTCAGACAGTTATAATTTATAGCTATTTTGGTGAGAAGTTTCATGCAGCTGTTCATTTGAAGCAGCATGTTTTACTGATATTTACCTTTTATAAACCATATCTTTGGGATGATATAATAAGAGTACAAGACACTGAATCTTTAGTCGCTGCATCAAATAAAGATATGAAATAATTCTAAGGCTTTGTAGACTTTCTCTTTACTAATGCTTTCCCTTTCTCTGCAGATCTCTTTAGTCAAATTACCGTACGCTTGCAAGCTGCTGTGGCAGGAACTGATGTCCATGAACATTGCCCCTAGGATGATGGTGATGAAGTAGAATAGTCAGTTAGTCACCCTTTAGAAAGTCTGGTGAAGAAGTGTCGAGGCTGTGAAGTTGAAGTAGGGTAAATACCCAATTATCGGATGTGCTCCAGTTATCGAATGATAGCTATATAGCTGACTCTTCATGATTGCTAATATAATAGCTTCTTTCATTAGCTATTATGATTGTTAGGAGTCTTATGTACTATAGTATATATTTTGATATCTTGATAGCTGTTGAGCAATTAAAATTATTCATTCGATATTTGAGAACTTATCCCATGGTTTAGGCTATAGGAGGTAGCCTATATATATTTTTCTCTCTTGGATAACTAGGCAACTGGTGACTAGTTTACTTTCATTTAATTGGCTAACTTTTTTTTAGATGTTTTGGTACTGTACTTTGAACATTTACTCTTAATTATCTGTTATCGCGTCCTATTTTTTATCATATAAACTAGTAAATCGAAATGATACTAAAAATCACAATTTTGATTCGAACGTTTATCTTTTTTTAAAATATGGAGCAATCTTTAGATTTGTAGATATGTTTCAAGTCTGTTATAGCTTCTGTTGTACTTTTTATAACTAAGTTATTAAGATGGAAATTGTCACCTCTAGTTTGTCTAATGTAATTGTTAGTTTTTAAGTTTAATTTAAATATGTCAAAGGTTTTTAAGTTAGGTTTTTATTAAGTAGCAACTCAGTGTAATATAGTGCTTTTAAGAGCTGACAGTTCTTGGTTGTTGTGTCGCCTGTCTGTTAGATTAGGAAAATCTGTAAAAATGTGTATAATAAATGTACCTGATAGCCCAATTGAGTTTCATTTGAAATAAGGTGTGGTAATGAAAACAAAGAATATGGTTAACACGTTAGAGCTCACTGACGGCTATAACCGTCATGTTGAATTGCCGCAAATGTGCACCACATAGAATTATAATTTATTTTTTGAGATGATTTACTTTTCCCAGACACAACTTCATCCAGGTTCTTCTTTCCTCAATCAAAATCCTATTTGTGATAGTGTAATGCATCACTATAGAACTGATTACTAAAAAATGGGACACGATCTGTGAAAAACATTTCAACCAACTAACAACTTGGGTTTGAACGAGAATATCTTTTATACCTGCAGTTCTATTCAGTTACATTTCGTGGGCCTAACTAAGAAAGGTATTCAAAAAAAAATTTAGGGCTTAATTGGTTCGCAGCCATGTCTATCAGGTTATTGTCCTATTTCAAAAATGTTTAATTAAATGTTTTTTTCCAATATATGTAGCTACATCTTAAACACATATCTGGACACTTCTATATGATACTTCAATGTTATCTAAGCAGCTTTATTTCATAACTCATAAGCTAGAGCAGGTTAGAAGAGACCCTAAACAAAGTGATCCTAATTCTGTAACATTTATGGTTGAAAGAGGAAAGCAATATAAAATGATAGTTAGTTCAAAACAGTCTTTTATTTACTTAAACTTGGAACAAAAGATGTGCCTCGTATATAGTTGTATGCAATAACTTATCATTGACGACTCTTCACGTGGCGTAAGAAGGAAAACATTAAAGAGTGGGGTTGAATGTGACCTACTCGGTTGTGGAGAGGTCGTGTGACAGGCTGCTGTTAGGTAAAACTTTCAGGAAGAATGTAGTGTTGCCAGGAGTATTGTATTCTGGTAGATTATGGTGTGAAATAAAGTCAGAGATTGAGAAGTTGCAGAGATTGGAGAACGCAGTATGAAGAAAGATTCTTCATACCGTCCTTCTGGTGCATAAGGACGGTAAAGGACCTACTTATGCACCAGTGGCGGGTTTGCAAGGAGAAGTAGGGTACTCGTCAGCGAAGGCAAGAGATAACAAGATGAAGGTTAGGTTTGGAGAGTTTTAGATGAACACAGGATAGGAAGTTCTTAGGGATAAGATTGGGAGAGGTGTGGTGGTAGTTCATGGATGAGTATATGGCAGAGTTGGGTTTGGATTGGGAAGATTTGACAGAGATAGATGGCAAGTAAGTAGGAAAATTGCTGATAGCTGATAGAAAAATAGATGGAGAAGAGTGATGGAAAGCAGAAGTACATTGGTGTGGTACAGAGAATAGGTGGTGAGTGATACGAAAATAGGTGGGGAGCGTGTCAGTTGTTCAGGGTGAGGACAAATACTCTTAGGTTGGAATAGAGACAGAGATATTGGGGAGGTGGGGTGCAGGATGTTTGGGGTGGAGAAGGAGAATGGAATACTTTTTGTAGGAAGTGAGGGACAGATATGGGTGGAGAGTATGAGTGGAGTGATAAGTTTTGGGGAGAAAAATCTTGATGGGTGTGAAGTTTTCTGGAGGATGCGTGGAAGAAGAAAGGGGTGTTGATTGGAGAGGGAGATGAAGTCGCCAGGAGGTAGAGGTTGAGGACTAAAGGAAGGGGTCTCGGCCCTGCAGAAAAGATAGGTATGTGTGAACTCCAGTTCCGTTCGTTGTTTCAAGAACTTTGAAATTTGGACGGCTATAAACGTCTGTGATATTTGTTGTAGATTAAAACTGAGGGCGAGAGTAAACCTGTTAATAAACAAAGGGTTAATAACTCATAGTTGATAAATAGGATTATCCGTTAATCAAACAACGATTAGCGTTATAAAAGTGGTCACAGATTGTCATTGATCACGGTTCAAAGAATTATTCACGGTTAATAACCATGTTCACATAGAAAACAAATGATGCTTACAATTAACGACTGGCGACTTCTGTCGAAATTCCTATCTATTCTGACCCAAATCCACTATGCACGAAATGTGAATAATGCTTCCAATTTATTGTTATTATACAATTTGTATAAGTCTTCAGTCACTCCTTCCTCAACAAACCGTAACTTAAATGTACCTAACTGTGTTCACTAATAAGATTCACCTAATTACCATCTAATTCTTAAATTACTATCCAATTTTCTAATGACTATTCAATTTCCTGGGTACTATCTAACTTCATAATTACTATCCAATTCTTTAATTACTATCCAATTCCGTTACTACTATTCAATTTCCTAATTGCTATCTAATTTCCTAATTTTTTTCTAATTTCTTACTTACTATTTATTTACCTAATTGCTATCAAATTCCCTAATACTATCTAATTTCCTAATTGCTATCTAATTTCCTAATACTATCTAATTTCTTAATTGCTATCTAATTTCCTAATACTATCTAATTTCTTAATTGCTATCTAATTTCCTAATACTATCTAATTTCCTAATTGCTATCTAATTCCATAATACTATCTAATTTCTTAATTGCTATCTAATTTCCTAATACTATCTAATTTCCTAATTTTATCTAATTCCCTAATGCTATTTAATTTCCTAATGACTAATCAATTTCCTAATTGCTACTGATTACGTACTTTATAATTACATAGGTTTATTTCCTATACTGATTTCATTTCTGTTCATATTCTAAATATAGAATAACTTTTCGGTTATAAATTTTCTTTGTATTTCTCAGGATACAGGAACATAAACGGGTATAGTACCTAGTAGACGACACAAAAACACATTCCTTGTTTGTGACCGAGCGGCTCATAATTCCTCATATTTGCATGTTAATATCGAGAAGTTTAAAGTCATTTTATAAGGGTTTCGTGCAAAAGAAAAGCGAAAATGGCAATTGAACCTTGTAGTTGAATATATAGATATAATTCAGGTGTGTTTTTATTGTTCATTTCTTTAACTTATCTATAAAAAATAGGGTCTTGAAAATATGCTACCTAGGAGCCTAAACTAGTGCTAGTTAACTGCTAAATTGTAGTTCCTATGAATAACAAATAAGGAAAAAAATAATGGAAATACAATTTAACCAATGCTTAGTTAGTAATTGTTAGGAAAAAAATTTAATTTAGAAGTGACTAAGCTCCCATGTTTCAAAGTGTGGTCAGAGTCGCCATTTCCAGTCACTCGGTGGTCACGTCAAACTATAGATTCGATCAGCTGATTACCATACCCTATGTTACTGTATCCTGGTATTTCTATATACTTTTAACTATTTTGATTCCAGTACAACTGTACAGGTGATGGTTAGCTGTACTACAAGTCTTCGTTGCTGACCCTTACATTGGCCCAATAAATTCTTTGCCAACATCATCAATCTTATAGCTATAGAAAATTTACTCGTTTATTTGTGAATGTGCATAGAATGAATATATAGTTTAAATTACGTCGTATCAATTCATTTCTTGTTTAAGAATAAAAAAAGTAAAGTTAATTCTAATTTACAAAGTATTGAAAATGGTGGCCAGTATGGGGATTGGGTGATCGGGCTGGATTGTGGTCTCGCCGGTTTTCGCAACGTTGTCTTAACAGGTATGCAATATTTTTTAGATTTCTATATGTAGTTATTTTGAATAGGGGTTTCTAATATAAAATTTTCTTTTCTATTTTCTAACGTGGAAATATCTAATTCAGATTTACAATCTCCCAATGAGAATACGCACAGAAAAATATTACAAACTAAACATATTTGCGAGCCCGTATCACTAGAGTCGATAATAAAGAATCCAATGCTCCAACAATTGAATCTCTTTCCATTACAAAAAAGTTGAATACCGTCAGATAATAAAAAGTATAAAAAATGAAATTGACGAATGTATAAAATTATCTTCACGTGATTGCCTAAAGATTCTAATTTTTATGATATTCTAGATGACCAGGATAATTATAACGAGAAAATTGCTAAAAATTTATCATCATTAAATGGTATTTATACTTTAAATTTTCCCTTAAACGAAGAAACGCCTAATTCTGGAAATTCATTGCCTTCAGTCAATAAACTGAACTTCCCAACAACAAATTTGCCGACTTTTAGTAACAGTAAATATAAAGTTTGGATAGTTCTTTTTCACTCGGTTCAGATCACAGTAAACCAGCATAGGCTTTCAGAATACGAGAAGTACTACGTGTATTTGAGGAGTCAGTTTGTTTGAGGGACCGAAACAGTTGTAGGAATAGTTAAATTTAGGCACATACTTCAGCGATTAATCATAGTAAAGAAAAAAAAAGACAATTTGAAATCAAATAAAGATTATACAATTTGACTTTTATTTCTAACGATATTAGAAAATTCCCTCTTGCAAATAAGTTGAATAAAATTTAAAGCAAAGAAAAATTGGAAATATAATATTCCAGCAATAATCCGGTATTTTTACAAATATATTTTTGATTATGTTTTTCTAAGTTTCAGAAAATAATCCTATGGCTTCATAATCTAGTATACCTAATTGGAATGTCGGGAATCCTCATCTTAATAAACGGGATAATTTAGCAATAAGACAAAAATTGGCAATGCACTAATCGTAAAGGAGTTACGTGTAAGACTTGTACCATTATCACTTATTTTAAACTAAAGACTTTCACAAATATTGTACATTGGAGCCAAATTACTACTAGAAGATATGAATTTCGATTTTGTTTGAAAAAATATCTACTTGCAGATAAGATCAATGCGTGGTTCATTCTTATAGAGTTTAATTATCTGATCGGTGAGTGGAGAGCTTCACATTGGGTCCATAAACTGTCCTCATTTGCTCAGTGCCGAACTGACCAAAGATGAATATTTGGTCTGACGACAGTTTCAAAGATTTCAGGGAGAATAAGCAAGATATTGCCATGGTCGGACCTCCACAGATAATAATCTAGGAAAAAAACATTTATGAAATGGAAGAATAAAGAGAAACAAGATTGGATTCACTATATTATATTCGTTGAATTTAATCATGACATACCTTATGTTCCCCTGACGACAATTCCAAGTCTAGGTTTTCTTTCAGCATTTGAGTGTCAATGAATCCTTCGTAACCTTCCCAATTCTCGGTTGTTTCGCCCAAAGTGTGAACAATCTTCAACTTTTTATCTCTAGCTGTAAGAAAATTTTGTTAAACCGACTCTAAAATTTATTTGAAATATAAACTGATATATGGCAAACCATACCTGCGTAGTTATCCAACTCCTCTCTGTACAAGATCTCGTTGTAAGAATCGGAGTAGTAGATGAGGTTGATAGAAGTTGCATCGTTAGGATCATCCAAAATGGATCTTATCAGTTGGAGACCGGGAGTAATTCCACCTCCTGACGCAAGTAGAGTTAACTTCTTCAGGGTGTTTGGGAAATATTCAAATCCACCACAGGGACCTCGGAACCCAAGTTTATCTCCTGTGGAATAATGTGTGATAGCTAGCTAAAAATTTACATCCTTTTCCTTATGGAAGATTCGTGTGTGAATTTTCTTAGAAAATAAAATATATGAAATGAAATTGAATCAGTTACCTTCTTTAAGTCCTTTGAAAAACTTGCTTATGATCCCAGATGTTTCGAATCTGATAACTATTTCAATCTTTCCAAAATCATTTGGTTTGGACACAGGACTGAAGTAACGAGTGTGTTTCGTGCCACCTATTTCAGCTTGAACCTATAAAAACGTAAAACATCTGAATAATCGTATCGAGATCATTTCAGAAGATAAATTAATTGATTAAGGAGAAACTTCTTGAAACATTCTTGTACCTCGATGTATTGTCCTGGAACCAGACCTGTGCAATCAGTTTTGTTTGGAAGCCAAAAGACAAACGACGCCATTTTGTCCGTGACATTTGTTCTGCAAGCCAGTTTCAGATCAATGAAAGTTTTCGGATTGAGTCCAACTTTGTGAAGAACTCCATCTCCTGATGTAACACTCTGAAATATATATAATGATTATATTATTATCTTTTTGAATCAATATATCAAGTCAATTCGATATATCATTTGAAGCACATACCTCTTCAGAGTAAAAAGGTTCTGCAGAATTGAATGGGTTTTCAAAATCAGTGTCTTGAAGTGGATGATTCACATTTGAGCCATTCTCTTCAATTTCCACTTCCTTTGATAAATATTCTGCGAGCTTCTTCTTTTCAGCAAGACTCATTTTTCCAAGCTCGTGGTGGATCTTGCGTTCGTCTGCATGCTGTTCCCTGAGCGATAGAATTAGTGTGAATCAATGATGATTTTAATAGTGTATTCTTTTCCAAATATTCATAATGTGTAGTAACAATACATACATCATACGGATAAGTTGACTATAAGCGAAAGAATTATTAATTTTAGATACCAAGTATATTTTCTATTTGTTGCCCCTTTGTGATATGATGAAATCTATACACACTATTATAATTACTTCAATTCACTGCATAACATGCATTTCAACACTACAAAAGGTGTTTTTTACCAATAGTCAATGGAGTCGAATCCTAAGAGACAGCTCTTGCCAACCATCTGTCTCAGAGCTTCATTGGATGGTCCCATCAGCCAGCCTGCTTTAGAGTCCCTTAGCAAACGTTCCAACCCTAGGTCTGTCTGTTAATGGATGGTGGATATAATTAGAATTTTCTTTACTCTGTCTTCTATATAATGCCTCATCTAAAAGGGAAAATGATATGTAACTTTATGTTAACTCTTCAATCTTGTTCAGGAACATATTTATTCCATTCATATCTATAAGATTTATTATGGTTTGGAATTATTCCAAAGTTCTTAGTTTCTTTTCTCTTAGTCAGCTTAGAAAGTCGGAGGGTAATGCAAGGCCTCCCGAATAAATTAAATTATATAATAATGAATGTAGACCCAAATTTGAATGTTTTGCAGTTTTATAACCAGTAACCTCAGTATTAATAAATAGAGTAATAAAACTTATTAATCTATTGCGTTCAGATAACTTTAATGTTACGATATCAATCTAAATTTCATTTTTGAATTTTACTCTTGTTCAAACATTCAAATAGCACTTACATTGCTAGAACAATCATTCCCTATTTAATTCTCGAAGTGCTTGTTATGTGCAGCTACCTTAAATCCACTCCCACCGCATGCGTGCAACATCTTCTCGCCTACATGGTTGAGGTTCTTTGAACTGGAGTATTTTATCTGCCATAACCAGCGAACCATCTCCATTCTGAAATTGAAACTTATGGTTAACTTTTTTGTTTAATATTAATTGCTATGTAGATACGAGATTCAACTAGATTCTTCAGTACAGTTTACTTTTTTAAATACTGAAGAAAGTATATTATAAGACCGAGTTTTCTAAGGACAGGTATAGGTGGGGTTAACAAATTACTTAGGCGTATGATTAAGATCTTCGTATTCTTCCCAAGAATTGTTTGAAGCTTTGTCAATGGCTTTGGCTATGTTGAACAACGAACATCTCATCATGTTAGTATCACTCAGGCAATCGCCGAAATAGTCCTGCGAACAAGCGGATATCATATTAGAGCGAATCAATATGATACACATATAGAATTGTAATGAAAAAGGCAATCGTGATCGAAATTGTACAGAATGGGTATAAATTTAATGAGGGTATAATACGTACCACAAAGTATATTTTATGCTAATTAACAATCTTTTGAAATCTTCTTCAATAAATAAAATAAAATAATTGGAATGTTGGGTTCATTGGTATTTATTGACTCAGAATATAGAAATTACCTGTATGGTGGGGTAGTCGCAGACCCTCATCCCTACATCAGCATGAGACTTCCTAGTCACGTGTTTCTTGGCAATATCGAGACAAGCCATGGAGATTCCGTTCCAAACAGATGAGCAAAACGTGAAGAAAATTATGGTTACACATTCGCCATTGCTCTAAAAAATAATACGATTAAATACATTCTGAATCAATCCATCAATAATACAGGTAGTTCAATTTGTTAACATTTCATATAGTTAATTAAGTTATACTTTTGAGCCGTCTCCGATTGGTCCGATAACTCGGTCCTTAGAGAAAGTTCCATCTACTATCAATGGACCAGACTGATTTCCGTGCATGCCAAGTGACTTCCAGTCGTCAGTGTTGGCTCTAACTTCATCCTAATGATGAAATTAGAATTTGAAATAATGAGAAAATTGAACATCAACGTTATACAGTTTTCATTCCAAATATAAAAAGAATAAACGATATTTGAATTTCTGAATGAATCTCTCACTTTATAGACTAAGAAGCAACTCATGTTGGAAAAGTCTCTGTTGAAATCAGGAGAAACCGTCTGAATGCAGTAGAAGTCAGCACATCCAGACGAAGTGGCCCAAGATCCGTACTTCAATAGTTTTATGTGATCAGGATCTACAAACTGAGCTTTTGAAGACAGGGAGTACCAAAAGTGACCTCCTATTTAGATTTAAAATAGAAAGATCAGCATCTCCGCAGACATTCAAGATTCATGAACAAATTACTCTAATATAGTGTTACGGTTGTGCTACATTATTGAACAAATGAAGATAAGTTGTAATTTTTTGTTATAGTTTCACTTGTTTATCAGAAATATAAAGAGCAATGATCAATCGATTTATTGTACTTAGGAAATAAATAGGTATATAGTGATATTCAGAGTTTAATATAACCATACCTGTTGCAGGATCGGAATAAGAGAGAGTTCCAATAAGACATTCCTTATCCAGTCTAGACAGAAGGTTTTTGATGTGATCATTGTTGTGATGACGAAACAACAAACAACCCACTGCTCCAGAATGCATAGCTAGTTAAGAAATAAAATTGAAGTGACAGTTATAAACAATTCGAGCTTCCTCAATATATACTTCTAAAATATATTGTTCGGGACTCACTGTACACCATGGCCGTCGAAGGGCATCCATACCTGGCGATTGTTTCAATGATTACAGTCGCAAAGAAATGACTTTCTCCCAAACCACCAAGATTTTTAGGAACAAGTAAACCCAGAAGTCCTAGTGACGACAAAGCTTCTAAAGACTTTCTCGGGAACTCATAGGTTTGATCACAATGAATCTGAAACAATAATTTAATATCAGTATACCATCAAAATGATTTAAACTTAACTTAAAAGTAGTATACATATAATTCGTTGATTACATGAAATTTTCGGTCTCTAAATATATATAGGTAAAGCTGCTACAACGGCAGATTTCCAACGACTATCTCTCAAGCCTAGGTCACACCGTCTGAACTTTGTTGTGACGTTCCTTGAGTGTTGAAAAAATTACTCACCACTTGTTACCGTTTACAGAAGTTGTTCCCCGTGAAAGCCACAACGTATACGCTCGGTCACCGCTTATGTTCCCTCCCCGCTTCGAAGGTTTTGAGGGGAAAATTTTTCGAAGGTTGGACACCGGTAGTTTTCCTCTACGCAAAGTTCACCATCATCCCAAAAACGCCCAGTCAAAGTTTGGCAATTCTGAACGGTGCTTCGCCAGCTTTGCTTAGGTGGTGATTAAACGTTGCACAAGCTTTGGTAGAGCGTTGTTCATTTTTTACAAATTTGTGTGATCGTCACCACACTCAAAATAGAGAAAAACCGAAAATACGGGCGGTACATACCATATATATTTGAATAGAGTTGGCTTAACGGTAACAAGCGTCGCTCTGGCGATATGTAGCTGTGTGACCTCCATACAAACGTCAAACCAAAGTGTATCACCGCATTGAATCACTGCTTCAATGCCTGAGCCCGTTTCACTCATGTCCGCGAGAGAAAACGTTTTCATTCAACCTCCCCCTCAAAGTTTGTGCAATGTCTAATCACCGCCCGAGCAATACTTTCGAAGAAGTGGTGGTCCAACATTCAAGATTTCTGCGTTGGCCTTCAGGACCCAAACGTCAACGAACTTGAGTCTAATGGTACCAAACTTTGACTGGGTATTGAAAAGGGCGGTGGTCCACTTTTGTGAGGTTCAAAACTTTCGGAGTGGTAGGAGTGAACATAATCGGTGTTCGAGCGTGCACGGCGTTGCCTGAACGAGGCCCAACTTTTGGTGAACGATAACAAGCGGTGATGATTTTTTGTCCTCGCTTCAGGAATGCTCAATCGATGTTCCTACGGTGAGACCGGGTCTTCAAATGATGAATTTCAACTATCGATTTCTATCAAAATCTATCAGAATTTCAAAAGATATCTTACGCTCAGCTCCGTCGTCAAAAGTTGCTTATGCTAATTTTAAACCCCCACCGAGCCAACGCCACACGCGTGGAACGCCGCTCTACCAACGCTCGCTTTATCACGATTTGTTTTCTCTTTTGTGCTCGGGAATGAGCGTTGTCGAAATTCGGTCCTCACTCCCTCTTTTCAAGGATCACTCTAACAAAGTTCAAGCGGTGGGATATATATAGGCTGTACAATTGACAAAAATGAACCGCACTAAATCTACAACGGCCATGTATCTTCTATAACGGCTACTTTAAATTATTAGGATTACTTATATATTTGATTCATTTCCTATAAGTATCTGGTGATATTTGAGTATATTCAGAGATATTATAATTGACAATAATTTCATAATTTATTTTGCTTCAGTTATTCAGCAACATTAATTAGAGGCTGGCCGTTGTAACAGCTTTACCTGTATACAGGCTGGCAGTTGTAACAGCTTTACCTGTATACAGGCTGGCAGTTGTAACAGCTTTACCTGTATACAGGCTGACAGTTGTAACATCTTTACCTGTACACAGGCTGGCAGTTGTAACAGCTTTACCTGTATACAGGCTGGCAGTTGTAACAGCTTTACCTGTATACAGGCTGGCAGTTGTAACAGCTTTACCTGTATACAGGCTGGCAGTTGTAACAGCTTTACCTGTACACAGGCTGGCAGATGTAACAGCTTTACCTGTACACAGGCTGGCAGTTGTAACAGCTTTACCTGTATACAGGCTGGGAATTGTAACAGCTTTACCTGTAAACAGGCTGGCAGTTGTAACAGCTTCACCTGTACACAGGCTGGCAGTTGTAACAGCTATACCTGTATACAGGCTGGCAGTTGTAACAGCTTTACCTGTACACAGGCTGGCAGTTGTAACAGCTTTACCTGTATACAGGCTGGCAGTTGTAACAGCTTTACCTGTATACAGGCTGGCAGTTGTAACAGCTTTACCTGTACACAGGCTTGGAGTTGTAACAGCTTTACCTGTACACAGGCTGGCAGTTGTAACAGCTTTACCTGTATACAGGCTGGCAGTTGTAACAGCTTTACCTGTACAGGCAGGGCAGTTGTAACATCTTTACCTGTATACAGGCTGGCAGTTGTAACAGCTTTACCTGTATACAGGCTGGCAGTTGTAACAGCTTTACCTGTATACAGGCTGGCCGTTGTAACAGCTTTACATGTAAATCAACCCACATATCAACCTCACTTCATTCATTAAGTAGTGATGATCATAAATTTAATTAAGTTTATTATAAATTCTATCTTACATCCAAGGCAATTAATTTTTCTCATTTTAAATAGGCAATTGTTTATAATTATTGTATAGATTAATCGTTATTAAGAAGAGTATATCCTTCCTTTTTGTTTATAGTTTCTAAAATATCCAAAGAACCAATCATTTTTCAGTGCGTAGTTAAAATGTCTAAGATCTTTACAATGCGGAGACCTTTAATGTGGAAGACTTTAATGTGGAAGACTGTAAAGTCATAAGTAACATGACTGCAGCTATGTAGTATTTCTCAGCAGTGAAATGACTGCAGCTACATCATACATACATATGCACACAAATGTATACTACATACATATGTATGATATTTGTCACCGCTAACTGGATTTGAGAGAACTCTGCTCACAATGTGACTTTTGCTGTAGAAGTTTACGCAGGGTTTCACCTATGGCCCGTTTACACGGTGATTTATTGAACACAGAGATCGTAACTATCTATCGGATGATTGAGTGTTTTTATGCAATGATTTTATAAATATGAGCCTGATGGCACTAACCAAGCAATCGAATTACAACTCCAATAAATCGCTACGATCTCCTGTTTACACGTAATGATAAATTATAGCAACCTTTTCGCTACAGTTTATTAATTAATATTTTGTTAATGTTTCGATAATATAGAATATCAGGAATCCTTTCACTTGTTATATGTTCATATATCTCTAAATTAATTTATTTACATTTCTACAACAGTTATTTTAGGAATATATAGTAAGCTTTCGATTTTTGAGAGCTTTTTATGACGAAAATGTCGTATCCTGTTTTGGATAAAAATACTTAAAGCATTACAGTTTCGAAATAAAAAGGCACGCAAATATATAAATAATTCACAATTTGACAATAAAATGATAACAGGTTTTAAAAACAGGTTCATTCAAGGTGATCGAGACGCTTAAGTTAAATTGGTAGGTTCCTTACCTACATCTCCACATCAGGTGCGATAACTTGGATATTAGTTTAATAAAATATTCTCCCACAACAAGTTTTTACAGTACAGACTTGAGAGTTCAAACATTTTATCTATGTCTTTATTCAAAAATAATACTCTCTACTTCACACTCAAAACTTTTATTTAGAAATTTGTTCATTATTGAAACAGATATATATTAAAATTAAATAGTTTCTAATATTTTTTAATTATATCGGATATGTAATTCTTTTCAATTATATCCTACCAAATTATTCCTTACTATTTCAATATTTTGTTAATTTGATAGGGATGATGCAATTATATGTAAATAGAACAATTGCATGTCTATTTAATAACCACATTAACGTTGATCTGGATTAATAATGAAATGAATAGTATACTGATGAGTATTGAAGAAATAGTTGAATTTTGAATTTCAATAATATTTAATACTCACGGCATGAGGTCGAATCGTGACACGGCAGATTTCGATGAGTTGGTCTCTGATTTTCCTCTGCGACTCCGTGAGGTCCCAATCGGGATCGAAATCTGAAGACAGGCCCCAGAATTCCCCTTTGCCCCACTTTTTGCTGTTAAGTGAAAAAGTGAAATTGAAGCAAGAAAGTAAAACAATTTAGTCATATAATATATATACATATAAATTAATTTGTATTTGCAATTCAAAGAGAAAGTTACGGTGGGTGTTCTTTTCTTTGTCAGTGGTATACCGTAATTTTCCCTCTGATGAAGTAATTGAAGAATATAATTTCAACTTCTATTTTACATGTGACAAACCTTGGTGCAGACGATACCATCTCTCAATTGAATGAATTGGAAGAAATTAGAAGTTATATTCAATCACTAATATTTCTCTAATATCTATGGGAAGTTTCAAAATAAAAGTTAAAATACAAGATTCTATTTTATTATTCAATTTTGATTTCGTTCAAGTGGTCAAAATTCAATCTTACGTAATTTTAGATTAAACTTTTCTTGTACCCTAGGATTTCTTTAAAATATTTTTCACCTACATTAAAAAAGAAGAACAAGATAAACTCTTACACATCTAACTGGGAAAACATGTGCATTGTGCATTGGTTCGGATTCAATGCACACAAATCACATTTTAAGAGAGATGACACAAATCACTGAAAAAAAGTCATTTATACTAAAAAAAAATTGGTAATTAGTAATTACTAATAATTTGTGTACAAGTTGTAACCCTAATCGGACTGAAAATTTTTAGGTCTCTAAAGGACTGAGTGTCGAGGATTCACTACACCATTAATATTTAGGAAACCCGCTGCTTGAATTGTATGTATTATTATCTGTTCATAGATTTTATTATATAAATGTACTGTACAAAATTTTATTATATACAAAGTTATTATATTGAATGTATTCTGTTTGAACAGCAAACGCGGTATTGCGCTGGCAGAGAAACAACACAAATACTCAGTGAACTACATACAACTATTCACTTTCATGCATGGTATTATGTTTTTGATGGCGACTGAGGAAAATTTAGAATATGACCATTTACAATAATGTTTGATGAAAGAAGTTACGAAATCTTAGTCGATTCAAAGCATTTACAAATATTTTATCAGTCTAATAAAGTATCCTGATAAGGGTTAAATGTGCAAATTATTCTACAGAGGGTATGTCATTTATTTATCACACTAGACGAGCTCTAACTGAACGTTGTGAAGTCTCACATTGTACTAAACGTTACTGCTGCTTTGGGGGCTGTTCCCACGCAGTGACTTGACAAAAATACTAAAAAAAAGAAAAGAAAAGAAAAAAAACCCGCGGTCAAAAAACCCCGTGCAAAATACCCTCCCCCCGGCCAAAGAAAAAACCCCTGGTCAAATACCCCCTGGACAATAAACCCCTAAGTAAAAAAGCCGCGGTTGATATAAATAGCTTTATTCATTTATATTAATATATTTAACATTATTTAATGCGAACAAAATACACTTTCGCTGCACGACTCTTTCGTTGAAAATTTAAAAATACTATATGTTATAAATATAAAGAGGGTCTTTTGCACGTTTTATTTTTGAACGGGGATTTTTGTCCTGTAATCTTCCGACACATCTGTGTCTGTCTGTGACGTCTCATCTCAGTGCTTCTAGTGCATTTTTAGCACTCAAAGAATACGTTACTGTGTGCATGTGTCCGTTGAATTTAAAGTAACAATCTGTTATTGCACTGAGAAGACACGGGACGGTTATATCAAGAGCTGATGTGTGTACAAGCCTTTAAAGCTTTATAGAAACTGGTTTATTTTGGAGGTCGCATCCAGTCAGAATTTGAATGCCCTTATAGTAATATTTAATCATAATATACCTACTATATAGTCATGATATTAGAAATTTGACTTTTTATATTTACTGATACAGAACCTGTTGTTGAGTGTTTATATTCAAATACAAATATATACTGATTTAACAAAAACATTTTTTATCTCCAAAAGCAAAAATATAAATATGATATTTTAAATTGTTAATATTATTGTATGATACTGCCACAAATTATTAGTTTTTTTTTTCATTTTAATATGCATTTGTTAATGTTAGTGTGACACACGGACAGGAGGGCGGGAGCTGCTCTTATCATAGTATCCCATTTTTCTGTATTTTTCTGTTTTCCATTTCTTTTGTATTTTCTGGTTTTCTGTTTCCCGGATTTTTGGCTTTCCAGGTTTTTGCTTTTCCCGATTTTCGATTTTCTGGATCTTCGTTTTTGCAGTTTTCTGTTTTATTTTTATTTTCCTGATTTTCGGTTTTTCAATTTTCCGAATTTTTCTGTAATTTATGATTTTAGTTTGCCGATATTTCGTGATTATATTCCTGTGATTAATAGATTGTGACCCTGATATCAACATTGATGAGCCTCTTATAAACCTTTCACATTATAAATCTGTTAGTGAAATCAATTTGAGATTCTTCGAGTGTCTCCAAGGTAGCAATGATTCTCGGACCAATATTGTCCCAATATTGTCAAAGTTATCCCGAGATTGCCAATGATGTTCCAATATTGCCAAAGTTGTCCCACTGTTGGCACAAGAAACATTGCTACCTGGGCTAACTGCTTTTATATATGTAATTTTAATATTAAGTGATGAGTAGTTCAAATGGCAGCAGTGAAATGTTTCTTGCTTTCTTGGAAACTCTGATGGTTGAATTGGACGTAATTGTCTTAAATGAAACTGGATTTGTTACCAGAGATTGTGTAATGGTTAGTATTGGGGCGGGGTGGTAATTTGTTTGAAGGGGTTGGAGCTTTTATATTTTGTATAGACTAACAAACTGCCAACTTTATTGATAATTTATTTTATGTGAATGATTGCATTGAAAGCTGTACAGAGGATAAAAATTAAATCCCACACCATATTTATTGTTGCTTATAGTTCACCTGATGGTCCTCTTGTATCCTTTACGTAGTGGAGAAATTTTAGTATTGGCAAATTTTAACGAGAAACTTTATTTATTACCAGGATTTTAGTGTAAATGTTCAACATTTTGTTAATATGTCTTTTCAAATTATCTCTCTGTTATTTCTAAACCAACTTTATATCTTTGTGGTGATCAGCATGGTGTCCCATCACTTCTTGATCTGCTACGATAGACATCTGGTGTAATTGAATCTGGACCAATAATAATTGATAATACTGATTATTTGCCAACATTCATGATTATGAAACACTTAACTTAACGGGGCCTGCCTGTATTCTAGATGATGAGGATTGTTATAACGAGAAAATTGGTGAAAGTCGTCCATTGTTATGTGGCATTCATGTTGTAAATATTCCCTTAAAATGAAAAATGCCAATTTCTAAATATTCCTGGTTTTCAGACAATAAACTAAAATTGCCAACAATAAATTTGCCGATAATTTTTAAATTTAAATCTGAGAGTTTGGTTAGTTTTTTTCACTCGTTTGAATAGACTTTCAGAATTGAAATACAGAATGTGTATTTTCAGAACGTGTATTTGAGGAATCAGTTGTTATTAGAGGTACCGAAGCATTTGGAGTATCATTAGATTTAGGCGAACTAAATACTATACTTCTACGATTAATCAAAGTAAAGGTAAAAAATAAAACTATTTTGATCTTCTGTTTTCATTAATCTTTCATTTTATAATGAAGATTATACAATCTAACTTTATATTTCTTACAATATTAGAAAACACCCTCTTACAAATAAGTTGATTACACTATGAAACGAAGAAAACCAGGGAAAATAACATTTTAGAAATAATATCGGTATTTTTACAAATATATTTTTCATTATGTTGTTCCAAGTTTCAGAAAAAAATCCTATCGCTTCATAATCTAGTACAGCTAATTAGAATGTTTGAAGTCCTCATCATGTAAACGGGATAATTTATATTGCAAAGTTACTAAGTTAGTAATAATACTAAAATTTAATTAGGTTTCATGCAATGCGCTACTCGCTCTACACACGCAAGTTTTTTTAAGTCTTTCCACCAAACTTCTAGCTAAGCTCCACGTACTTTTTCCAAAAGAATGTAAATTTTGCAACGAAAGTTCGAAACTTTACAGCAATCAACATGTTCTATTATTTTCACCCAATCAAACTGTGTAATTTTGGAAATCTTCTTTGCTTACTGTCAATTCAATAAATATTGTACTAGGTAACTAGAATAACTGGATAGGTGTTTATTTTTAGACAATATTTTCGTCATTCATTTCTTTACCTTCGTGTTTCACGAATTACTATTTTTTCCTTTTATTAATGACTGCCACTAAAATCAATTATGTAATGTTTTTTTTTAATTTTTCTTTACTATAATGTATTCTAGTATAATTTATATCTATTAGTATAATATGTATTAGGTACTATATTTGTTTTCTTTATTTCAACATTACTCCTATTAATATCTTTATATTAATATCAATACATATATAATAATACATTATATAATAAATTAAATTTGTTGAAGGGATTAGGTTAGCCATAAAGCAACGACTATAATTAACTAACTAGATCTATATAAATTACCTAATTTAGTGTGCCTGTTTAACTACATAGTCGCTGCCTATGTAGTAACTAAATACCTAAGTTAGTTATTACTTAGTTATTTACTACGTTAATAAACTACTTAATAATTAACTAGCCTATAGGTAGTTAAATAGTAACTAATTATCGTAGGTAGAAGTAACTAACCTAGGTAGACTAATTAGTATATATCTAACCTAGGTAATTAGGAAATAACTAACCTTGGTAAAAATAGTTAATAACTAAGCTAGGTAATCAGTAACTATAACTAGCCTAGGTAGTTATAGTTAATATTTACTAACTACCTTTATTAGGATGCTAACTACCTATACCCTTCTACGATCACCGTTATTTGCACATGTGAATCCACAAGAATCGGGATATATTCGTGCGGACGCGATTAACTTTTTAATCAAAAGTCTTGTGGAAAAGCGTCGGAAAGAGTCTGATGAAAAGACTTAAATAACCCTGCGTGTGTAAGGCCCTTAAAACGTGTCCCATTATCTCACATTTTAAACTGAAGGCTTTTCTTAAATATTGCACATTGAAGACAGGTTACTACTAGAAGATATGAAATTAGAGTTTGTTTGAACAATTATCTACTGTGCGTGGATTATTCTTATAGAGTTTAATTATCTGAACGGTGAGTGGAGAGCTTCACATTGGGTCCAAAGACTATCCTCATTTGCTCAGTGCCGAACTGACCAAAGATGAAAATCTGGTCTGACGACAGTTTCAAAGATTTCAGGGAGAATAAACAAGATATTGCCATAGTAGGACCTCCACAGATGATAATCTAAGAAAAAAAAACATTTATGAAATGGAAAAATAAAGAGAAACAAGATTGGATTCACTATATTATATTTGTTGAATTCAATCATGACATACCTTATGTTCACCTGACGACAATTCCAAGTCTAGGTTTTCTTTCAGCATTTGAGTGTCAATGAAACCTTCGTAACCTTCCCAATTCTCGGTTGTTTCGCCCAAAGTGTGAACAATCTTCAACTTTTTATCTCTAGCTGTAAGAATATTTTATTAAACCGACTCTAAAATTTATTTGAAATATAAACTGATATACGGCAAACCATACCTGCGTAGTTATCCAACTCCTCTCTGTACAAGATCTCGTTGTAAGAATCGGAGTAGTAGATGAGGTTGATAGAAGTTGCATCGTTAGGATCATCCAAAATGGATCTGATCAGTTGGAGACCGGGAGTAATTCCACCTCCTGACGCAAGTAGAGTTAACTTCTTCAGGGTGTTTGGGAAATATTCAAATCCACCACAGGGACCTCGGAAGCCAAGATAATCTCCTGTGGAATAATGCACGATAGGTTGCTAAAAATTACATCCTCTACCTAATGGAAGATTCGTGTGTGAATTTTTCTAGAAAATAATATATAAAATGAAGTTAAATCAGTTACCTTCTTTAAGTCCTTTGAAAAACTTGCTCATGATTCCAGATGTTTCGAATCTGATAACTATTTCAATCTTTCCAAAATCATTTGGTTTGGACACAGGACTGAAGTAACGAGTGTGCTTCGTGCCACCTATTTCAGCTTGAACCTATAAAAAACGTTCATTATTTAAATAATCATATCGATCATTTCAGAAGATAAATTAATTAATTATGGAGACATTTCTTGACATATTCTTGTACCTCGATGTATTGTCCTGGAACCAGACCTGTGCAATCAGTTTTGTTTGGAAGCCAAAAGACAAACGACGCCATTTTGTCCGTGACATTTGTTCTGCAAGCCAGTTTCAGATCAATGAAAGTTTTCGGATTGAGTCCAACTTTGTGAAGAACTCCATCTCCTGATTTAACACTCTGAAATGATATATAATGATTATATTATTATCTTTTTGAATCAATATATCAAGTCAATTCGATATATCATTTAAAGCACATACCTCTTCAGAGTAAAAAGGTTCTGCAGAATTGAATGGGTTTTCAAAATCAGTGTCTTGAAGTGGATGATTCACATTTGAGCCATTCTCTTCAATTTCCACTTCCTTTGATAAATATTCTGCAAGCTTCTTCTTTTCAGCAAGGCTCATCTTTCCAAGCTCGTGGTGGATCTTGCGTTCGTCTGCATGCTGTTCCCTGAGCGATAGAATTAGTGTGAATCAATGATGATTTTAATAGTGTATTCTTCTCCAAATATTCATAATGTGTAGTAACAATACATACATCATACGGATAAGTTGACTATAAGCGACAGAATTATTAATTTTAGATACCAAGTATATTTTCTGTTTGTTGCCCCTTTGTGATATGATGAAATCTATACACACTATTATAATTACTTCAATTCACTGCATAACATGCATTTCAACACTACACAAGGTGTTTTTTTACCAATAGTCAATGGAGTCGAATCCTAAGAGACAGCTCTTGCCAACCATCTGTCTAAGAACTTCATTGGATGGACCCATCAGCCATCCTGCTTTAGAGTCTCTTAGCAAACGTTCCAACCCTAGGTCTGTCTGTAAAATGATATGGATATAATTAGAAATTTCTTGTAATTGTCTTTTATATCTTACCTCATCTAAATAAGAAATAGAGAGTTTGTAATAGACTCATTTTTTGCATCACAAATTTGTTGTTTAAACAAATGATTGAATCAGAGTATTCTTATTCATCCCAGTGTGCTTTAAATGTATGAGGTCTAATTTGAACGTACGAGAGACACGGATCATAAGAACCAATTCTCCGTCTCGAACGGTCGGATGTCCAATATATTCGAGATCAAAAGAACGCAGCCTTAAAAAAATTAAAGGTCTCATCCCTTATTTAGGTATTTGGGTAACGGTATTGGTAGGCATTTATAATATATCTATAATATTTATAATGGTTTGCAATTATTCTAAAGTATCTCAGTTTTTTTTGCTCAATCAGCTTAGAAAGTCGGAGGGTAACAAAAAGCCTCCCGAATAACTTGGTGACATTTGATTAATTTCTTTGTGCTTAGTTAACTTTATTTTTACGATATTAATCTAAATTTGATTCTTGAATTTAAACTCTTGTTCAAGTATTTAATTAGCACTTACAAACGATTCTTCTCTATTTGTCACATTGAAATCCGATATGATCATATGAATATAAAAATCTTGAAGTGCAATTGTTATGTGTAGCTACCTTAAATCCACTCCCACCGCATGCGTGCAACATCTTCTCGCCTACATGGTTGAGGTTTTTCGAACTGGAGTATTTTATCTGCCATAACCAGCGAGCCATCTCCATTCTGAAATTTAAAGTTATTATTATTGAATACAGTTTAATATTAATTTATATGAAGATAAGAGATTCAATTAGAATCTTAAGTACATTTTACTTGAAGAAAGTATATTATAAGAGTGAGTTTTATATGATTAGGTAGGGTTAATAAATGAATTACTTGGGCGTATGATTAAGATCTTCGTATTCTTCCCAAGAATTGTTTGAAGCTTTGTCTATGGCTTTGGCTATGTTGAACAACGAACATCTCATCATGTTTGTATCACTCAGGCAATCGCCGAAATAGTCCTGTGAACAAGTAGATATCATATTAGAATGATTCACTTCTTATCAGAATGATATAAATATATAATTGTAATGAAAAGAGCATTCGTGATCGAAAACTTCCAGAATGGAGATTAGTCAATTGACAGTATACTCTTTGTACACTATTATTATATTTTTAAATTTTACTAATGGTTTTACTATTGACTAAGGCTGCGCGCACACCAACAGCGTCATTGCGAGATTGCAGGCAGGCCGGCAGGTGTGGAAAGCAGGAGGCGCGCAGGCCAAAAGCGTGAAATGACTGAAATCACAGCAGTAACTCAGGCAGTGTCTGTCTTAGTGTCATTAGGTGGGTTGAACACTTGCAACTAATGTTAATTACTTTACCTATTCATATTTTCATTAATTGATATACAGTTAAGTAGGGTAAGTTTGGAGCCATCAGACAGATCCACATTTTCGGTTATTTAATGAAAAGAAAATATATTACCATTAAAATAACATGTTTAATAATAATTATTATATATATTTTTCTTACATGATCAAAAATGAAGAACAGTCCGATAACTCGGAACTTCCCTATTATTATAAAAATTCCATACAATGAGTAACATACATTGTAAAATAAGTAGTAACTACATAAATGTTTTTAATAAAATGAATGTCAAATATTCTCATTTTGTGTATATTCATACAAATATATGTTTTTTCATATGGATGAAATAAAATGGTATTTTCGGAAGGTTTGAAAATTAAAGCAAATTTTTTTTATTTGTATAATGTCCACAAAATCGATCAGTGCTTCGAAATTTCGGATATTAACAGTTTCACGCTCATGGCAGGGGGACGCACAGTCGCACACACACACTCTCCAAAGTCTATCAGCTTATTGCCTGCAAACTGCCTGTTTATAATGCAGCGGGAAAGTTTGAAACTTAAAAGAATCTTTGGAGACAATTGCCGTTGTTCATGATTTGCTGCCGGCTATCACATCTACTCATACCGTTTTCTGTTATTCCAACAGGAATGATATTTAGCACCGTTCACCCCTGAAAGCTGTCCTGCAAGTTTCACGCGAAAACGATTTTGGTGTGCAAACAGTCTAATACCTCCACCAATTCATAGTATATTTTGCGTTATTTATAAGTCTTTGAAATACTCCTTCTCCAATAATGAAGATACAATAATTGGAATTTTCGGTTCATTGGTATTTATTGACTCAGAATATAGAAATTACCTGTATGGTAGGGTAGTCACAGACTCTCATCCCTACATCAGCGTGAGACTTCCTAGTCACGTGTTTCTTGGCAATATCGAGACATGCCATGGAGATTCCGTTCCAAACAGACGAGCAAAACGTGAAGAAAAGTATGCATACACATTCACCATTGCTCTAAAACATAATACGATGGAATGCATTCTGATTCAACTCTATCAAGAATAGTTATTTAAATTTGTTAACATTTCACATTGTTAATAAAGTTCTAATTTGTTATACTTTTGAGCCGTCTCCGATTGGTCCGATAACTCGGTCCTTAGAGAAAGTTCCATCTACTATCAATGGACCAGACTGATTTCCGTGCATGCCAAGTGACTTCCAGTCATCAGTGTTGGCTCTAACTTCATCCTAATGATGAAATTAGAATTTGAAATAATGAGAAAATTGAACATTAATGTCATACAGTTTTCATTCCAAATATAAAAAGAATAAACGATATTTAATTTTCTGAATGATTCTCTCACTTTATAGACTAAGAAGCAACTCATGTTGGAAAAGTCTCTGTTGAAATCAGGAGAAACCGTCTGAATGCAGTAGAAGTCAGCACATCCAGACGAAGTGGCCCAAGATCCGTACTTCAATAGTTTTATGTGATCAGGATCTACAAACTGAGCTTTTGAAGACAGGGAGAACCAAAAGTGACCTCCTATTTAAATTTAAAATAGAAAGATCAGCATTTCCAAATATATTTGAAATTTAGGGGACAAATTGCTCTATATATTGTTTTACCCAGTTGTGCTAAATTGTTGAACAAGCTAAGATAAGTGTAATTTTTTGTTATAGTTTCGCTTGTTTATCAAATATATATATAGCAATGATCAATAGAGTTACTGTACTTAGGCAATAAATAGGTATATAGTGATATTCAGAGTTTAATATGACCATACCTGTTGCAGGATCAGAGTAAGAGAGAGTTCCAATAAGACATTCCTTATCCAGTCTAGAGAGAAGGTTTTTGATGTGATCATTGTTGTGATGACGAAACAACAAACAACCCACTGCTCCAGAATGCATAGCTAGTTAAGAAATAAAATTGAAGTGACAGTTATAAACAATTCGAGCTTCCTCAATATATTATTTTATAAGATATTTTCCGGGACTTACTGTAGACCATGGCTGTCGAAGGGCATCCATACCTGGCGATTGTTTCTATGATTACAGACGCAAAGAAATGACTTTCTCCCAAACCACCAAGATTTTTAGGAACAAGTAAACCCAGAAGTCCTAGTGACGACAAAGCTTCTAAAGACTTTCTCGGGAACTCGTAGGTTTGATCACAATGAATCTGAAATATAAGACATAGTGTTCAGTTGTTAGTGAAATTAGTCAGTTCGGACAGTACTTAAGAGTCAGTACTTCAGACTGGCCCTATCTGGGCTGGTCAGTTCTCATCTAAACCATCTGTCGTAACCACTTTAAATAGGACTCTACCATTTGTAGAGTCTTCTACCAGCAAACTTAATTTCGTGCAAATTGATACACTTCCTTTAGAATATAATATTTATATAAATTATAAATATTTTTAGTTTCAGTGCATAGTTACAATGTGGAATACCTTTAATGTGGAAGACCGTACAGTCACCAGTTACTTGACCGTGCGCGGACATTTGACCGAATGACACTTGACCGAATGACACTTGACCAAAGGAAATTTGGCAAAAGGACATTTGGCAGAAGGACATTTGGCCGACAGACAAATGGCCGAAAGCAGATTTGGCGTAAATTGGGCCGAAGAGACATTTGGCTGCAAGACTTTTATTCAATGTAAATCCATATTACGAACTGCAGCCTCCGTTTAATTTTATTTTTATATTCATTTCCATGGAATTAGAAGTTATTTTTATTAAAAAGGAATTATATTTTAATATGTAGAAAATGTGTATCTATATTACAAACTACAGCCTCCGTTTTAATGTAATAAATGTTTTTTTATCACCATTGAACTTGAAGTTATTTTATAAAAAGGAAAAATAATTTTAATTTGTACATAATGTGTATCTATATTACGAGCTACAAGCATATATTGCTCACCAATTTGAATTCTTTCCTAGTCATGGATTTCATCGCAAATACAGGGTGGCGCAAAAAATAAAGGAAACTCATTTTCAAACTAGTTTATTTTACAAACTTTCACATCTAGAAATTTTTTAAAAACACGGTTATATTTGTTTACTTTTTCTGCATCTATCTTGGTAATCTGTTAAAAAAAGGTAAATAAAAAGGGCTTGCGCGAGGACGAAAAACACAAAAAAGTTCATAATAGGAATACTTGATTTCCATAAAGTAGTAGTAAAAATTAAATCCTACTATTTTTCATTCAATTACGTTTTTGTTATTGACTCTTTCATTCATGGAAATACATCTTCATCACCAATCACGATATAATCTACAAAATGTGACATGTGCATTTCTTTGCTGAAACCATTTTGCAAAATTTAGACGGTGCGATAAATCAGTTCTAAGAGTTCGAGCCTTACATGCTTCTTGAAAGGATGATACTTCACATAGTGTTTAACAATTAGGTGAAATGTGTCTTAAATGATGTCTAATCCTTACTTTCTGATTGATATTTTGGGGTTTTCAATAAACTGTTCATAAGAAAGAATAATGTTTTCATGAGTTCATTCTTTTCGCCTGCGACATGATCACTTTTTGTTCAAATTTCAAGTGGTTTCTTCCGCTTTAGAACTTATTACCATTTGTAAATAATATTTTATAGTTGGTGGAAATCTTTCCAAAAAGCTTTGTTCAAAATGAGGTTGAACCTGTGTAAAGCTTCCAGTGTTTTAAAAAATTGTCACAACAAAAACGCTTTGTTCTTTTGAAAGCTGCATTTTGAGGGTTTCGAAAAGGAGATAGAAATTGAAGGCGAGACGGTTTTCTATAAAGATATCAATTTTATCTCAAAAATAAATTTTCAAATAGTAATTAATTTTTTAATTTTCTCTTATCTATTACAAAAATAGGAGAATTTAATTTTCTACATCCATATTAAATTAATTATACCTCTTATGATTTTTTCCGTATATTTCGTCGTCGCGCAAGCCCTTTTTGTTTACCTTTTTTTAATTCGAGCCAGGATATTCAATTTTTGTCGTAACTCTTAACAGATTAACAAGATAGATGCAAAAAAAGTGAACGAATAAAAGAGTGTTTTTAGAAATTTTTTAGGTTTGATACTTTGTAAAATAAACAAGTTTGAAAATGGGTTTCCTTTTTTTTGCGCCACCCTGTATAAGGGGTGGAAAAAAGCTTCTCTTCGTCCTTTTAACTTGTCATCATTGGTTATTAGATTATTTAAAGTTATTATTTTTTATTAAATTAAATAATATTAATATCCTTTTTTTCAAAATAAAGATATTTCGGCCAAATGTCCTTTCGGCCAAATGTCTTTCGGTCAAATGTCTTTCGGTCAAATGTCTTTCGGTCAAATGTCTTTCGGTCAAATGTCTTTCGGTCAAGTGTCCGTCAACCGTAACTGACTGCATCTATATAGTATTTGTCACCAATGACATGACTGCAGCTATATAGATTTATTGTAAAGTTGAATAATTTCTACTATTCTTTGACTATTACTGATATTATAATCTTTTTTCAATTATTATATCTTATGACCGTCAAATTATAACAGCTTGAGATCTAATCGTGACGCGGCAAATTTCGATACTTATTAAATACAAATAAATACTCATCATCTTCAATGATGAGTATCGAAGAAATAGTTGAATTTTGAATTTCAATAATATTTAATACTCACGGCATGAGGTCGAATCGTGACGCGGCAGATTTCGATGAGTTGGTCTCTGATTTTCCTCTGCGAC
Source organism: Caprella mutica (assembly GCA_947561585.1). Taxonomy (NCBI): domain Eukaryota; kingdom Metazoa; phylum Arthropoda; class Malacostraca; order Amphipoda; family Caprellidae; genus Caprella; species Caprella mutica. Next base: position 171,947 of record CANNZV010001341.1, read on the forward strand.
TCCGTGAGGTCCCAATCGGGATCGAAATCTGAGGACAGGCCCCAGAATTCCCCTTTACCCCACTTTTTGCTGTTAAGTGAAAAAGTGAAGTTGAAGCAAGAAAGTAAAACAATTCAGTCATATAATATATAAACATATAACTAATTTGTATTTGCAATTCAAAGAGAAAGTTACGGTGGGTGTTCTTTTCTTTGTCAGTGGTATACCGTAATTTTCCCTCTGATGAAGTAATTGAAGAATATAATTTCAACTTCTATTTGACATGTGACAAACCTTGGTGCAGACGATACCATCTCTCAATTGAATGAATTGGAAGAAATTAGAAGTTATATTCAATCACTAATATTTCTCTAATATCTATGGGAAGTTTCAAAATAAAAGTTTAAGATCAAATTTTTCTTGAACCCATGATTTCTTTAAAAAAAATTTTTCACAAAAATTAAAACTGAAACATTGTCTCTAAATAAGATAAACTCTTACTCATCTAACTGGGAAAACATGCATTGGGTCGGTACCAATGCACCCATTTTCAGAGAGATGACACATTATACTCGATAAATGGCTTGACATATAATTTTATATGTAATTATATAGTAACGTGTGTACATATTTTAAAAGTCCCTAACTTATTTAGGGACGTGAACTAGAAAGAGGATAATTAGATCGGTTCCTAGTTCACGTCCCTAAATGAAATAGGGACGTGAAGTAGGAATTTGTCCAAATATGAAGTAGATATGACACTAGAAACTCTACGTTTTATTTTTATCTAAAATAACATACCTAGAAAATAAAATATACTCGACGTAAATTATATTTAAATTAACTAGTACAGTACCTGCTGTTGAGTCATTATTATATTCAAATGCAGCAACATATAATGGATACATAATACATATATGTACATATACTGATTTAGCAAAATATATTATGTCTCTCAAAAGCCAAAATATGAATACGATTTCTTAAATTATTTATATTATTATGCCATAAATTATCAGTTTTTCTTTTTTATATTTATCTATTTATGTAAGTGTGACACAAGGACGGACAGACGGACGCGGCTCTTATTATTGTAAAGATTATGTATTATTAATTTAGTGTAGGTGGGTCTCAATAATTTTCTTCCCTTAATTTGCAGTACATAAAACTAATTCTTTGCACCGCTCAGAAAAATATATAAGTCTTATCAAACATATCTGATGATCAAATACATTTCTCATCCTTTAGAATCTCCACAGGTCCTTCAGTTCATATTATTACACTATCCCCAGCAAATTAGATACATGATCATCACGTTTGCTGTCACTGTAATTTAATGTAGCTCCTATTCGTATGCCAGGAATCGAAGCAAGAATTGTTGTAGTTCACACAGTATGATGTCTTCAAGAAGCCATGGCACAATACGTGTAAACACCCCCGAAGATAAGATGCTCACAGTATTCCTGAGAACAGTCATACCACGTCTGTAAAGCTATCTCTGCTTGCACATCATTTTAAAAGCACGCTACAAAAGAAAAGTGAAAGACGTGTATACACGTACTTGGCTTTGTTTCCAAGATTGCTTAAGATGTGTTACATGTGACAATGAAATTGTTAAATAAGAATGGAAAGAAATAACAATTCATTCTAGAGTAATTTTGCAAATCATTTCTATTTGTGGAATTTGGTTAGTTGATAGTTATATAACAATATAATTATTGATATTTTTGAAAAACTACAATGGAATTTATGGGTGCTCATATTTTACTGCTTATGGCTGTTTCTATAAGGGGAATGGTATAATTAGTTGCTTGTCAGTCTTGATTAGAACAATAGAACAACAATTCAATTAATTGCTATGATCGTAAAATCTATACAATAACCAAATTACAGTCTCACTGTCCGAAGCCTTTCATAATTAAAAAGGGAAAATATAATATTTTGTGGCAATGACTATGGGTCACACTTGTATTAATAATTAGAAAATTCATAGTTTTGACTTTTTGAGAGTATAAAAACAAGTTTGTTATAAATAAGTATAAATGTATTGACAATACGTCCATGTATTTAAATATAATTCTAAACCCAATAGATTAGTTGAATAAGCATGGATGAACATACTATACTGTACTAATTACTATAATTTTATTAGTTACGAATTATCTTTTCACAAATTGGTAAAACCTAATTTACGTAAGAGGTTGGATTATTGTATTACTGATCTTAATTTTAATTTTGATTTTTTTTTTAAATATAATATTATTGAAACTTGCCTATAAATCTACGAATTTTAGTTTTGTTACATGCTTACTACATATAAAACACAGTCTCACAATAATATAATCGGAAACACAAATTGAAATCATACAGCATGACATTATATATCTTAACGAGTAATTAAATACTGATAATCTATAATACTCAATATGTGTCCTGATAATCTAATCTTGATAATTAGTATTTTAGTTGACCTTTGCATATACAATTCACACGATTATAAATAGTAAGAAATTGTGAGAAAGCAATAAAAAAATACTTAATATTTACACTGTCGAATTAGTTTTCCAGACTAAATTTCTCTGGTATTTTTAAATTAACTGTATATTTATAGACATTCAATATTTTTATGATTATGCATTGATTAAAAATAATTCTCATACACAAATTAATTGTAATTACATATAAAATATTTGAGATTAAGTGCAATGGTTCTATGTATTTACAGATAATGTATGCTTAAATTTTGTACCCTTCTTTCTGCGTTGAATTAGTTTACAAAAGACAATATATATAATTAATACGCCCTTCTTATAGTCTTAGAATACGTAACTACGTCTTTCCTAGTCTGAAAATACGTAGCCATATTGTAGAATATTTACCAGATTATTCCCACCAAATTATAACTAAAGTGAATCAACCACAAAGTGGAATTTATAGTTTGAGAATATAACTCATTGCCTTCGCAAAATTGTGGAAAAACATATGTTATGATCGTTATTTATAATTTTTTAATCTTGTTATTCGCATAACTCAGAAAGTGGGACGGTTGGTCATTATCCAGGAGCCATTGGATTAGATTTCGTGAGCGATCGGATCGTAGATCCAAGTCAAGGTATGAAATTTTTATAATGAATAAAAAAATGTAGTCGCGGAGAAGGTATGCGCTCTACGAATGGCCGTTCTAGTTTACCCAAATAATGATCTAAATAGGAGAAACGTTTAAAAATTACACTGTAAATGCATTGTTGTAATTGGTATATTACTAATAAATATTAATAAACGGTTGAACTCCTCTATAGTGAACTGCAACTATAGGTTACTAAAAAGGGTTCACTATATACACCATAACTCTATTATGAAATCCAGTATAGTGACTGTCTGAGTACGGAAGTAGCCTCTATAGTGAACAAATTTTGTTTAGTGTGCCATAAAATGACCATTCGTTTTCTATAAACAGATGTCTATTCGTGACAGTCTAAGAAACTTCATTTACTATACAGGCTACTTCCTTATCAGGATACTACATTCACTATAAATGATTTTATTATAGAGGGGTTCTACTGTATATAACTGGTACACTATATAGAACATACTTCATTATCTATGAGTCAAGAGATGCATAGAAAAAATTGTTCACAATATACAGGGTACTTCATTATTCAAGACTCTACTACTCAGGATAGTTCACTATACAGGAGTTCATTATAAAGGAGTTTAAACACTGTAATGAATATTCCTAATAATGTACAAATAAATATTACCATTATAGGATTCAGCAGTATATTTAATTATACTCAATATATATTGAGTTAAACAATAATGATATCAGTTTAAAGGATTTCACTCCCTATCATTATTAGATAAAGCCAAAGCTACTCAATAATTTAGGCCCATTCGTAGATATGCCTGGTAGTTTTTATAGCAAAATAATTACTCAAATCCTCAGATTTGTGTCATTTTAGTGTTGAGTATTTTCCACGATACCAATTAGTCTATATTCGGTTTAAAATAGTTTGGTTATATCGAAGGCTATGTTATATACTAGTGCATTACCCATCAAAAATTACAGATCTCTTTTCCAATTTTTAAAGAATTCGGATAATATGATCAAGATTTCTAAAACTAATATTTGAATTTTCTTCTATATTATCCATATTTTTTATACGTTTTTTATTTTTTTTATTCGCATTTAATTATAAAAAAAATATTACGATCAGTTTTTTTCTCATTTAGGTTCATAAAAAATTATCCCATTTTAATCAGGATTTTATCGTTAACCGAAATTTTTATTTTTCTGTAATACGTATTTTTTTGTCATCCGGATTTCAGTCCATTGTTTCAGTATATTTATTAAATAGTATATTAAATGTTAAAGAGTTACGTTTTTCTTGTTACCAATTTTAAATGCCTGGTTCCGTTTTTACTCCAATATTTTCAATTGAATAAAATACGATTTATGTAGTTTTGAAACCATTTATTGAACTGATATCAGAAAATTTCCTATCCATGCTATCAGCTGCTCGCCAAGCGTATTATTAGGTTAGTGTGACGGACAGACAGAAACACTATTTATATCATAATATTTATATATAAATCAGTAGAATTGGCAAAGTATATATAAAATGCATTGAAATTTATTGCAATAACTGTGTTATATCTGTCCCATTAACTGCTCTATATATTTATGTGCAATAAATTTCTTTTGTGGTGCGCATAGGGAAGCAAAATATAAATAATGAAAAGTGAGGTAATTAATTTAATTACGGCAAATATGACGGAGATAGCTTATCGCAGGGGAAGTTCAGCGACACAAGGTCGATAATTTTATTATTTGTTATAATTGTCATACAATATGGTTTTCTAAAGCAAAATGTAATTAGTGTCATTGATTTGCTTGGTTAGTGTTATTAGATAAAGAACTGAATAATTGAACAAGAAATTGACTTGGATCTAGCTTCCGTTATGAGAATAAAGTAATTCTATGAAAAAAAAAAAAAAAGGATTGTCTGATTAAATTTTTTTAGAACAATTTAGCCGCAGAGGGAAGTATTGTAAATGATAATAAACATATTTTAAAGTTAATCAGTCAGTTCAGTTATTACTAAATATAAGTATTCGAACGTGGGACATGAGTAAAATAGTATTATTTGTAGTTGACATATGATATATATCCCTAAATCATGTCAAAGGTATAAAAGGTTGCAACCTTGAACTTGAAACAAAAGAGACCTAATTTCTATAATGAATTCCCCTAAATTCTCACATTAATTCTAGGAATATATGCCATTATAGACACTTTTCTCTCGCCTAATTCTTTCTCTAATTCCCTTCCCACAAAATATTCTTCCTGCATTTTTTTCAGTGAGAATAAAACTTTCATCAACAAGAGGAGAAATTTAGGATTTTCTTAGGGTATGTTCTGATTTATCGAACGGTTCCACATTGTTATAAAATAAGAGAAAACTATAAAATATATCATTTTAATTTGATAGTACTACTTAATACAATGAAAATATTTGCGATCGTTATAAGTACTTACCCATGGGAAGTTATAGTGGGAGGTCCTCTCTAAATCTTCGATGGTTCTAATATATCAGTACGTGCTAGACATGGTATTTGCTAGGCATGGTATTTGCTAGGCATGGTATTTGCTAGGCATGGTATTTGCTAGACATGGTATTTGCTAGGCATGGTATTAGCTAGGCATGGTATTTGCTAGGCATGGTATTTGCTAGGCATGGTATTTGCTAGGCATGGTATTTGCTAGGCATAGTATTTGCTAGTCATGGTATTTGCTAGTCATGGTATTTGCTAGGCATGGTATTTGCTAGGCATGGTATTTGCTAGGCATGGTATTTGCTAGGCATGGTATTTGCTAGTCATGGTATTTGCTAGGCATGGTATTTGCTAGGCATGGTATTTGCTAGGCATGGTATTTGCTAGGCATGGTATTTGCTAGTCATGGTATTTGCTAGGCATGGTATTTGCTAGGCATGGTATTTGCTAGGCATGGTATTTGCTAGGCATGGTATTTACTAGGCATGGTTTGCCTGGCAATTAAGCATGGTGAAACTGTAGAATATCCAGTTTATTTATAGTCGAATAAGTTCAGATGTAATGATGAACTTATTTGTACAATCGTTTGAAGAAATTTGATGTTTATAACAATGGAAGAATTTGTCATTGGAAAATATTTTCAAGTAGGGTTGAAACTTTTTTTAAATATATTTTTTTAAATAAACTTTTATAATAATGTAATAATTTTATATTTACTGTACTATAGTTAAATAATTATTACAAAAATATATATGAGTATTATACACATAACTTTTAAATTATTAAACCCTATAATTTGTACCTACAAAGTGAATGAATGCAAGGAAATGCAACCTACCAAATTACTCCGCGTGATTAAAATAATAAGGAATAAGCGTAGGTAACTTAAGGTGAGGTAACTACAGGTAATTACAAGTGATTAATAATGTATGTCTTCGGGGGTAATTGGAAAATAGGAATAAAGTAACGGTTCAGTGTATTAATTATTTTAATAATTAACACAACAATTACCTTCCATGATGTACATATCCATGTTCTGCGCAATTTGCTTATTTGCACAATTCAGAGAATGCGCTGCGCGTTTTTAAACCCCTTTAACCTCCCAATACCGAGCGTGAAATCGAATACCAAATGTTTGAAAGGAGGCATGGCATCACTAGAATCATGAAGTGTGCAGTACAACAAACTAGCGGATAGAACAAACTACATGACGGGTAATTATGTTGAGAGTTTCAAAATAATCTTCATGAAAATTGCTTATAAAAACTCAATTTAAATGGCCGATGTGTAGTTTGTTGTATCCACTAATCTGTTGCACCGCACACAATATAAATGTATACAAAATGACCTGTCAGAGGGACTCGGTGGAGACACGCCCCTCGATACAAATATATAAGTATTTTATTGCATAATAAATAAAAATGAAGCTATTAACCCTCGCTCAGCATTAGAGGATTGTAGTTAAAGGGATTTTAAATGCGCAGCTCATTCTCGAGATTGTGCAAATATAGCAGCAGATTGCGCGGAACAAATATGTATATTGGATCTTATTTCTTTTTAATTAAAATCTATTTGTAATTAATGAATTTCACTTTCAAAAATGTTAAAAATAATAACATTTTCATTCACTTCACCATATTATTGCATATAATAGAGGTAACACATATTCAATAGCAACATTGGATTTTTAGTAAAGGTTCCCTACAAGAAGTTTTTTTTACTTATATCAATTGGGTTAATGTTCCTCATAATTTTGCAATAAAAAACATCAAATTTAATAACATATTATCTATATATATCGTCAATATCCGTTTTACTTCCAAGCTTCTAAATTTTAGTCAAAAAATTCAGGTGCAGATATAAAAAAAAATTAACTTAGGATCACCTGTAGGATCTTCATCCCATGCAGTGATTTTACCCATGTAGGTACATTCCCCACCCCAGTTATATCACTGGTGCCCCAGTGATTTCACCCCTGTACAATTCGTGCCCCAGTGATTTCACCCTAGTACAATTCGTGCCCCATTGATTTCACCCTAGTACAATTCGTGCACCAGTGATTTCACCCTAGTACAATTCGTGCCCCAGTGATTTCACCCTAGTACAATTCGTGCCCCAGTGATATCACCCTAGTACAATTCGTAACCCAGTGATTTCACCCTAGTACAATTCGTGCCCCAGTGATTTCACCCTAGTAAAATTCGTGCCCCAGTGATTTCACCCTAGTAAAATTCGTGCCCCAGTGATTTCACCCCTGTACAATCTGTGCCCCAAATTGGTCTGGAGTGCGGATTCTGCAGATGATCCAAAACTTATTGAAGTAAGTTTCTTCTACATAAGATAATCATTGGCATAAGATAATCATTTTTATTTAAAAAAATCAAATCGGAAATCAAAAGGTGTACATTGTACAATCTTATTCTTCAGTGTGAGATTACTGAAAAAGATTAATTATTGCACAGTGCACACAAAGTATCAAAAAATGAATAGGCATTAGTTTTACAATTGTATGAAACAAACTAATTTTTCCCTTGAGTTTTTAGATAACCTTTAAAAACATTGTAAAAGCTTCTGAATCCATATCTTTGTTTTCATACACCGAGAAAAAATTGCGAGTCAACCTGACTCATCGCTTGAGTCAAAGCAGACAAAACTCCAATATTGGAGTCTTTTTTCTTGATTGACTCTACCTGAGTCAATCTGACTATGAATTAGGAGTCAATATGACTCTTGTTTTTGAGTAAAATATTAGGGTGAGTCAAATTGACTCACATTTTTGAGCCGGTTTTGGGACAAGCTGAAAACTCAAATTTTAAGTCAACTTGACTCGTATATTTTTTCAGTGTATCTGAAATATAACAGATCTAGTAAGTAAATTGACGATTTAATTCCGATGTTTGAATCACCACATTCTTCATTCATTTCATTTCCTAATTATTCTCATACTAAAAAAAATGCAAGACGGTCTGAAATCATTTTTCCGCATTTCAATTTTTTCTGGTGGTGGTAGATAGGAAGGAACCATAGCCTCCTTGGCGGAGGTTACTCTGATAATACTCACAGGTAGTTAGTGCGTACTGAGTACACATGAACATGTTAGGAAGTTATAAAAGGCAGTGGAAGGAAGACTCTACGCAGTGAAGTGACAACAGGTACAGTGTCAACAGGAACAAGGGACAAACAGGATCAAAGGATAACATTGGGATAGGACACAAGTAGGATAGGACAGAAGTAATATTCACGGCTACTATTAGAGAAATCTGGTATTTCACCCATTTGAATTCAAGAAGCGAGAATGAATTACCTATCACACCTCTCTAGGGGTATACCTCCCCTCCATATCTTTCCTTTTTTTGTGACTTCGGTTCAATCTCATTTCAATTTTATTTTCTCAGTGCCCCTTGATTCACCAGAACTGAACTCTTTAAAATCTCTGTTAAAATTGACACCTACTACACAAATAGATACAATATCCACTAAAGTATAGTGAGCGCCGTTCCAACTTCTAGTATCAACGAAATATTCCTATGTTATTCGTACGGGGATAGAAATGAGATTCATTATCATCTGTACAGGGTAGACCACAAAGAATAAGACCCAAATTTAACTTCTTATAACTTTAAAACTAATCAAGATAGTTTAATTAAGTTCAGAAAAGTGTTTTTTGTCACTCTAGCAAATGGCGTTATATTGGTAATATTTTTCTTTTCTCAAAAACATTACAAAAAGGTAAGTTGCACAAAAGTGTTTTTTTTGTAAAAAAAATTGAGAAGCTTAAAACTATTGCTTTTATTTTATAATAACAATAATATTACAAATGATTTGTAGAAAATTTTGAAAGTTAACTTCCATTGTAATGACATTAACAAAAAATATAAGGATCTATTCGACATGGCGGCCATTATCTGCGACACATTTTTCGCATATTGCTCACATCATTGGCAAGACTCTTCTGATTAACTCAAATTTATTCATAAAACTACAATTTCACAAGTGATTTTATTCTTCATGTAGGTGGAGATAAATAGACTTTATTTTTAAATATCCTCAGAGAAATAAAATAACAAGGTATGAGATTTGAGATTCTGGTAGGCCATTCAATGCAATGTCCAATTGCAACTGCGGCCGAACTGTTTTTACAAATAATTTTATACGAAGATGATCATGTGTGCATCCATCAGATCTGATTAAAGTGTTATTCGTATAAATCTTATATTTCGAAATATTTTATCATTTCAAAAGATACAAATTTAAATACCTCATAAATTTATTATTTAGAAAACGAATTTTAATGAATTTTATAGCAATGAATGCAGTTAGATAATATATTTTCAAATAATGAATTGAAATACTTCAAGTTTAAGTAAATCGTCAGCTATACAGATGTTAAAGAATCTCATTTTTTCCCCGTACGAATAACATAGGAATATTTCGCTGATAATCTGAGTTGAACCTAGCTCACTTTACTTTGGTGGTCTATTGTTATGGACATCAATTTAAAGATCAATAACTAAGAGTGTTAACCCATGTACACTATTTATTGTTTTGTTTTCAGAGATTAAAAAGAAATCTATTAAGAAGTACCATCACAATTATAGATTTTTCTATTATTTCACCTTAATAATTTCCCTTTTATTTCCAAAGTATAGGCGAAAACTCTCATCATTTATTTAATTACGAATCATTTGCATCAACATTACTGACTAATAGTTTGGAATGTACTGTCATTTATTTTCTTCTGACTGCTTTTGTCTGTCTCACTGTTCACTCTCACTCTCACAACCTAATAATATGCAATAATTATTCTGATAGATGTAGAATTTTTTTTATTGTTTCAATAACTTAATTTTATTTTACATAAATAAAACAACCATCATATAATTCATATTACATAAGTTAAACTACCATGAGTATCTATAAAATTGATATAATAATAATAACGTTATTTTTGACGGCATGCGAAACACTCATTTTTACTAATATATTTTCAATGTTATAACAGTGATTTGTTTAATCTCTTAATCATCTCATATCCCCTTCCTTGCCTCTTAATCAGCAGGATTTCCTCTTTTTAATTACCCTCATTGTTTAATACATTTCAATGTAAATAGCATTTATTTCGGTTATTTTTTATCCGTAAAAAGAGGAAGGTTTGAAAAGGACATGTTTTTATGTTTTTTTTTAATGTTTTTCATGTTTATTCATTTTACGCTTCACTAACTAATCAATTCTATAGAATAATATATCAGTTTCTTAAACTAATTTATTTGTAGATGACTCAATAGTAAATTTAACATTTATTTTATCTATTTCATAGAATTGATGAATGGACATTCACCTATTATTTGTTAAAAGAATGATTTATTTTTGTCACACATTTAGTCAAGTTTCGTGTACATAATTTAGTAAATTGGGAAATAAAAATATCAAAAAAGTTTGATATAAATTTTTTTATATATAAATAATTTTTTTTTATATATAAATAATTTTTTTTTAAATATAAATATTTCCTTTTAAATATAATTTTCTTTTTAAATTTAAATATTCTTTTCCATTTTAAAATTTATTTTAGCTTTAACAATTATTTACATTATTCAATTGCATACATTATTTTGATGAACTGAAATTGCAGTTCCTGGTCGAGTTTTACCCAATATGCTTTTTCATGATTAATTCTGAACACAATAAAATGGAGGGGAAACACTTACAGTAATTTTCCTTCGTAATTAAAGTAATCTAAATTACTCCAAAATTCACACCGAAAACTCTATGCCTCATAGTTAATGAGTAACTTAGATGTCGTACTACTCATTACTCTACTCATTACTCATTATTTTCCTATGAGGAAGTGTGCTTATGATTATGAGAAGCAATGAAGCTTTTCTTGTATGGGAACGTAGTTAACTACGTAGGTAACTAAAAGTAATTCTACAAACAAATATAGTAACTATATGGAAATTATTGAGCATGAAGTTAGTCACAAATTATTGAGGAAATGAATTACATTATTTTCTATGTAATAGAATTATATTTTTTCCGTAAAATAGTAAAAGGTTGATTATTAAATTCTTCTTCATTAAAATGTACAGGAAAAAATATTATTTTATAAAAATTTAATATAATTTTTTAAATTTAATTATTATGAAACTAACTACATAATTTTGGTAGTTATTTAACATAATACTGACTATATACAAATAATCTATTAATTTTCCATGGAATCATATAGAGAACTGTTGATTACTACAGTACATTGTTTGCAACATGAGCATACGTTTGAACTTGAACAGCGCCCTCTACTGTCTATAAACGTTACCATGAACTACATATAATGTACATAGGTTCACACGCTGTGATTTCTATGTTCTTTTAATTATTAACCTACTGTTTTAGTGAATAAATAAGGCCCTTGTCTTTGAACATAATGGAACAAAGACTGAAAATTTAATTGTATATTTATTTTACAGAAAAGTGGGCTAGTGTTGATTAAAAAGTCAACATGAATTTAATCTATTTATTTCTTAGTTGCCTGTTAATATGGCAAACTTCTGCCCAAAGTGCTGATGAGAAGTTCTACACCTATAGTCAGGTAAGAATTTATTTTTTATAATGATAACTTGAGGACAGTCCGTCTGTCTGTCCGAAGTCATAGTATCAAAATAGTAATTTGTGGCCATGGTTACGTTTCACTCTTCTATTAAAAATTATAATATTGTTTAATTGTATTGACTTTTGAGATAAAAAATAAGGTTAACTCAGTACAACTTACTTGCATTAAATATAATTCTAAACCAATTATATTAATTGAAGTCTCAATGGATGAACAACAGGTATGAGTTCAAATGAGTTCTTCCAAACGAAAAATATATCAGTATCATGACCAGATAATATTGTTCGAGGTCAGAGTGAGGGTTGAAGGCTGAATGAAGGTCAAGGTCACATTTTTGAAGGACACTTTATTTGAAATTACAGAGTAATTAGGGTGTTTTTACTCAGTAAATATGTCTCTTCAGAAATGCACTAAATAATTTTGATAAATCATGTTTCTGTTTTCATTACTCTAGTACTGTTTGCTGATTGTTATTTGTGATACATCGCTAAACAGTTTAATTGTTGCCCGAAAAGTTCTTACGAACTTAGATATGGGCTTGAATTTAGAAAATTTATATATATATTTTTTTTACATATGTTATGTAGGATATTACTTAAGAATTTTTTTTATTTTTTTTTAATGTATGTAGAAAATGTTTTTCTTATGTAATTCTTGTATTTCTTTTATTCAATAAAGATTATTATTATTATTATAATATTTTAAGCTATCAAAATTATAGCAACAAAATATACTTTTTTTCTGTGAATGAACCTATATCGATAAAAAATTATGAGGAAAAATGAAAAAGAAGTTAATTGATAAATATAGATAGAAGAAGTTTAGAATGAATTTTCATTGTTGTCCAATATTATCAATACTTTTTGCATACTGTGTATTTACATCATTCTATGATTAAATTTTATAAATTTGTTTAATAATATTACAATATTAAATAATATCTAGAAACATCCGGGTTCAATAAACGTTGATTTGAATATCAGCTAATTATTTAAAGTGTCAATTAACTCATATTATAATATTTTTAACTGATTTCCCGAAGATATATCCTTATCGATTTCTGTATAAACATCTGCCATCTCTGAGGTTTGACTCTCTTTTCGTTACATTTCCTACATCAGGTGATGAAGAGTTGTCTCGGTCTCGCTCATGTAGACAGACAAACGACGCGACTGATCACCGCAGTAAGGCGCTGCGAACAGGCTGCCCCCATCCCTCTCCGAGACCAGGCTCTGGAAACTATGATCGTGAGTGAAAACAGGCACATTGCTATCACTAGCACAAGTTGATTGAGAAGTTATTTAATCGTTTGAAAGATTCAACTGACATATGTATGAATTAAATTGAATTCTTATTTCAAAACATCAATATTACTACCACAAAAATAGTTGATTGAAAAGTTATTTCGTCGCTTAAAAGATTTGACCGACATTTGTATGAATTGTAATTTCAAAATGTCACGAAAAAAAAAAATTGAATTAAAAAAAATTAAATTAAAAATTAAATTAAATAAATATTTTTTATTCATTGATGTCCTATCTAATATTTTTACTCATTTCCAACATCTCAGGCTGAGCTTCAGACGAACAGAGGCCCAATCATCTACGTTCCTGTGCCAACTCCAACCTTTCCCGTCGGCGGCTTCCAATTTGGTGGAAACAACATCAACCAATTCCCCAATATCAATAGAGGATCGAACACCGGTTTCACCAACCCGAATCAATTCAGTACAAATCCTTTCAACGATCCTTTCAACAACCTCCAAAGCTCGAGACTCGGAAACAACAATCAGGTAAGGAGCTGGCGATACTTATGTCCTTTGAACATGTGTCCTTTTATCAAACACTTTATCACATTCTATTCGATGTTTCTAAACCCTGCACCAATATTTACAGAATTCTGGTTTAACGAATAATCCTAACAATAATAATGAAGTAAGTTTGAATTATTGTTAGTCAGCCTCCTCGTAGTATGCACTTGAATAATTTATGAAATTATTATATATAAAGTTTTGCTAAAAAAATTACTTCATCAGAAAGTTATTCTCTGTGTTAAAGATTTGTGCCGTTTTATCTTCAATTATTTATTGTCCTAAAGGGTAACAACATCAACAACAACTTTAATAGAGCAACCAGAAGACCCGGAACAACAAACAATCCTTTCGGTTTCGGTAAACAGGCTTCTTCTGAACCTGCTGGTGAATCTGCTTCAGCCATCAACCATGCTGTAAGAAAATGGATTTAATTAGTTATCGGATTTAATTAGTTTCAAAATTTGAATATTTATTAAATAAATATCCAACATACTCAATAAAACTTTTAAATATATGAAGATAAAGTTCAAAATATTGGTAAATAAAAATTTCTGTAGAATTTTGTTATGAATTAATAGATTGACCAATAAATTTGTTATCTTTATTTAGGGGGAAGGTGACGCCAGCTCCCGTCAGAGGCGCCAGTTGTCTCACCTCAATGGAGGTCAGCTCCACCAAGCCAAACTGGAGGCGCTCCATTACCTCAGCAACATGACATGCGTGCTGAGAGCAGCTAACTACGTATGTTAACTAACTAAAAAATATTTTTGACATAAGTGAGAGTTCACAGAAGAGCAAATGAGAATAAGAATGAGGCTAACTTAGACTCTAACTTTTGATAGTCAATCTTGTACCAATATAGCTCTACCAAAAGTTAATCTGGTTAGTATAAATTGTTATAAGTTTAATCTAGATTAACAGTTTTCTGATAGCTGTTATTTAATTATAGCAGCTGTTACTGAATTACGTATAATTCTCTCTTAGATTGACCACAACAATCTGCCAAACTACCAATTCTACGAGAACGAGTTACGCAGTTTGCAGATGTCTAGGGACCTGCGTAACGACATGGCCACTGGACTGATCTTCTGCAAAGAGCTGAGTCAGTGTATGCCCGTGGAGAGACTTACCCATCCTCTGGCTAGGGAATTGGGACAGGTGAGATACCCCTTAGAAAAGGGTCTTCCTAGTCTATTCTTGATATAAGATTCCTTGAAAATACTGATATATTAAATTAAAAAGCATAATTATGAGGAAGACCTAATTCATCAGATAAACAATTGTGAGCAAAAATTCATGATTTAAGTGATTATATCTCAATATTCATGCTAGATCTAAGTGATTTCTCTCAACATTCATGCTAGATCTGTGATTTTCCCCAAACTACAATTGTTTCTCTCGCAGTACATCGCTTACTCGCGTTGCCTAACTCGCACCAGCATGAAGGCATGCAGAAAGGACGATGAGCGAAGAACACAAGGCAACTACAGACTAACGGGGGCTTTCTTCAGCGGTAACGGACTCAACCTCATGGAGTCGGTGGTGTCTTTGGGTCTCAGTGATGATGCTCTTGGATTCGACTTCTTCTAATACCTCATTAGTATAATTCAAATGTTCGCTCTTGTAGAGTTTGATTAAATAATTATTAGACTAAAGTTATATTGCTATTGTTAAAGAAGTAGCTAATTTCATATAGGTATTCTCTGAAAGTGAATTTGGTTTAGATTTAAATTTGTAGTAGGGATATTTTTATTCTGTAAAATAGATGTACAATATAATGAAATAAATATTTAAAAATATATTTGTATCAAAACCTCACTGAAATCGTTACTCACGTAATATTTAAAATAAATTAAATTCCTTTTATTCGAAATTTTGGAAACCGAAATGATATATTAAATAGGTTTCATATGTTTCAAATTGTTGCAATAACTCAAATCACCAGAATAGTATGATTCATTTAACACCTCACAACAAGAACGTATTTGATTAAGATGCATAGAAAATTAGTCACACAGTTCGGCAGCACGGCTTACTTTCGCGTTTTACGGTAAATAGGGACGTACCACCCCCCGTAAAATTGAAGGCAATTGCGAAGAACTGGAGATGGTTTAAAACAAATATCGAAATAGATAAGTAAAAATAATTTGGTAAAAGTGAGGATTCGTAAAGTTTAAAGACACGTAAAACACGAGAGTTAACTTTAGTAGTATAATACGCAATAGGAAGCTCATTGACACTAAAATGATAAGATTTTTATCAAATTGATAAATATATTGTCAGCGATTTGTCCCTCAATACTGTGAGTTATATATCTATTTACTTAATAGCTTTACATTACTTTAAACACCTCACTGTGGTCAGATAATTTTGTATGTGTCTGACTAAGCGGAAATGTTTTATAACAACCTCCTCCGTAATATTTAATTGGCGTAGTTCCTGTGGTAGATATTACACTAGAATTAGGAAGATACTATTGTCCTTGATGGTACCACATGCTGTCCCTATACATTATAAGTTACCACTCCAGTAGGTACTGTAATTCCAATAAACAATGGTAAAGATAAATAAACATATTTTATGTTAAAAAAAAATGTTTAAAATCAATCGATTTTAACAAATAAGAAATGGACTTCATGTCATGTTTTTCTATGATGTATTTACTAAAGAAATAGGAACTTCATGTCTTTCTATAATGTGCTTGATAAATATTATAGGGTAAATTACGATTTATCGATCATTTTCACATCTCCGGTCATATAAGAAAAAGCGATATTATAATTGTTATTTAAATTTTATTTTTATTGGTATCCATGATACCTGCAGGTATCATGGATACCAATAAAAATAAAATAACAATTATAATATCGCTTTTTCTTATATGACCGGAGATGTGAAAATGATCGATAAATCGTAATTTACCCTACCTATATATCTTCCGAAGTAATGAATAAATGAAAATGAAATAGAAATACTGTAATAAAGAAATTGTAATCATGCATTGGCTATTATTAGGGATAACTTAATAAGCATGATTATAATTGAAGTATTGTTCTCCTAACCTCTTTTTTCTTCCTGGTTTATGTAATTAGTCTATGTTCCGGTTTTATCGAAATAAACAGGTAAAATCTATGCTGATTTCCTATGATATATAGCGTTATAACAAGACATGTACATACAATATAATATATAATTTCATTGATAGAATGTTGAAAATGACGAGAAATATATTATAATTCTGGTTATAAATGTTTCATTAAAATAAATGTTAATGCTTGTTATAGATTCCTGAAATAAATGTTATTAAATTTTAATAAATGTTAACCGTTGACTTAATTTGGTCAAAGATTGGTAATAAACTACTAGTGATGTACTTGTTCTATGAAGAACAAGATACTAGTTATTTTCTATTAACATTATAAAGAATAAACTACTAGTAATGTACTATTTTAAATATAAAGAATGGCTCAAAAAGATATAGTTATAATTATAGAAATATCATTAAACTAATGCCAATTTACCAATTTAACGTTTGTGTATAATTTCGAAATATTAAAAAAAATTTGAAACTTTATTAATAGTTAAATGAATATTTCTCTGGTTACGCATCAGCAATGTAAGTATATAATTATTATTAATAATAATTATTATGTTATGTTTATTGTAATAATTATTATGTTATGTTTATTGTAATAATTATTATGTTATTTTAATACACAATATCATGGAGAGAAGACCGTATACTCAATATATCACTAATAACATTAAAGAAGAACTCAAAATTGGTTTAAAATGTTACGCTAAATAACTTTTTTGTTATATTTCCAGATAATCACTTTTTGTTAATACACCTGTTTTATTAGTATATTCCATAGTTTACTAAATTCTTTACTATTAATTGGTTTCATTCTTGTGATCCATAAAAAGATCATTAGTAATTATTGTACACACGTGTACTGGCTTGACATCAAATCAATAATCGTGTCATTCGAGGACAAAAGGAAAAAAATCACAAGAAAAAATATATAATAACGTGTATTAAATTCACGTTAGTTTCTACTATGTATTAATTATTTTCCTATTAAAAAGACATTAGAGTTAATTAATGGGTATTAAATGAGACTTCTTGAATTAATTCACCAGCTGCGTCATTAATTGTAAACAAGAAAAGAGAGTTTTTGTATAAAGCAATCGAAGGAAGGTATAGTCAGGTGAATCGCCAGGTAGCAGGTTCTAAGGTGAATTAGCTGACAAAGGTAAGTAGTCAGGTGAATTGCCAGGTAGCAGGTTCTAAGGTGAATTAGCTGACGAAGGTAGGTAGTCAGATGAGTTGCCAGGTAGCAGGTTCTAAGGTGAATTAGCTGACAAAGGTAAGTAGTCAGGTGAATTGCCAGGTAGCAGGTTCTAAGGTGAATTAGCTGACGAAGGTAAGTAGTCAGGTGAGTTGCCAGGTAGCAGGTTCTAAGGTGAATTAGCTGACGAAGGTAAGTAGTCAGGTGAGTTGCCAGGTAGCAAGTTCTAAGTTGAATTAGCTGACGAAGGTAGGTAGTCAGATGAGTTGCCAGGTAGCAGGTTCTAAGGTGAATTAGCTGACAAAGGTAAGTAGTCAGGTGAATTGCCAGGTAGCAGGTTCTAAGGTGAATTAGCTGACGAAGGTAAGTAGTCAGGTGAGTTGCCAGGTAGCAGGTTCTAAGGTGAATTAGCTGACGAAGGTAAGTAGTCAGGTGAGTTGCCAGGTAGCAAGTTCTAAGTTGAATTAGCTGACGAAGGTAGGTAGTCAGATGAGTTGCCAGGTAGCAGGTTCTAAGGTGATTTAGCTGTAACTATTTTATCCAATTTTTCAAATAACGTGTCAAACATTATTAAAAAAGAAGACAATTATACTAACGATTATCATCCTATATAGTGATACACATTGTGTGCATTTGTTTATTGGTTGGTTGCAAGAAAAATGTCACGCTTTTTCATTATCTATTTATTTATATATAATATTTTTATGTTAGTTTGCTATCGCTATCTTCATAGTGGTTTAAGTTTTTGAGAATACAACAAGCTTCCCACAAGATTCGTCAAAATTTTATATTATTATCAATTATACTGCACCTTTTAAAATTATTTTAATTATATATTGTTCAAGTAGGACTTTCATTTTTACATATGTCTAAATCTTCCTTGCCGAGAAATATTGCAAAAGTAAAAAAACAACAATGGCAATAGAAACTATCACCGCCATTGCCATCAGTGGAGTATCGTCTCCACTTTACGTTCTTTCTTTCCCCATTCCACTCCTACTCCACTGCTTGATAGCCTGTCACAAGCACCTGAACTGTGGAGGAGTGATCAAACACCCACCCGATGTGAGTGAAGGAATGATAACTAGGGTAAATTACGAATTATCGGTCAGTTTCACATCTTCGGTCATATAAGAAAAAACGATATTATAATTGTTATTTTATTTTTATTTTTATTGGTATCCATGATGCCTGCAGGCATCATGGATACCAATAAAAATAAAAATAAAATAACAATTATAATATCGTTTTTTCTTATATGACCGAAGATGTGAAACTGACCGATAATTCGTAATTTACCCTAGTGCAATAGTGAATAAGAATGTATAAAAAGATGGATTACTGTCTTCTTCATCATCACTATGATGGAATAATTTGATATTATTGTGTTCGTTTACAGATTTGTTACAGTAACTATTCTGAAAGAGGTGGAAGATATTGACAATATTAGCGATGTTCAAATTTGCTGAAACTTCTATAGAAAGTATTATTTCAATTCCTAAGGGAACAATTAACAGTATGGGAAAAAAACTAACTAACAAACTTAGAACTTAATTGTGGTTACAATAGTTTAGTAACTATAAATTTGGAATTGTTTGTAATTAGTTGCTGTTTCTTTGATCTGTACTGTATCCGTAACTACTTGCTTTTTGTAACTTTCTTTTGAAATATTTAATTAGAAAATTTCAGGATTTCGAGTGCGAGTTCGTGGTAGATCCGAATGAAGCGGGAGCAGCAATAACCGCTCGAGCAGTGGCCCTCAGGATAGCGAACTACGGCTCTAAAAAACTCGTCAGCGTTCCTTCAAATCCTATTCTGTCATGGGAGTAAGTGAGATAGAAATTTTGAATTTTTTTATGAAATAGAAATAAAATTCAACCTACTAATCATCTACCTGCTAATTATAATGCAATTTCTTCCCATGGTATTTCCAAAAATATTTATTGTACTGAAGGAATTGTTAATTTTGATAATATAATATTGCATTTAATCCTACTATACAAGTAGGAAATATCATATTATCACGTTACAATAAAAATAAAATTAAATCTTGTATACAATAATCAGGTATTAAAATATGGATTGTATCAACAATGATTTTAAGTTACCAAATTTAGATAGATTCCAGCAAATACTTAAGTTTTATTCAATACAAATTCAGTGATTTTACAATTATCGTGAGTTGTGTTTTTATTGTTTCGAAGTTTATGTTTTTCACTTTTTGCTGTTGGAAATAATCCAAGTATCTCAGTTGGTTTATATTTTTTAACTAAAATTGTTATCCCCTCCAGTTATGATTAACTTAGCAATATAGCCCCTTTATAAGCAATATAGCCCCTTTATAAGCAATATAGCCCCTTTATAAGCAATATAGCCCCTTTATAAGCAATATAGCCCCTTTATAAGCAATATAGCCCCTTTATAAGCAATATAGCCCCTTTATAAGCAATATAGCCCCTTTATAAGCAATATAGCCCCTTTATAAGCAATATAGCCCCTTTATAAGCAATATAGCCCCTTTATAAGCAATATAGCCCCTTTATAAGCAATATAGCCCCTTTATAAGCAATATAGCCCCTTTATAAGCACACTTTTTGTGGTAGCAAGTCAATTGATCCACAGTCAATATTCTAAGTTAAAATGATTGAGAATCAATTGACCGGGAATCAAATGGTACGGGGATCAAATGACCGGGATCATTTGAACGGGGATCAATTGACCTAGACACAATTTTTGTATAGTTCAGGAAGAGTGCTTAATGTTCAATAAAATAAATAAATTTACAGCTCTGCTCTATCTGACAGCATTTCACGGAATGGATATCTACCACAGTACCCATCTACTTTCAAGGTACTTTTCCTAATTTCATTTTCCAATAAAGAATGAGAGTTTCCATTTTCTGAGTAGATTTCTGCTGGAGAAAGCATAAACCAAATTTCGAATAATATCCTTTATTTTTAAATAAAAAGAATTGTTTACTGGATGGAAAATGTGTCTTTTTGCTTCTCTAATAGATGAGAGCAGCTCTTTGACGATAAGAACTCGTACTTATTTCTATGTGGACCTGAAAAGACAGAACGATGGACTACTCAGAGACTCTGAAGGAGTGGCAGCAGACATGACTACAATCAAATGGGATGTATCTTTCCCCGTGGGAGGCAACCAGAAATGCATAGGGAGCGGGAAACGAAACAATCTAATATTTTGATTTCACATGTTCTGACATACCCCTTCTTCCAAACGAGAGTTTGTGCATTTTTTAATAATTGGATTTATCAAATATTATCTAGTATGGGTTAGTATAGCAAGAAAATATATGAGATTATTACATCTTTAACTTCTTCACAAACAAACCGTATGATTATATATAGATATAGCTTAGTCTTACTCCAAGCATCTATCCTATAGTTAAGTACTATTGCAATATATATATCTTGAGGGATATATTGCTAAGCAATATATATATATTTAAGTCTTTCCACAAGACTTTTTGCTAAGCTCCTCCTATTTTTCCCACGAGAATATAAGAAAAAGGGATATTATTATTAATTTCAATTGGTATCCACGATACCTGCAGGTATCATGGATACCAAATAAAACAAGTAATAATTTTATCATATTTTTTTCTTATATTCTCGTGGAAAAAGTAGGAGGAGCTTAGCAAAAAGTCTTGCGGAAAAACTTAATAAACCCTACGTGTGAACGGCCTTTTAGTGTAATACTATCCATCCTATAGTAAAGTACTATCACAATATGTCAATATATATATATCTTATTTCTTGTTCTTTTACCACCCTATCGCTTTCTCATTCGGCCTCAAACAATTCGCATTCTCAAATATGCAAAAATTTATTGAGGAAATATAATTTTAATCACAGTATGTAATAAAAAAAGATACAGCATAAAATATATTATATATAGTAGAAATTTAAGAATCACATATCAGAAAATATTAGTATATCTCTAAGCTGTATTTAAAAACTGTTAATGTAGCCTAGTTATTATTAAATTAAAAGTAATATTTTCACAGAACATATATATAAGTTTTGCATCAACGCACTATGTAATCAATTATATATAACGAATGTAATTGGTGGAATAATTCTGTCAGGTACTATAAATAATCACAATAAATAAATAATCTTCTAAATCTAAAATATTAGTTTCATTAAGTCGCTGTTCTTTTGACGTCAAAGTTCATTGGTCTGTCTTTTCACTTGGAAACTTCGAGTAAATAGCAATTCATAAATACTTTTTAACTAACAGCAATTCATAAAAACAGTTTATTCATAAACAAACTTTTCACATTTATAGTTTATTTAGAACCAACAATGGTAATAGTAGTAGTTCGAAAATGCCATCAATGGAATAGCTCCTCCTCTTTACGTTTTTTTTTAACATTTCAAATCTTAATCCAGTTATCAAATAAATTACTAGTAAATTAGTGAACAGGAATATATTTAAAACAATATATTAGAGGACTGGTCACCGTCTTCTTCAATGCTATGTTGAAATGAATTAAAATAATACCCCAAATCGTTTCAGAATTTGAATGTTCTTATACTGTAAAATGTATTTCGGAAACAAGGAGACAAGTGTTAAGAACCGAGAATTAATGAATTGTTTTTAATGAAAAGTGTAGCAGTAACAACTAGAAATATCAGTGATAGTTAAGAGATGAAACTAAGTTAGAATAATTAATCTCAAATCTTACGCAAACGATATTAGAAAAGAATTACATTGAAAAGTTTGGCTCAAATTTCGAATTGTAGTACCTACTACTTCAGTACCTTGGTAAATCAAAGAAATAGAATTGTATTCCTTTAGTTCTGAGTATGAATTAATATATGGTTAATGAATTTAAATTATAAATTTTTTTCATTGATATTTTCATTTGTATGATTCTTTAGGTAGGCTTGATTATCTTGAGTATTTATCATTGTTCTGAATTATTACGGTTTTGTCACAATTTTCATCTGCACTATTTTACTCTATAAATTTACAATATCTTTCGATTTATTTAGGATACCTTTTAAGTTATTAGCTAATTAAGTCACGAGTCTTCGTCATCAAATGAAAATAAAAATAAATGAAATGGGAAGGAGTTGTCCCGACTCTTAACACAGCTTGTAAGTTTTAGGGGACTTATATTCAAATAAATAAATACTAGGTAATAGTTTGAATTTTAGATGCCTGAAATGAGAAGATTATGACACTAACTTCAGTATGATATAAAATTTTTATAATTGAACAACTATTTTGAATGATTTTTTCATATAATCAAACAACTTGTATCTAAAAAATATAAAAAATAAAAATATCTTAGACCCTCCTATAAATTTTCTATGAGAATAAAACAGAAGTTTCTTTTCTAGGGAGTACTTCTCTATTCACGGAATATATGTAATAATTTTACATAGTTTATTCAAATCACATTTTAAAAGGTATAAATTATACTAAAAATAATAGGAAATTAAAAAACTGTGTTATTTAAAATTAACATCATTACAGTGACTCTTTTCTCTGATAGTACATCATCACAGTGACTCTTTTCTCTGATACATCATCACAGTGACTCTTTTCCCTGATAGTACATCATCACAGTGACTCTTTTCTCTGATAGTACATCATCACAGTGACTCTTTTCTCTGATAGTACATCATCACAGTGACTCTTTCTCTGATAGTACATCATCACAGTGACTCTTTTCTCTGATAGTACATCATTACAGTGACTCTTTCTCTGATAGTACATCATCACAGTGACTCTTTTCTCTGATAGTACATCATCACAGTGACTCTTTTCTCTGATAGTACATCATTACAGTGACTCTTTTCTCTGATAGTACATCATCACAGTGACTCTTTCTCTGATAGTACATCATCACAGTGACTCTTTTCTCTGATAGTACATCATCACAGTGACTCTTTTCTCTGATAGTACATCATTACAGTGACTCTTTTCTCTGATAGTACATCATCACAGTGACTCTTTTCTCTGATAGTACATCATCACAGTGACTCTTTCCTCTGATAGTACATCATCACAGTGACTCTTTTCTCTGATAGTACATCATTACAGTGACTCTTTTCTCTGATAGTACATCATCACAGTGACTCTTTTCTCTGATAGTACATCATCACAGTGACTCTTTTCTCTGATAGTACATCATTATAGTGACTCTTTTCTCTGATAGTATATCATCACAGTGACTCTTTCGTCTGATAGTACATCATCACAGTAACTCTTTTCTCTGATAGTACATCATCACAGTGACTCTTTTCTCTGATAATACATCATCACAGTGACTCTCTTCTCTGATAGTACATCATTACAGTGACTCTTTTCTCTGATAGTACATCATCACAGTGACTCTCTTCTCTGATAGTACATCATCACAGTGACTTTTTTCTCTGATAGTACATCATCACAGTGACTCTTTTCTGATATTACATCATCACAGTGACTCTTTTCTCTGATAGTACATCATCACAGTGACTCTTTTCTCTGATAGTACATCATCACAGTGACTCTTTCTCTGATAGTACATCATCACAGTGACTCTTTTCTCTGATAGTACCAATTATATACCCATTATATACGATAGTTTCTCACAAGTATAAGTACAGTCATTTATTTTTATTTAGAAAAGTATAGTAGTTTATTTTTATTTTGATAAGAGGTATTAGAATCTTGGCAAGGTTTGGCGATCATTTAACCACTCAGTGCCTCAGTGACCGGTGGTGTTCATAGGTATAGCATAGGTGACTTTGGCACACTAAGTGAGGAGGATAAATCATCTAGGACATTAGAAAAGAATAAAATATAATTAAATTAAATTAAAATACAATTAAATACTCCATATGTTTTCAAATTGTCAAGCTAGATGAAGCTGTTGCTTTTGTTTATATTATTGGACATATTTCAAATATTTCGAATTTATTTTTATAAAATGTGAATGAAATTTACTTCAGTTTAAATAGTAACAAAAAGATTTATATGATTAATCAGAAAACATTAGGAAAATATACCTTACATACCTACGTTAAAATTCAGCTTTAAATTCAGTAAATAAATCATTTAATAAAAGGTGTTCAATTCTAGAAATCATTTAATTATTCTAACAAAAGGTGTTCAATTGAAATGTTTTTTTATTTGTTCTAATAAAATTGCCGTGTGTTTAAATTACAGTTATTCAACTCGACAGATTAAAATAAAGATTAAATAGAATGATTAATGATGTAGAAGAATAGGGAGCGATGTTGTATACGGTTACATAAACCTTTGAGTTAACAATATGAAGTGGTGACATACACCTTTGAGTGAGCATATACACTGTGTACAGTTCGTTGCAAGAGTTTCTTACGTATTTCTTTTTCAATGACAAGGTCCCGTGTTTAATTATTTAAAAGTTGCTTCAGTTCTCACTTGTAAAACACGACAAAATTAAATATTTAACGACTGAATTAAAAACAAAAAAATATATCCTTTTCAATATTCATAAGATAATTCGAAGGTTATTCACAGAAAATTAAAAAACACAGAGTACCAAAATAAATTTTTAATATTTCAAATTGAAAACCTATAAGCAATTTAGGATATACTTTACACAGTAATTATGTCCCTCCTTACTTCCTATTTAAAAATTACAAACCATCTACAAAGTTACGTAACTCCTAACACGCGTTATGTAATACGTTTAACGCGCGTATCTTACACGTGCATGTATATAGCGAGCGTTAGGCGCGCGTTCCTTCGCAGTCTCAGCCTAGCGTGTGTGTCGTAGTGCTGGAACATCAGGAAGTTACGATGGTAAATATTACCTACCATTGTCCGTTACGAAGATAATTTCAATGGGAAGTGTAAAGGTTAAACATGTAGAAAAGGTATAGATAATGAACAAAATACTAAGAACAATCTGTTTTATTTACAGGTAACTAAGGATAATTAATTTATATTCTAATAACTATAACACGGTAAAAATGATAGACATTTTCCTATTTCAACATATTTTTGAAGTTATATGACATCGAAAAATACATATAGACTACTTATGTATAAAATTTAATTGACATTGATTTTTGTATAATACTTATAAGTTGTATTTAAATATTGTGACGGCTCTTTATAAGTAATTGAATTAATACAAAACTTGAATGATACCTTGAAGATATTCGACAAAATGTATGCATATATTATATGAAGATGTGTACATATATTACGGCAGTTTATTGTAGGTATGACATTCTTAAATTAGAGAGAGAGGTGCAGTTAGTGAACAGCTCTCAGTTGGAGAGCATTGGTGACTAGTGACTGCAGTTAGTGAACAGCTCTCAGTTGGAGAGCATTGGTGACTAGTGACTGCAGTTAGTGAACAGCTCTCAGTTGGAGAGCATTGGTGACTAGTGACTGCAGTTAGTGAACAGCTCTCAGTTGGAGAGCATTGGGGACTAGTGACTGCAGTTAGTGAACAGCTCTCAGTTGGAGAGCATTGGTGACTAGTGAGTGCAGTTAGTGAACAGCTCTCAGTTGGAGAGCATTGGTGACTAGTGAGTGCAGTTAGTGAACAGCTCTCAGTTGGAGAGCATTGGTGACTAGTGAGTGCAGTTAGTGAACAGCTCTCAGTTGGAGAGCATTGGTGACTAGTGAGTGCAGTTAGTGAACAGCTCTCAGTTGGAGAGCATTGGTGACTAGTGAGTGCAGTTAGTGAACAGCTCTCAGTTGGAGAGCATTGGTGACTAGTGAGTGCAGTTAGTGAACAGCTCTCAGTTGGAGAGCATTGATGAATGCAGTAATTTTGTTAAGATCATTTTATTATTTGTTATTTTTATATAATAATTTATGATGAGGGTATGTTTTCAAAGTTATTTATTTATCAGCAAGAAGATTTATTAAAATTTACATATCATATGAATTCACGTAAAGGTACAAATTTTACGAAATAATTACCACACATACATTAATGAATGAATTACACTATGTGAAGCTGGCAACCCGCTGGTAGAAAATCAAGGCAAGGTCAAGTACAGAGTAAAATGTATGAGAATAGTATGGTAATATCGAACTAAAGATATTGTACCAATTTCTGTCAAATTGATATCTGTACCATTAATTCATTGTTTGTAGCAATTGAAACAATAGTATTTTCTTTTTCGGTGACACCTCAATAACTCGCAATACAGTATATTTAAATCCTCTATAATGAATAAAGAACTAATTCTAGTTCACTATATAGAGCTTATATTTGTCGGAGTCAAGATATGCATAGAAAACTGACGGCCATTTCATGGCAAACTAAACAAAATATGCTCATTATACAATACACGGGGTACTATACTAATCTGGATGGTTTACTATACAGGACTTCATTACAGAGGAGTGGTACACAGAAAAATAACTTGTTTATTTCTTATCAATTATGTACAGAAAATAAAAAAATGAATATTATTTTTTAGCGATATGAACCAGTTTGAAATAAATTTATATCCTTCAAGCTAATCAGTTAAGTTAACCTTAATCTGTTAAGTTAACTTTAATCAGTTAAGTTAACTTTAATCAGTTAAGTTAACTTTAATCAGTTAAGTTAACTTTAATCTGTTAAGTTAACTTTAATCTATTAAGTTAACCTTAATCTGTTAAGTTAACTTTAATCAGTTAAGTTAACTTTAATCAGTTAAGTTAACTTTAATCAGTTAAGTTAACCTTAATCTGTAAAGTTAACCTTAATCTGTTAAGTTAACCTTAATCTGTTAAGTTAACTTTAATCTGTTAAGTTAACTTTAATCAGTTAAGTTAGCTTTAATCTGTTAAGTTAACTTTAATCTGTTAAGTTAACCTTAATCTGTTAAGTTAACCTTAATCTGTTAAGTTAACCTTAATCTGTTAAGTTAACCTTAATCTGTTAAGTTAACCTTAATCTGTTAAGTTAACCTTAATCTGTTAAGTTAACCCAATTTTGTCAGAAAAGGTTTTAGTTAAAACCTGCTATAATTTTCCCTACCTTTATGGTGTCCTGGCATACGTAAAATGTCCAGTAACACTTACTACATTTATGTTTTTATTTTATATTTTTTTGCAACATTAATTGGTTATACAAATACATTCTAACAACATTTTCATCTATGAAAATAGCGTATGCTACAAGTTAAAGAGTTTAGGGGACATTATATGCAATGTAGTTTTTTGTATTCGCTGGTTTGTCGTACAGTTTCGTACTCTATACTTTAGATTGTTTAATGACCTTACAGGGGAGTTGATGGGGGTGTCACGCTTCCGAATATACAGGGTGAAAAGAAAGCGTTCCCAATTTTGAAAACATATAAATATTGTATTTATTTATAGATAAAAATAGAGTTAAAGTAAAGTCTTTTTACATGTATTCAATCTAGCTTCGTCATGTACCTGTACCGTTAGAGGGAATTAAATAGAAGCTTCAACACAGATAGAAAAACAGAGATATTAATAGAATAAAATTCACAGACCGAATTAACCTCTTTAAGTTATATTAACTCAAAGTGAAGTTTGATCTTTGGTATTGCACACAAACAAACTTATAAACAGTAACGGTGGTAGTATAAAAATATAATTTTTAATTTTACTTCCGGTCTGTATTTTATCTTCTTATAAATACAGTATTCATATTAATTACAAGTCGGGTACACTTTTTTTGTGGCTAACCCTGTACGTATATAATATATTCTTCATGCTAATTTATTGAGAATATTTTAAAAGCGTATTATCGTTATTTGTACAGTTCCCATCGAATTAAAGAATTACAATAATCCAAATGATTTTTCAAAAAATGACTGATAATTTCCCATCTGTCTGTTTTACAAATTTAATGATAACTAAATTATCAAGAGGTTATCGAAATCTCAACGTTTGAGGTATTTTCAGAGTTCGAATATCGCCTCCCTATATAGAAAGATATCTATTCATCATCAGGAAAAGAGGTCAGGAAAATAATTTGACAAAATGTTGTATGATGGACACCATCTTCCTATATTAGCTGATATTTATATTCTATTTCAATCTAACTAAACTGTATCAAAACATGTGTCTAATACACAGAGAAAATAACTAACAATTTGTATGCATTCAAGGGGTGTCAATTCACACTATATATGTAGTTGTTTATTTAATTAAAGCACGCAATTTTTATGTGTACAATATAGGGATATATTATATGGGGATATATAATAAAACAAAGGGATATATATTTATATGGCTATATGCCATATACACTTGTAATGAGTGTTTCATTTCAGATAAAAAAGAAATAGGTCGCATAAAAAACAAAATAAACACTTTTTCACGAATAACAAAATGTCCAAAAATGCTTCTTTTTTGAAGCTTTTTTTAATTCCCTGATTCTAGTGTAATTTTGTACATTAATTATAATAACATTATTATAGGTACTATAAGCACTGTTATGTTCAATTTTCGAGTAATATCCATCAGTTAGGAACGTATTTAAGTACTTGTGAATATCTAAGTAGGAAGTCAGTATCTTGAAATTAAGCAGTTTTGCTAATTTAGGTTTTCGTGCAACAATGTTTGTTTTATGTGAAATTCCCTATGAATGTCAAAAATTACCCTAAAATCAGGGTATCAATATCTCGATAATGACGTTTTTTAGACATTTTATTATTTCTGAAAAAGTGGTTGTTTTGGGTTTTTCTACAAACTGTCAAATTTCGTTGTTTCTGTTTTGAAACACCATGTATAGAATAAAGTAATTATATAGTTAAGGACACACCTATAAAATATTATAAAGCTACTTATTTATAGTTTAAGATCACACATAAATAATAAAATAAATCTATCCATATTACTTCGTATCAATAGTAAGTTTACTTCATCAAATTATCTAAAATATCTCAGTCACAGTCAATCGATTCATTTACTGCTTCTAAATAGCTCAGTTTATTAAAATATTGTTTTTCAATTTACATTTCCCATTACAAGCTTTGATTATTTGTGAAAATAAGGAAATATTCATTATATTTTCAATATTTAAAAATGATTCTTCCATCTACAATCTCACTATTCAGTTTAACATTAATAATATTTAAAGCTCCATAAAAACAAAATAATTTCACTGCATTTTATTTAATGCATACATTGGTATTAATATCAGTTAGAGTCAGTTAGGTGAGAGTGACATCAGTTAGGAGAGAGTGACATCAGTTAGGAGAGAGTGACATCAGTTAGGAGAGAGTGACATCAGTTAGGAGAGAGTGACATCAGTTAGGAGAGAGTGACATCAGTTAGGAGAGAGTGACATCAGTTAGGAGAGAGTGACATCAGTTAGGAGAGAGTGACATCAGTTAGGAGAGTGTGACATCAGTTAGGTGAGAATAACATCAGTTAGGAGAGAGTGACATCAGTTAGGAGAGAGTGACATCAGTTAGGTGAGAATAACATCAGTTAGGAGAGAGTGACATCAGTTAGGAGAGAGTGACATCAGTTAGGTGAGAGAGACATCAGTTAGGTGAGAGTGACATCAGTTAGGTGAGAGTGACACCAGTTAGGAGAGAGTGACATCAGTTAGGCGAGAGTGACATCAGTTAGGTGCGAGTGACATCAGTTAGAAGAGAGTGACATCAGTTAGGTGAGAGTGACATCAGTTAGGACAGAGTGACATCAGTTAGGACAGAGTGACATCAGTTAGGTGAGAGTGACATCAGTTAGGTGAGAGTGACATCAGTTAGGAGAGAGTGACATCAGTTAGGACAGAGTGACATCAGTTAGGTGAGAGTGACATCAGTTAGGTGAGAGTGACATCAGTTAGGACAGAGTGACATCAGTTAGGACAGAGTGACATCAGTTAGGTGAGAGTGACATCAGTTAGGACAGAGTGACATCAGTTAGGACAGAGTGACATCAGTTAGGTGAGAGTGACATCAGTTAGGACAGAGTGACATCAGTTAGGACAGAGTGACATCAGTTAGGTGAGAGTGACATCAGTTAGGTGAGAGTGACATCAGTTAGGACAGAGTGACATCAGTTAGGTGAGAGTGACATCAGTTAGGTGAGAGTGACATCAGTTAGGTGAGAGTGACATCAGTTAGGACAGAGTGACATCAGTTAGGTGAGAGTGACATCAGTTAGGTGAGAGTGACATCAGTTAGGACAGAGTGACATCAGTTAGGACAGAGTGACATCAGTTAGGTGAGAGTGACATCAGTTAGGACAGAGTGACATCAGTTAGGTGAGAGTGACATCAGTTAGAAGAGAGAGGCATCAGTTAGGAGAGAGTGACATCAGTTAGGAGAGAGTGACATCAGTTAGGAGAGAGTGACATCAGTTAGGAGAGAGTGACATCAGTTAGGTGAGAGTGACATCAGTTAGGTGAGAGTGACATCAGTTAGGACAGCGTGACATCAGTTAGGAGAGAGTGACATCAGTTAGGTGAGAGTGACATCAGTTAGAAGAGAGTGACATCAGTTAGGTGAGAGTGACATCAGTTAGGTGAGAATGACATCAGTTAGGACAGAGTGACATCAGTTAGGTGAGAGTGACATCAGTTAGAAGAGAGAGGCATCAGTTAGGTGAGAGTGACATCAGTTAGGTGAGAGTGACATCAGTTAGAAGAGAGTGACATCAGTTAGGTGAGAGTGACATCAGTTAGGTGAGAGTGACATCAGTTAGGTGAGAGTGACATCAGTTAGGACAGAGTGACATCAGTTAGGTGAGAGTGACATCAGTTAGGTGAGAGTGACATCAGTTAGGACAGAGTGACATCAGTTAGGACAGAGTGGCATCAGTTAGGTGAGAGTGACATCAGTTAGGACAGAGTGACATCAGTTAGGTGAGAGTGACATCAGTTAGAAGAGAGAGGCATCAGTTAGGAGAGAGTGACATCAGTTAGGAGAGAGTAACATCAGTTAGGAGAGAGTGACATCAGTTAGGAGAGAGTGACATCAGTTAGGTGAGAGTGACATCAGTTAGGTGCGAGTGACATCAGTTAGAAGAGAGTGACATCAGTTAGGTGAGAGTGACATCAGTTAGGACAGAGTGACATCAGTTAGGACAGAGTGACATCAGTTAGGTGAGAGTGACATCAGTTAGGTGAGAGTGACATCAGTTAGGAGAGAGTGACATCAGTTAGGACAGAGTGACATCAGTTAGGTGAGAGTGACATCAGTTAGGTGAGAGTGACATCAGTTAGGACAGAGTGACATCAGTTAGGACAGAGTGACATCAGTTAGGTGAGAGTGACATCAGTTAGGACAGAGTGACATCAGTTAGGACAGAGTGACATCAGTTAGGTGAGAGTGACATCAGTTAGGACAGAGTGACATCAGTTAGGACAGAGTGACATCAGTTAGGTGAGAGTGACATCAGTTAGGTGAGAGTGACATCAGTTAGGACAGAGTGACATCAGTTAGGTGAGAGTGACATCAGTTAGGTGAGAGTGACATCAGTTAGGTGAGAGTGACATCAGTTAGGACAGAGTGACATCAGTTAGGTGAGAGTGACATCAGTTAGGTGAGAGTGACATCAGTTAGGACAGAGTGACATCAGTTAGGACAGAGTGACATCAGTTAGGTGAGAGTGACATCAGTTAGGGCAGAGTGACATCAGTTAGGTGAGAGTGACATCAGTTAGGAGAGAGTGACATCAGTTAGGAGAGAGTGACATCAGTTAGGAGAGAGTGACATCAGTTAGGAGAGAGTGACATCAGTTAGGAGAGAGTGACATCAGTTAGGAGAGTGTGACATCAGTTAGGTGAGAATAACATCAGTTAGGAGAGAGTGACATCAGTTAGGAGAGAGTGACATCAGTTAGGTGAGAATAACATCAGTTAGGAGAGAGTGACATCAGTTAGGAGAGAGTGACATCAGTTAGGTGAGAGAGACATCAGTTAGGTGAGAGTGACATCAGTTAGGTGAGAGTGACACCAGTTAGGAGAGAGTGACATCAGTTAGGCGAGAGTGACATCAGTTAGGTGAGAGTGACATCAGTTAGGACAGAGTGACATCAGTTAGGACAGAGTGACATCAGTTAGGTGAGAGTGACATCAGTTAGGTGAGAGTGACATCAGTTAGGAGAGAGTGACATCAGTTAGGACAGAGTGACATCAGTTAGGTGAGAGTGGCATCAGTTAGGTGAGAGTGACATCAGTTAGGACAGAGTGACATCAGTTAGGACAGAGTGACATCAGTTAGGTGAGAGTGACATCAGTTAGGACAGAGTGACATCAGTTAGGACAGAGTGACATCAGTTAGGTGAGAGTGACATCAGTTAGGACAGAGTGACATCAGTTAGGACAGAGTGACATCAGTTAGGTGAGAGTGACATCAGTTAGGTGAGAGTGACATCAGTTAGGACAGAGTGACATCAGTTAGGTGAGAGTGACATCAGTTAGGTGAGAGTGACATCAGTTAGGTGAGAGTGACATCAGTTAGGACAGAGTGACATCAGTTAGGTGAGAGTGACATCAGTTAGGTGAGAGTGACATCAGTTAGGACAGAGTGACATCAGTTAGGACAGAGTGACATCAGTTAGGTGAGAGTGACATCAGTTAGGACAGAGTGACATCAGTTAGGTGAGAGTGACATCAGTTAGAAGAGAGAGGCATCAGTTAGGAGAGAGTGACATCAGTTAGGAGAGAGTGACATCAGTTAGGAGAGAGTGACATCAGTTAGGAGAGAGTGACATCAGTTAGGTGAGAGTGACATCAGTTAGGTGAGAGTGACATCAGTTAGGACAGCGTGACATCAGTTAGGAGAGAGTGACATCAGTTAGGTGAGAGTGACATCAGTTAGAAGAGAGTGACATCAGTTAGGTGAGAGTGACATCAGTTAGGTGAGAATGACATCAGTTAGGACAGAGTGACATCAGTTAGGTGAGAGTGACATCAGTTAGAAGAGAGAGGCATCAGTTAGGTGAGAGTGACATCAGTTAGGTGAGAGTGACATCAGTTAGAAGAGAGTGACATCAGTTAGGTGAGAGTGACATCAGTTAGGTGAGAGTGACATCAGTTAGGTGAGAGTGACATCAGTTAGGACAGAGTGACATCAGTTAGGTGAGAGTGACATCAGTTAGGTGAGAGTGACATCAGTTAGGACAGAGTGACATCAGTTAGGACAGAGTGACATCAGTTAGGTGAGAGTGACATCAGTAAGGACAGAGTGACATCAGTTAGGTGAGAGTGACATCAGTTAGAAGAGAGAGGCATCAGTTAGGAGAGAGTGACATCAGTTAGGAGAGAGTGACATCAGTTAGGAGAGAGTGACATCAGTTAGGAGAGAGTGACATCAGTTAGGTGAGAGTGACATCAGTTAGGTGAGAGTGACATCAGTTAAGACAGCGTGACATCAGTTAGGAAAGAGTGACATCAGTTAGGTGAGAGTGACATCAGTTAGAAGAGAGTGACATCAGTTAGGTGAGAGTGGCATCAGTTAGGTGAGAATGACATCAGTTAGGACAGAGTGACATCAGTTAGGTGAGAGTGACATCAGTTAGAAGAGAGAGGCATCAGTTAGGTGAGAGTGACATCAGTTAGGTGAGAGTGACATCAGTTAGAAGAGAGTGACATCAGTTAGGTGAGAGTGACATCAGTTAGGTGAGAGTGACATCAGTTAGGACAGAGTGACATCAGTTAGGTGAGAGTGACATCAGTTAGGTGAGAGTGACATTAGTTAGGTGAGAGTGACATCAGTTAGGACAGCGTGACATCAGTTAGGTGAGAGTGACATCAGTTAGGACAGAGTGACATCAGTTAGGAGAGAGTGACATCAGTTAGGTGAGAGTGACATCAGTTAGGACAGCGTGACATCAGTTAGGTGAGAGTGACATCAGTTAGGACAGAGTGACATCAGTTAGGAGAGAGTGACATCAGTTAGGTGAGAGTGACATCAGTTAGGTGAGAGTGACATCAGTTAGGACAGAGTGACATCAGTTAGGACAGAGTGACATCAGTTAGGACAGAGTGACATCAGTTAGGAGAGAGTGACATCAGTTAGGAGAGAGTGACATCAGTTAGGACACAGTGACATCAGTTAGGAGAGAGTGACATCAGTTAGGACATATGTACAGTTAAATTCTCTGTTTATTTTATAAAGCATGCATGCGGAAGCGAAGACTTTGCGTAAATATACCTACATACTACTTCACTTTACTTACCTACAATAGTTACCGTAACTACCTGAGGGAATACCTTTGTAACTGATGGTGCGAAGAATAGGTACCTTTATTGGTATAATTTCTAATTAATTTATTCCAATCAGTAATTAAACATAGAGACTTACACCCACCTAAATGTTGAATGTTATATTCGTCAGATCGGAACGTCAAGTTATTCATATACTTAAGGATCAAAAACCGTGAACACTTATTATATCAATTGTTACTTTGTATATAAGAAAACATTTCTTTAAAAAAAATTATACTTTAATATGAATAACTTTTTGAAATTTCAATTTCATAGTAAATAAAGTACAATCAATCTTTAAATGATCCAAGTATCATTCTTGAAAAATGTATATAATACAGAAACACTCCTCTATAATGAACTACAACTAGCTCACTATATAGAGCTTACTTCATTAGAGATGCATAGTGTACAAAACCTGTTCATTATACAGGGTAGTACATTACTCAGGATTCTATTACTCAGGATGTTTTAATATACAGAGCTTCATTATAGAGGAGTTGTACTGTATTATATATACAGTAGGAATATTTATTGCCATTTATAACTCACAGCTACTTTTGTGTTTGTAGAATTTCATACTTTTGTAGACGAATCTGTTAATGGCCAAAAAACACTTTTCCTTTATCGATAGATTTTGGAAGAATGAGCCTCTTTTCACTAACAATAAAAAAAACGATTTCATTCAAATTTCCCCAATTATATACCAATAAAATAATTCTCTCATACATTCATCCTTTTCAATTTCTGTAAAACTAAACCTATTCGAAAACATGTTTCATATTTTTCCTTCCTGCAATTAACCAACTGGTTTAATTTTTGTTATTTGGGATATATTTCCCATTAAGATTAAATTCTTTTGTGGAATTGTTGCAGTCAGTCTTTTGAAATAATTTTTAAACCCTCAAAATGTGGATTCTCCCCAAAACAAAAATCCATCCAATAAATATACTGTTTTTGTATTACATCAAGATAAAGTTTATTATCAAACGAACATCAAGTAAAAGTTACCCAATCAACAATTACGAAAATCCGACTTTTTCGGGGCCAAAACAGCAATTGAGGACCACGTACATTTTTCTCGTTTATTATACTCTAAGTGAATGATTAAGGAGAGACTGAAATATTTTATGGTACTGTTTGGAATAATAATAAACTGAAGTTAAATGTCCTGGTGAATTTTACCTCTCCTGATAGTAATGGTTCTGTGACTACTCAATTACTGAAATTAAATTCTTAATTCATACCGAGAGCAACAGTTACTGCTGAAAGTACCGTTTTCTTTGGTACAGTGGAAGGATAACAGATGTAAATGACTAAAAAGTAGGTGGGCAAGGGGACCACTCTCGAGGTCAAATATGACCCTTAGTGAACCATGGCTATTGAGAAGCAATTGAAACTTTTTATACAAGTATTATATATATTTTAGGTTTTAGCAGTCCACCAAATGGACCACTCACCTAACCTTTTACATTTAACATTTTAAGAATTTTTTTTTTCGAAAGTGGTGGAGTCTTCTGTGGTGGAACTTTACACTCATTGAAAATAACCCTGTTGGAAATTTCCGCAAGGGAGTTTACCGGCCATCATATATATTATATATGTACACACATTCTGGACTTCAATAATTTCATTGGTATCTTTCTGAAGCTGACATCTTTGTTAATAATTAATTTGTGATGTACCAACCAGCGAGGAAGTTTTGGTGGGGCTAAAGAATATTAGGATGGGGTTTTATGTAATCTTCTGTATATGGCCTCACTATAACTTTATTTCTATAGGTAATAACACATTTAAATCTAAAACTGGTTTCAATATTTTACATGATACTTCAGATGTTAACTCATCATTTCACACGTGAATAAATGTTTTCATGAATGGTTTAGTAGAAATATCCTTTATTTAACCCTTCTCTCCCTAGCTGCCACTTCATCCAGATGTCAATTCTCTATCGGTTGGTTTAATTGATTTAGATTTACGGTGGGAGAGACAAGCTACGTATGCCATTACGGTACAGAGGGTATCTACATAAAGACCCTCATATTATTACGCATGATTTACACAATCACTGCACTGCCACATTAAAAAATAAACTCTACTACAAATAACTGTTGTGTTTTTACATCAAACATTTTTGTACTTAATTCATTGGTATGTAATAGGAAATTGGTTCTTCGACACATGCATTGTCTGTAGAATCTGTACCTATGCATTTGACTGTACAAGGGACAATTGCCTCTTCCTTTGCCATATCCTGGGGGTGACCTACAAACATCTAATTTGTCAGTGGCTTTTATTTATTAGTTGCAGGTGCATATTCGTCACTCTAACATTGCAGTGTGAACCATGCAGTCAGTGGCTTGAAGTTGGTTGTGCGGGTAACACGTGGTAACAACTCTATGACAGACCATAGGCAAAATGCGTCAGTCAACAGTTTCGTCATACTGACAAAACAAAGGATATAATTTTTTGTGTTTCTAATTAATATTGTTAATTGACTCCAGGTAAATATACACCTGTTTTTATTGATTATATATTAATTAGTGGATGATAAAAAGTGAATTAGTATACTTACATATTACATTTTTTTTTAAATCTACAACTAAAAAAAATGGTATATAAGAAACATCATTTTTGAGTTAAAATAACACTCCAAATTACTCTGACTTACTATTTAAAATCTTTCAAAAATAATATTTCAGTTATACATATCTTATTTCGATTAAATTATTATAGCGATTAAAAATAACGAAATACCCTCTTTTATGAATTTTCTCAGGAAACACCAATCTACTTTTGACGGCAAAGACCCCTTCACAGTCACGAATTATAGTTGCCTACCGTCGGTTTTTGATTAATGATAATTATCGATAATTATAATCAGTAATATAACGATCATCTACAAATATTCAATCACGAATTTATCATATATTTAAATAAATCTTTCATCATTGGACATATCTGTCTAAAAAACTAAACAGTAATGTGTTAAATTTTGCGGTAAACATTGTCTTTTATAGTGTCTTCTTGCGGTAAAAAATATCGACATTTACCGTAATGGACAATAACTGACGATCTGCCGAATAAAGTTGATCATTCACTTCCTGTGTTGTATATAATCATTAGTAAATATACTAACCAGTAATCAATGGGCAAAACATTCTATGTAATTTTGTCATTATTCTATTATTTCCTTTCTTTGAATTCCTTGAAATATTCAGTTTTTTTTTGTAGTATTATACTTATCTGTATTATTATATATACTATTTTATAGATTTCATAATTTATTTTCTCGCAGTTAAGTGATAAATAATTGGTACAATGGTGAAGTAAGTGGAAATTGTATATTACATATAAAAATATTTTATGATACAATATATATTTTTTTACATACATGAATTATTTTAGAATTTAAAAGATAATTATACGGTTCTATAATAATTTTTTCATTAATAACAACTGTGAAACATAAATGTACACAAATAAATTTATAAACTAATTATCACCAATATAATGACTAATAGGATAAATCAAAAATAAATTTTCTACGTCAGTGAACATGAAGGTACATACCTTACTCTGCATACAAATAGATAGATGTTCTATAATATTATTCGAGAGTTACATGATTTGCTAATTCATTTCATCGATACTAAATTAATAATAATTATAGTGACTGAATCTTGGCAATGGTTATTGAAATATCAAAGATGAGCAATAATAAAGTGACCCTGAAATCTTTCCCAAAATATATTAGTGTGAATGTAGTGATGATTAGGGTATAAATCTACTACCTATAAGATTAGTGTAAGTTACGAATTATCGATCAGTAGTACGTCTTCGGACATAGAAGAAAAAACAATATAAAAATTATTATTATTACACAGTGCTATCTAATACTTCTGCAAACCCGGGTTTGCAGAAGTATTAGATAGCACTGTGTAAAAATAATAATTTTTATATTGTTTTTTCTTCTATGTCCGAAGACGTACTACTGATCGATAATTCGTAACTTACCCTATAACAATGAACTAAAATGGATGTTTTAAGTTTAGTCTTATGTTGCAATGCCGTTTTTTTTTTAAATATAATTCTCTTATATGATATTTACATATAATTTCATATTTAAAATTATTATCTACCAAAAATTAACTATAATGTTAATCAAAACATTTAGAGAAAAAATATAAATAAATTTATTTATACTATTTAATTTTTATTTGATAATGAATTTCTTGTTTTACAGGTAATGCAAGTTTAGCTGTTAAATTTTATACTCTATTTCACAAAATAAAAATACATTAAAATGACGGAAGATTCGACGAATAATTCAAAGTTTTTAATGAATATTGCATCTAAGGAGGTGAGTAATGCAATAATTTAAACTTATAGCCTTTATTCATATTTCTATACTTGATTATATTTATATATTATATTTATTCTCCAAGGAAATTACTCAATAATGCTCATATTCATACTTCAAAATATGAAAGCTTCTCTACCTTCACTTAATGTATTATAAATTAATTAATTTTAATAAGATGGAATATTCTTTATGACAAAATAATTACTTACAAAATTACTTACATTTCAAAAATCGAAAATTGAATTCTTTTAGCGTCACTTGAGCTGTTGTGTCCTTTAAATGTGTCCTTAAATCCAGTTTAATAAATTTAAATGTTCTTACGGAACGCTCATGAAGAGGGAATGTAAACTTTGCCTTAAGTTTTCCTTCATGTAAACTATTGAAAATTTGTTTTCCTACATGTAAACTGTTGAAATTTTGTTTTCCTGCATGACAAAATTATTGAAATTTTGTTTTCCTGCATGACAAAATTATTGAATAGCTTACAATCCAATTTGAAAACAGGAAATATGAAAATATTGGATTCTTGATTTTAAATTCTTTTGAATATTTGACTGACAACAACAAAATTTATTAAAAATTCATCTCGCTGCATGTCATTTTGATGCGATCTGAAAAAAAGTGATATGCTGGGATGAAGCCTGGACACAAGTCCAGCGAGACATCGTCATTTTACTAGCAAACTTGTTAAATATAATCTAAATAGTATATTGCTAATTTGCTTAATATTTCAGTTATCGATGCCAGATCCATCGGGAGTTCCCAAGATGGCTGAAGGGGCCTATTTTACAACGGGAAGAGGGGCACAGGACGGGGAACTAGAAATGGCAAATAAAGAGGAAGAAGCAAACCAACAAACAAGTAAGTGAGAACCTAGAAATTAATAAACGTATCCTTATATTTAAACATACCATATAATACGGCCATAGTAAGCAATTAATAAAAATTATGTGTGATAATTAAAGGATAACATGATTTGGTTATAACTTCGCATTGACTATAGATTTATATTTGCCATCTTAATAACTGCATAATTAGTTGTAACTTAAAGTTAAAAAATCTACTTATTATCTGATTGAATAACAACTAGAGTTTCAATTTCAAATTAGAATTCCCTTTTAAAACAGTTTCAGCTTGTGCAATTTGTTTTATATAATCACTATAGGGAAATAAAAATATCATTGATATTAGATACCTTCATTATAATTACTTTCACGTTTACTGTCAAACTGTCAGAAATGTGAAATATTTAAAATGAAGAATACTTCGCAGTTCGCAGTAGATCAATACATAAAGATTTGGCGCAATAGTGATGTATGTATGTAATATGCCAATGATGTTATTTAATATTCTATTAAATAATTACGTACATTTTAATTAGGAGGCAGGCAGATATCAAGTTTATCTATTGAAGCCATTTGTGCTGATGGCTAAGATAGTTAGTCTAAATGCCAGTACTGATATCACTTTAATTACAGAGATGGCAGTCATTATGGTTAAGAGATACGTGAATGCCATTCCCTTTAGTATATACAATTAGTTATTGACAAACTATGTGAACAGTTTCAACAAGAGGTCTCTATATTATGCACTGATATTTAATATATGTAAGAGATAAGTAAGTTATATGTAAATGAAAGATGTCATAGAATTTATTCACCAGCTCTATAATATTTCAATATAAATTCATAGGTTTTTAGTATTATATCTTTGAAAATTATTTTAACATTAAATTAATTTACAGATTGATAATTATGATAATTATTTTATGGAAAAATAATCGTTTAGAAATTTCAAAATTCTAAACTCCTACTGGCTAAATTAAACACAAATATAGTTTAATGAAATAATAACACTAAGAATCCATCATGATTTTGAAAATAAGAAAAATGTTAGTCTTAAGCAACCGAACAACGGATTAGTAAATTACTAAAACCTGTTATTTTTAATGGGCAATTACACTATAGTACCATAATTATGATGTCCACCATCAGATGACGGAACAGAAGAAGATCATCCTCGCACGGTTGGAGTGGGGGTTGCGGCTGTGATGTTAGTGGCAGAGATGGCTGGATCTGGAGTGCTTGCCCTTCCAAGAGCTCTGGCCAACACTGGTGAGGAAGACTTTATCAACTTTTTATTGATATAAAATGATGTTAAGACTCGTAATATACATCTCGTGATATATATTCATAACCATTAAAACATTTGACAATAAAACAATATAAACAAAATTTCAATCTTCCAAATTGATACCTACCTAATGATGACTATTTTAAAAACAACATCAGATTAATTGATTTAAATACATAATCGAGTTTATTATGATTTTATTCTGTAATTATTGTTATCACAAGTAAAAATAATGTCATAAAATATGTCTCTTTCTACTTTATAAGGTTGGTTCGGGATCTTCCTCATCATTTTTCTAGGCGTAGGAGTAGGTCTATCTGGCTCTAGACTAGGTATTTGCTGGTGTCTTCTAGAGAAAAAGCATCCGCAATATAGAACAGCTTGTAGGACTCCCTACCCAGCAATAGGATTTCATGCTCTCGGAAAACCGGGCAAGTAAGTAATTCAGTACAACAAATTCTATTCAATTACTCTGAAGAAAAATTTAAATTCAGAATAATCAGAATAATCGGTGGCCGGTATATTCCACCTCGGTAAATTCCACCATAGCTAATATACTCTTATAACACTCAGTTAAAGCAAATTAAACTTGAACATTTTAAAGTTTTTATGCTGAATAATCACAACAAAAATGTAGATTATTAGAACGAGATAATTCGATGCTTAACCTTGAATGAACCTGTGTGAATCCTGACTGTCTTACATATCTCACTCGTGATCGGTCAGTCGTGGCGAATGGACCAAAACACTAATGTAATCAGTTGTAGCCCTGACTGAAGCTTATATTTATTTACTCTCTAACTGGTGATTAATTGCTTGGAACTTATCTTATAAAGTACTGTAGACGTAGTATTGTAGGCACTTCGTAGTATTCTTTCAATTAAAGTTACTATAGGGACTTAACTTTCATTATAATTTGCCTTTAGGATAAACCTGAACATTGAATAGAATTAACGAAGATGACCTCAATGCAATATTCTATAATAGTAAAAAGTACAATAAAATAAGAGAGTGTGTTCCAAAAAGTAAATATCACATATTGTGGTGGCCAGTAGGTGGAGATACAGATTTTTTTAAAACTATAATTTAGGTGAGGTTAGTCTGAGAGGCTCCTCCCTCCTTCTGTATGGTTTCGATAGTGACAAAATGTACACTTTAATAAATTCATTGGGATGGAATTTACTAGGTTGGAATTTACCGGGGTGGAATTTACCAGGGTGGATATTACAGGAGTGGAATATACCTTGAACCGAAATGTTCACAATTGGTTCTATCCTGGCTAGATATTTTTTTATAATATCGAACTTTGTGAGAATATAATGGTTGAAATAATATAAAGCAGAAGGGAAAAAATATGCTTATATTGAGAATATAAGTTGTAGCTGCTATAGAGTTGAATTTTTTTGTCATTATACTGATATATATACTAATTTTTCTTTCTCTTCAGGATTTTAGTTTTGATCGCTCAGAACATTACATTAGTGGGAGTGACAACAGTTTTCCTCATATTGTCTGGTGACTTATTACAAGCACTACTAGGTAAAGAATAACTTGTTTTTCTTCATTCAATTTATTGTTATTTATTGAATTTAAAAATAACCAAAATGTTAAGTTATGTCTCTAAATAATAATTTGTATTTGCTCTCTTTTTGTTTGTGGCAGGTCCTCTGGTCCCTACAGTATTCGGGTCCCACTGCTACTGTACCCTGATAGTGGGCGCCTGCCTCATTCCCCTGTCATGGCTTGGTAGCCCCAAGGATTTCTGGTGAGACTAGAACAATAATAGTAGCTAGAGAACTAATTAAGGTGGTAGATACGAGTAAGGGAATGCAATTACATAATAATAGAGAATTAAATTAGTTGATACGAGTAAAGGGCCGTACACACGTAGGGTTTTTTAAGTCTTTCCACCAGACTTTTTGTTGTTATCCATGATACCTGTAGGTATCATGGATAACAACTGAAATAAATAATAATTATATCGTTTTTTAGTAGGAGGAGCTTAGTAGGAGGAGCTTAGCAAAAAGTCTGGTGGAAAGAATTAAAAGACCCTACGTGTGTACGGCCCTTTAAGGGCTTCTGCAGCATAATAGTAGGGAACTAAAGGGGCTTCGGTTTAAATTATTCTCTTGAAATAGTTGTAAATGAAATTTTTAAATTAATAATAATTAATTAATTAAATGGAAG
The DNA here is from genome assembly GCA_947561585.1 of Caprella mutica. Lineage (NCBI taxonomy): Eukaryota > Metazoa > Arthropoda > Malacostraca > Amphipoda > Caprellidae > Caprella > Caprella mutica. The sequence continues at coordinate 216,044 of CANNZV010001341.1, forward strand.
TATGGATTTAGGTTACATTTTTTTCTTGTCACGAAGGTCCTAGATTAGAGTTGTCAGTTTTATCATTCAGACTAGGTTTATACACTATACACTGTACAGGTATGTTTTTTTTCTGGACTAGCTTATACTTACTCCATTCTTTGTCAGGCCTACAGCGATTGTAGCGATGTTGACAACTGTGCTGGCTGTTATTGTGGTCATCGTAGAACTCTTCGTTGAAATCGACAGTTTCGACGATGTCAGGTAAAAATCTATATCAATATGAATTACCAATATTTTCTTATCTAATTGCATGCAATTCATTATAATTCTTATGTAGATTTTAGACATGGTGAGACTATATATAAAATATTGACATCTAAAATTGATATCTCAGGCACTATGACGGTGCAACTTTCAAGTCCTTCTTCCTTGGTTTTGGTACCATTCTTTTTTCTTTCGGAGGAGCGGCCACTTTCCCAACAATCCAAAATGATATGAAGAGACGTGAAAAATTCCCAATCAGCGTCGCCATTGCTTTTGCCGGTTGGTATTGTTTTAGGAATTAGGGTATTGAACTAATATCAGGAAAATTATTTTTTCGTTCATGCTAGATGGAGAATTTCAAATGAGCTACATTGTTAAAGATCATTTTGGCTTATGATACATTTATTGTCCATAAGACAATGTATAGAAGACTGATACATACACTTGAAATTTTCCATCCTGTAATTTTTGAGGATAATTGGTTTATAACCTCATTTCTATTTAACTATTTAGATAAAGATAAATGATTCCTTATCTTGAACACAATTCATATGAAAATATCTCCCCGACAGCTCTCCTGATGATGTACATTCCCATCTCTACAGTTGGTTACGGAGTAGTTGGAGCAACTGTACCTGGTGAGCCCAAATGATGAGAAATATTTTTTTCTGAAATCCGCCTAAAATACTTGAAATCTATTGAAATTATTCAGTAGTGTGCTTTAAATAGCCAATTCTACTTTTGCGCAATCTTGTCATTCTACTCATTCTATTAATATTTTTTGTTCAGGTAACGTCCTTAGAGCAGTAAGTGGCTACGTGGTGAAAGTCACGCAAGCGCTTGTTGTAGTTCATCTGTTAACCGCGTACGTGATTCTAGTGAACCCTGTTACACAGGGAATGGAAGAAGCTCTCAAAATACCCGCAAGTAAGCTTACATTCATCTAAATAAAACTTTATCAACGATGGTTGCAAAGACTATGAAGAAGTTTGGGTGGGGACATCTAAACTTCTTGGCTTCACCATAAGTATATTTCTTTAGGTGCTTGATTTAATGATCCATTGTTCGCATATTTTCAAACTAATTTATTTTTATATCAGAGAGTGAATGTTCTATAAACATAGTAATGCAGACTAATCGTACATTTAAAAAGTTCAAAGGCACATTTACGCAATCTCTAAGTTAATATCTTTCTCTTTTTAAGAATTCGGTTGGAAGAGATGTATTTTGAGGACACTCCTGGTTCTAGTGGAGATAGTTATCGGTCTGCTTATCCCTGAGTTTGGGAAAATTCTTGATCTAGTGGGGGCTTCCACCGTCACTCTGATGTCCTTCGTCTTGCCACCAATTTGCTACTTAAAACTATCCGACCAGATCGACCTGGTGACAGGAGAGCCAATGAGGTAAGAAGGAAGGTTGTGAATTTGGTGGATGTGACAGTTTTGAAGATCACTCATTTCACACATATTTTACATTATTGAGATTGTTTATTCTCCTGTATGTAATTTTTCAATTAATTACTTATTTTCAAATTAATTGTATATCTTTTTTAAATTCGCAGTAAATTATCAATAACAATAATGCGCATTGAACAGTTAATCATTGACAAATGAAAATGTAGGAATATAAAAATATTTACTGTTAACTATACTGATAATTAAAAACCTAATAATTTTATGGCCCATCTAATAAATATTCTGTTCGCAGACATTGTAAAAACGCTATTGTGATATCTTGTGATAACTGAAGTGTATATAAATGATGATATTAAAATTATATATTTTGATACAACTAACAAATGGCTAACAGATCTTTGTGATAAATTTCCCACAGGCAAGTTCCGTTCATTGAACGAGTGTCTCTCTATATTGTCCTGTTGGCTGGATTGTTGGGGGGATCAGTTGCTACATGGAGTGCACTCAGTAACCTGGCAACTCCATCTGGTGACGCACCTGTCAGCTGCTTCTGGTGAGGCTACTGTCAGGTACTTCTGGTAATTAAGGCTCCTGTCAGCTGCCTTTGGTGAGGCTCCTGTCAGATGCTGCAGTCAGTTGCTCCTGGTAGACTGCTGTTAGCTGCTCCTGGTAGGCACTTGTCAGCTGCTTCTGGTAAGGCTCCTGTCAGCTGCTCATGTCAGCTGCTCCTGGTAGGTCCTGTCAGGTACTTCTGGTGATACACATATCCCCTCCTTTTGATTTATTATTTAAATACGGAGAAATTATAGATTTTTTTAATGCTAATTAGCCGTATCTATACAGGTTGAGAATTAGGAAAGATTTTAATGTTTTTAAATGGATGTTTTAAATTATGATAACATATTAGCTATGAAAACTGAAAATATCTCTAAATAATTAAAAACATTTCTGGAGTGTCATAGCGATTTCATTGAATATTTCAGCTTTATTGGTATTCTGTAAACAATTTTAAAGTAGAGTATTTGTGAACGCGATAGGAGTCATTAGGAAATATTGTACAATTGATTCTATAAATTGGAGCTACATTAATTTACGCAAATACCACTAATTCAGCATATTGTTATTTAATTCTAATATATACATTTTTACAAAATTGTAAATTAGTTATTATTATTGTATAGAAAGAAAAAAATAAGATGCAATACTCAAATATTCAATTTTTATAGCTACCAAAATTGATATCACTGCCTACATATTATTTAATATTTAATATGTAACTCTATTTAATGTATTATTTCTAATAATGCTATTGATGTGCCAATGATATATAAAGGGGGGAATGGGCAGATAAATATGTAATTCATAAATTATTTAACCGTTTCCTTTCCGAAAGATCTCAATTATTGAGATTTTAGCTCGACTTTTAAATGATTTATTTGCAACATTAAAAGGGCAGGAAAATGGAACATTATTTCATTGTTTTTAGTGAAAGATTAAAGACATTAAATTTGCATTAAATAATAAAATAGGAAAAAGTGTTTTGTTTACTGATAAATGAAATGTGTTTTTTGAACTAATATATATGTATATTGTATGTATAATTTATTGCTGAACTTGTAGGGTAGTCATATAGGAAATTTCATCTAAACGTTGACTAGGATCTTTTTAAAGGGGTCAAGATACAGTGTTCTTTTAAGTACATTTTATAGGGAAATGTTGCTAAATCAATTTTCAATAATTATAATACCCTGTAATATTTAGAGTATTTTTAGGGAATTTGACATGCATTTTAATAATAATGGTTTGATATGTTTATTTATGTTGGTAGGTTCCGAGTTATCGGACTGTTCCACATTTTCGGACACATAAGAAAAACGTATATAATACTCATTATTCAACTTTTACTTTAAATAAATATTTCTTACATGTTCGAAAATGTGAAACTGTTCGATAACTCGGTAGGCACCCTAGCTAGAGACTATTTATACCTCATTTACAACAGTCTACTGTAAATGATAGGTACATATCTACAATTAAATGTTTTATATTCTCTTGAGTGTTTTAATGAATCTATTTTATATAGGACAGGTATACATTGAGGACTGACAATTTTCTTAAGGCCCAATTGTCCTGGGTTTAATTGTCTTGGGCCCAATTGTCAGCAGGGCCAATTGTCGGTGTCAAATTGTCAGCGGGCCCAATTGTCAGGGCCCAGTTATCCTGGGGCCAATTGTCGTTGTACCGGTATACGTACTTTATATTTTAATTTTATAGATTAATTATGGACACTTAAAGGAATAGTAATGGAAAAGTACAAACTATATATTACAAAAACATTTAGATATCCTTTGATACTATTCTGTATACTGGATAAATGCAGTCAACTTTTAGGAATTCGATAACAACGCGAAATAAGATTATCACGTTTTTTTCTTTGATATTTGGCCGTTAACTAATCAGTGCTCCGTAACTGCAGGCACAGGTTGTACCTCTCCTGCACTTTGCTAATTAGATCACCTAAGAAAAAACAGGGCCTAACAATGGTAAGGAATTCACAGTCGCTATGTAACCTCCAGAAAAAGAAACTTAATTTCTGTTTATCTCCTAAATATCAGAACTCCTTTGAATCCCATTGATTATGGCATGAATTATGGATAACTGACGATAATTACTAAAGCTCTATACTTAAATTTGTAAATATTCCATAACAATTCAAACTGAAGTATGTCCCTGAAAGTAGTATTTTACTCTAAGAAAGTGAGATTATCAAGTATTTTCAGGTGACAAACTTGATTAGCGTGTCACAGACTACATATTGATAATATAACTTACAATTTAATAATGATATTCTGTTCGTCAACATTCATTCTTCCATTGTATGTCCAACATTTACTTTTAGATTTGGAGGAGAACTTTTGAACTCAACCTCATTTTGCAGACTAGAAAGTTACCATGCTAGAACAGAGCTACACCATGCTTCTTTTTGAAATCACATTAGCCGACGGTAATGCCGATCTTAGTGGTTGGTTGTAGCAAGTAAATTTCGAACCGATAGCCGCCATAATATACATAGTAAATATCTCATAACATTGCATTCAAATTGAGTAAATTTCAGTGTTTTACTTATTTTTATAGATGTATCTTGTTTGATACTAGACAGACGAAAACATAACTTTTTAAAATTAAGGAGAGCAAAAGTTAAAGATCTTCTCCTCCCAAGAATGATATTAAAGTATTATATAATAGTGTAAAATTAAGGCTTTGGATTTTATATCTGAAAATAGCATAATATTTAGTTCAGTATATATTATTTATATGCTTTAATTAAATATTTTTCAGTCTTGATGTGCTCCAATAGAATGAATTACTAATCTGAGGATGAAGAAACAGATTGTCCGCTATCTATTTTTATTTTTGGTTACAATTTTATGCAACATTCCATGTTAGACATTTTTTTTAAAATTGTAAATCAATACCTGAAATAAATGAAAGTTTCTTTAATCTATCTCTAAAATAAACGGCATTCATTTTGATTAGCAACTCGGAAGTAAAACGATGTTATAGTGCATTGGTCATAAAGATATTTAAAGGCATGTTGCCTCATATACATATGAAGCATTTGGTGAGTATGGGTCCTAGCCACAGTTTGAAATAGTTCGGGAGAAGTACCAAATAGTTGATGATGATGATAAACAAGCGACAATTAAAGTACTTATCCCTATCTTTGTAAAAAATACTGATGAATACTTTCATTTACCATGAGGGCTAATCCACACCATCGCTCCGGTCACGCTCCGCTCACGCTCCAGTCACGGTCCGGTCCAATATTCTTTAATGCATTTCACGTAGAGCATCCACACTGGCAGTGCCGGTCAGGTCACGCTCCAGTCACGCTCCGGTCACGATCCAATCCAAAGATATTTTGACTGGAGCGTGATCGGACCGTGAGCGGAGCGGCACTGCCAGTGTGTATTAGCAACGCTCCAGTCGCGGTCCAATTTTATTATTTGCGTGCTTTTTCTTGAATTTTACTACACATATATATGTCACGCGCATTTGACCATCTATCGATTGTTGCGCGTTCGAATGATAAGATTATTTTAGCTTATGCATCTAATTGGTAAATTTTATCGCATTTATCGATCAATAACGCACCTATCAATCGATTTCTGCGCGTTCGAATGATAAGGAGTTTTTTAGTTTATGCATTTAATTGTCTTGATTTTAATGGAAAGATATTGTCTTTTTAAACAAAAAAATTGTTATATTTCATAGAGTAACCATCAATCGATTGATGATTACCCTATGAAATGTAACAATTAGGTATAGAAATTATAGAAATCTATATCAATCGAACGCGCAACAATCGGTTGATGGTATCCCTATTAAATATACCATTTAGATGCTTAAACTAAATACATTCTTTATCATTCGAACGTGCAGCAATCAATCGTTGGTTGCGCTATCGGTTGATGGCTGCGCTAACAATAGATCAACAAATTATGAAGCGAAATCAGTCGATATTGCTGCGAAAATAATAGAAAAATTTAGTTTTGTCATCTACATATATTAGATGAGAATACAACGAGTAGATATCCTTCACACTTCCTGTCTTTTAGCTTAGGATGAACTCAAAATATCTACTTTTTTGTTTTCTCTCATCCTGTTCACCATTAATTGAGTGCAATGATAATCACTGCAAAATCAGATGATACGGAAGGGACGGGAGCGAGAGCGGACCGTGACCGGACCGAACATGTGTATGCACAAGGATGAGACCGGACCGTGACTGGAGCGAGAGCGGAGCGTGACCGGAGCGATGGTGTGGATCAGCCTGAAAGTTTCATTTTCACTTTTTTTGACTTAGGTTCTTCCTCCACCGAATGCGTCCATTTTAGGCTATCGAATTCATGAAGTTTGCAGAAAAATGATGATCACCATTAGCTGCATTGATAAAATGATAAAAAATGCCGTAAAGCCGAAGGGAACCTTCAATATGTTAAATGAACAGAATTGAACCTATATAATGATTTATATATAACGAACATATATAACCGAGGAGGCAATAGGCTTAAAGGGACATACTGTTCTGAATGTAATTATTAATTGTAATTGACAGTGGGGGATGGTATCCCGACATTGCTACCTAATTGTAGGTAAAGGAAGAGTTTGTAGATGTAAAAATTCAATAAATAATTAAATATCATATGCAATGGTAATAAGAATTAAGAAGTGATATTACAAAGCATGATTCAGTATATCTCTTCTTAAATTAAATCCTCTATAGTGAACGTAGAGTCCTGAGTAAGGAAGTAGCCTCTATAGTGAACAATTTGTTTTAGTCTGCTATGATTGGCCATTAGTTTTCTGAACTGATGCCATTGTATGGCAGACTAAATATATAAGTTAGTGTTAAAGTAGTTTTCTATACTAATCTCATTTTCTATGACTTTTATTTTTAGGGGCTACTCTCATAACTATTTTTGAAAATGTTGACATAAATACTCCTAGTATTGAACTGTAAATTTAACTTAATTCAAATGGTAAGAAATAACTAATAAGGTTACCTAATCTCTTTGCTTATGCTACTTTTTAATTATAAGAATTATGAGTTAAAATACCACATAGCATACTGCCATGCTCTAATATTCAGAAATTAATTGTGAAAAAAAAATCTGATTTTATATTCAATTTCCTTATTAATTTTATTATTTTAGAAATTAATTTGCTAAATTTAGAATATGTTTCTAGAGTTCTTAAATAATATAAATAAATTATTTTTATTCGCCAATGTAGTGAATCATAGATACATTTAATAATGGTGATATCAATATTTCTTTTTTTCATAATTCAGAACTATCGTTACAGATATTTTCTAAAGCATTGAAATAGTGATGTATGGTAAACTTTAACTAGGGTAAGTTCTGAGTTATCGGACAGTTTCACATTTTCAGATACGTAAGAATATAATGTATAATGGTTATTTTATAACACGTTATTTTATTTGCTATAAATAGTATCAAAACACATTATTTCAAAAACACGTTATTGCAGGTATCATGGATAATATTTTTTTTAATTTTTGATACCGAATGGAAATTTATATTGGTTATTATTAAAAAAAGAATATAAATATTAAAATCGTTTGATGCGATTTCTAATAATAACCTATGGAAAATAATTATCAGGTACATTAAGTCTATATCTACATATATTTTCCATAAATGACGATTTATGGTTATATTTTATGCTTATTTAGTAAAAAACTTATCAGGCGCTCTTTTTACAACAATTAGGAACCATGTTATAGAGTATGTCAGTTAAAGCCAATTAATTGACTTACTTTTCAAAAGGTCAAAACTCAGATGTATGTAATTAACCTAAAATTTTGATTTAATTCCTATTTCCATTAATTCCAATGTTAATTTTGGCTTGAAATCTTAAAAAATGAGCCAAATTGGCTTGGCTCAAAATATTTGTGAAATTTTGGCTCAAATATTGCTTGCATTTTGCCACCC